>CM021103.1:256951516-257138976 GCA_007115665.2 Sequoiadendron giganteum
AAAAAATATTAATGAAAAGATCATTTTATAATTGTTGCAGTACGTTCTACCTCTATCTCTCCCAGATAACTTCGACAACAATGTCAAGCAAGTTATATATGATCTTAGAAAATACATGAGGTAAGTAGTGATATTTATTCAATTCGTTGTATATTTTTGTTAAATCTTGTTATTATATTTGTGCCTTGAATCACTTGTAGATGGATGTCATCTAAAGAAATCCATAAAGAAGATATAAATTATTGGAAGAGAATAATTCCTCGTCTAATGTGTGAAATGTGAAAGTGTCTACCTTCAAAAAATTTCAATGCACAAGAACACTACCTTATACACCAAGTTGAGGAGATTGAATTGTGTGGACCTATACACACAAGGTCAATGTGGATGGTTGAGAGGCACTTGAAATTTTTGAAGGCTTTGGTTAGACAAAGAGCACATCCCGAGGGTTCTATGGTGGAGGGATACATGGTATACCAAACCATGGTGTACATTACTAAATATCTTCCTAAGTTCGCAGCAAAGATCCATGTAGATCACATTTGGGATCTCAACTCCATTAACAAATTTGAAGGGGGGTACCTGATGGGGAAAGGTAGATTGAGGAAAGTGATAGATAATTATAAGATGGTCATGGAGATTAATTAGAATACATTTTACATTTGGTTTTTATGAATATTATACTTATTTAATTATTAATCTTCAATATTCATCAATTATAAATTAAGGTCGTATACCATGGTAATTAACTAATTATATGTCGTTTGTGAATTTCAATTTTTTTTTATATAGATGGTCGAGAGTGGGATGCACTACATTTGTACATCGCAAAAAATCTTGATTGGATGACGGTATGGATTGAACAATGTCAACAATATGGTCACGCATTAACATGGGAAGGTGTGGCTTCATTGGTTAAAGAAGATCATCTTAATGGAGATTCCAATGTTACACCAAGGGAAATTGATTTAGCATATGATTTAAGAGATAAACAGGTATGTATAAATATATTAATCACCCATATTATTTAATTATTTTCAATTATATTGATGTATATATATGTTGAGATTTTTTTCTTTGCATACATTCGGCCAAGAATAAATATGTTTATCAACTGAGAATATTGCAATAAGTTTTACATGTTTGACATATTGCAGGTGAAACACCACAAGGCTATGTGGTGCAATGGTCATAAATTTTGAATCAAAAAGTTGGATGAAATGAAGAAAACTTGTGATTCTAGGATAAGTGCAGTCTTCCACGTGACTAATGTTTCATCTAGAAGCGAAATACATCCAGAAGTCTCAGAAAATCAATACTATGGGATTTTGGATTATATACTTGAGTGTGAATTTAAGTCCTTCAAATTAGTTATGTTTTTCATCCTATGGTACAGGCTCCGATTGAATGAAAATGATCCCGAGAGAATTGTTATTGAACATGATAATGGATTTTCCATGGTTAATACAAGGTATTTTGAGTGAGCTGGAAATGAGCCCTATGTTCTTCCAAGCCAATGTGAGTAGGGATTTTACTTAGGGGATCCAGGTAAAGTGGGTTGGTCATATGTTGTTAGACATGATCCAAGAGGAAGGCTAGTAAAGTATAATGTGGTGGAAGAAGAAGATATTGAAGAAATAGAAGATGATGTAGATGATCATCAAGATCAACAGTTAGTTGATGATGTGCTTGACGAAGATGTCGAAGAGGAGGAACTAGATCATGATGATGTAGGAGTTAATGTTCATGAAGATGATATCCATGTGGATGATGACATTATCGAAACTGATATCAATGATGATGATGATGATATGACCAATCCTTACAATGTTGAATCTGGATCGGATGATATAGACAAGGAATTGGATGAAGAAGATCAATGACATTGAAATGTATGAGTTATGTGATTGTATTATCTATTTCATATTAATTTCTTGATAGAATTATATTTGACTTATGTGGTTACATAATTAATTTATGATGTTTTCAATTTTAATTATATTTGAATTATATTAGAATATGTTCAGTTAACAGATGTAAAAAATAAAATGGATAAACCAAAAGATGAAAGCATGAGACCACTGCCTTGTTGGGTGTATGGATTCTAATGAAGATCTATAAAAGTGTAATCTATGATGGCAATAATTCAAAGTGTTTGGCACATAGATGTAGTTTATAACTTGTATAAATCTTGAGATAGAATGAAAATCCTAGTTATGTGATTTTTCTTATCGATCCAATTAATACTCTTCAATTACTGTGATTGACTAGAAGGGTTTAATATTTACTTGAAAGAACCAAATAATCACATCACACAAATACAGCAAATGTGTATCGGTAAATTGAATATATATATGCTTGATATATCAATTTAAACAACAGAAAAGCATCAAAATGGAGACAACCAGATAACTGTATAATTCCACAAACAGTTGATACCAAGATTAAGCCACAAGTTCATAAATCTTCATTAACTTCATCAAAATTCATACATGCATCTGAGACTTTTAAAGGAAAGTTTCATTGCAAACTATCTACTCTATCTTTCTCCTATCCGCCTATATCTATTTTACATTATGAAACGGATATAAATATATCAAATTTGTGAAAGGGCATGTCCATTGAGAAATGTCTTTTGCTTAACAACAATAACAAACTAGAAATTATGCTTTATTAAGCCATAAATAGATGTTTGACAAATAATCTCAGTAAGCTGGCCACTTGTGTGTATCAGCATCCTCCAGTGTATTCCTTATGGCTATCTCCATTTCGAACATCTTCTCATTTTGTTCATATGCCCTGTCCATTGTTAAATCATTTCTTGTGGCTGTCTCCAAAAATTTTTGCATCATCTTCTCGCATTCCTTCATCCATCCTATGGTAATAGACAATGTTTTACTCCTCTTTGGTTAAGTACTTGTCCACCCATCTCTGATACTCTTCATCCATTGGCCAGCCAAAATTCACCACCTCATTCACCTTAGTATTGTAAAGTGTGTACTTCACTGCAACCTTATTGGCTTCCCTTTCAAAAAAATCTAAGAATGTGCTCATGTTAATTATCTTACCCATACTATTTACAAGCAAATCATAGTTTGAATCATCACAAATCGATTTCATTTGTGCATTGATAACTTCTTCTGCCCCATCCTTCCACTGTTGCAATGTCTTAACATTTCCTTGTGCATCAATAATGTCTGGCAAAAATGTATCATTCCTGTCATCAAAGCTCTTTATCAGCTCCCTAATTCTTCTACTCAAATCATCAGGTAGGGCCTGGAATCCGTTCAATGATTTTACAAAGATTTGAGTAGGCTTCAATGACTGGGGCCTGTTGTCCACATCAAACCTAGAAGCTTTGTACATAATATCTAGATCAATGGCCCTAGGGATCCATTTCTCAGCCAAGGGAAAAACTATTTCCCTATCCCTATTGATATTTTTTATTTCATCCAAGAATAAAGAATACAAAGAATGTACAGATGGTAATTTACCATGAACCTTTTCATTAAGATGCCTCAAAACTATGTCAACCACCTCACTTGACTTTAAGGCAACCTGCAATTCTGTGATCCTATTCAACATTTGCTTCTTGGTTGGATCCACAGAATATTCAACTTCTTCTTCAACTGGCCCTGGTGTAGGACTAAGAGTAGGTGCCTGGTTGGGGGACCCCAAAGTTGAAACAACTGGAGTAGCAGGGGGGACCGATCCTGCAATAGAAGGTAATGCTCTGATACCAGGAGCACTGGAGGATTCTCCCACCTACCCATATTTCAACCTATCTACATCAGATTGTAGCTCAACATTCCTTTGCTACATCCTACTATATTCTACAATTATCATATTGTATTTCTCCATCAAACTCTTCTTTTCAGCCTCTTCTCTCTCAACTATCTTTTGGGCCAATTTGGCCACATTTACTGTCAGGCTTGTAGCTTTTGTTGTTGAAGTTTTAGAAGCTCTCTTGATGATTAGCCATCCCCTTAGGTGTGGGCTATATTCAATTACATTTGGATTTCTTCACTGGGGTGCTAATGCCCGTATGGCCAAAGTTTCATACTCCTCACTGAAGGCAGAGTCCTGCAGAGCTGCCTTAACCTCTTCTTCACTGTTTTGTATAGTGTGCTTAGACTATAAGATAGCATTGAATGCAACCACATCAGCTATGTCCCATTCAAGCAAAAGTAAGACACCAGCTTGAGTCACAAGTCTTCTTCCCTCCTCAGGAGTGATGCCTTTGAATTCTTCCATTAATTTGGCCTTGACTTTATCATCATTCTCTTGCTCCTATCAAATCTCGATTCTATCCTACTCTTGCATTTGTTCTGGTACTCTTCTAGTTTCATCCTCCAAACTAGTTGCAAGAATACAAGAGTCTTTACAAATGCATCATCATCTAAGAATGCCTTGTAGGCCTCCATCCTAGCATCTTGTACACATTGCCCCTTTACATCCATGTCAGAAAGCACCAATTGTGTTGATCTAGGAGGGGAAGGGATACCAACTTGCATGTGTCTTGATCAGTCACAATTATCTCATCCATCAAATTTTCCTGCATTTCCTCAACTCTCTGCCTCTTAGGGCTTGGCTCTGATGGTAACACTACAGGATCACCTCTTGGTGGTGAATCTAGATCCACAATCCTTATCCCTTTGGGTGCTCTAATCCTTGGACCCAGCTGTGATGATGCTTGCATGACTTTTTTTCCCTTCTTATCCCCTTCATCCTCATCACTGCTCACATTCCTCTTTCTCTTGTATAGAGGCATGTCAACTGGTGGTTGATAAGCTAGTCTTGTTTCTTCAGGCCTCACATCCGGTATTTCTATACCAAAATCTAATTCCAAATTGACCCTCTTGGTCATCAAGGTGCCCATGATATTTTTGAAATTAGCCATTAAGAAGTCTATTCTCTTGTGAAATGGAGTGAACTCCATTAATGGATCATATTTTGGATGCATTTTATGTATTATAGCCAGCAGCTTTTCATATGCAATCCATTTTTCTTTATTCAACTCCTGCCTATTCAAATCAAACTCATTTTGATTAGGTCCTCGGGAAATTTGAATTCATGTGCAAATTTTCCACCTTTAGTTTGTTGTCTAAACAATGCAAATAATCCCTCAGGGTCATGTTGTCTCCTAGGACCATTCCTCAAATTGACGTCATCAAAAAACCTTCTGAAGTGGACCCATCCTCCCTTGGAATAAACAAAATCAGAAACAATGGTATAGTCAGGGAACAAAGTCCCTTTTCCTTTCTTTCTTAGGTTGTCCTCATGAATATAACCTAGTTTCCACATAACTTTGGCAAACCCTATCCTTGATGGTACATTAAAGGGGAGGATATGAGGGGTTCCCTGGAAACCATACACCCTCAAGACAGTGCTTACAAAGTACAAGATGATATCACCCCAATTGTGACACACTTTTAAATTAGGCTTCCTCACCTTCGGTCGGAGGAAGTCATGCAAATTTTTAGGGACTCTTGGTACACTTACCACCAACTGAGCCCCGAGTCTGGAGGCAAAGCAGTTATCAAACTACACAAAGATGGAACCTCCCCTATTGTAAGACAAATCTGCACTCTGCACCTATACTGGTAGCCTTTCTCCATTCACCTCCTGCCTCAACTCCATTTTTTTCTGAGAAGAAAACAACATTCTTGTACAAGAACATATGCATCAATAGGGAGTACTAGAAAAAGGGAGTGCCAGTATCCCCCACATGCAACTTCATCAAACCCTCATGCATCTTCTCTGACTGGAATGATGCAAAGTCATATACCATAGAGAAGTTGGGATGTTGAATCTAGGCTCCCATAAACATGTACGTAACTGGCATCACAGTATTAGGGTTGAACCCTAAAATTTGGAATAATGAATAAAATGTTGCTAGGAAGTGACTGGCAAAATAGCTCAGCCTGAAAGGCTCCTGGTCATTTGGGCTGATAAGAATTGTTGAGTTTCCCACCCTGGCAAGGTGAGGAGGAAGCAACCTCGATCTGAAAAGAGGCTTTAACCTTTTGTACTCCTCCTTCATCTCCTCAAAATCTATTTGGACTAAGAAAGGGCTATACTCAGTCAAATCAAAAATTTGTCGAACCTCATCTGCATTTATGCTTAGCAGAATTCCACCATCATTATCCCTTATGACCCTTGTCATAGGATCATACCGTGTTGCCACTGCTCTAAGCAAGTCAACATCAGGGAACACATTTGGCACTATTAGTTTCCCCATTTTTTATCTCTAGGCATTAGAGAAGGGGTTAAGTAAGTTTCTCTATCCATATCACAGCCTAAACATTTCAAGACCAGTCATAGGAATCCTGGTATCCGCAATTTTATAATTTCTACAGACTAGACCTTCGCCTAGGGTCTTTCCATTCATTAAAACCAAACCACTCTTCCTATCATTTGTTGACAATGGGAGTTGATCCAGGAAGTCATCATACAAATTCCTCTTCAAATAATCAACATGGCCAGAGTGCTACTTTGATGGTGCCATCTTAAACAACTAGGGCTTCTTTTAAAAAATCAAATCCTTGAAGAAACTAGGGGTACCCAGAACACAAAAATACAACACAACTGTGAAATTCCAATAATTCAAATGAACTACTAACCCTACGATAATAATTAACAAAACCCCTTGACCAGCACAATAGAACCCTTCGCAAAGACAGTCAAATTAACCCAGCAGTTTAGAAAATAACTCACGGGATTTCGCGCCTTGCAGAGAACCAAACTTCACAATGATCACTCAAAAAACTTTATCTCTGGCTCTGAACTACTTGGAAAATACTTGAATGCTTTTGTGATGAAGATAGAAAAAGAGCAAATACTTTATGTCAATTGAATTGAGCTAGTAGATGTCTCATCCGCCATTAAAGCTCATTTGCATTCCGCACCAACGGCTCCAATCGTATTTGATGCGAATTTAAACTTCAGTCGTCGATCTTTTATTTTTGTCAGATCATCGAACAACCATCTTCAAAAGGGCTAATGAAATCTCTATGTCAGCATCGAGGGCCCACCACAAAAGGTAGTGCCAAAGGAATACATGTGGTGCCCGCCCGTGATATCACGATCACTAAACATCCTGCATCTTTGGATCACGTGATGGCGGGCAACTGTTGATTCCTACCATCAGTGATCATGTTCACTCATAGTAGTCAGCAACACCAAACATAACCATCAAGCAACTTTTTACCAAGATTATAACATCACCGTCAATCTCGAGCACGTGCATCTTGCGACTATTTTTGTAACCCACTTTATAACGTATTTAAGTCTGACACAAATATTAAATGCTTTATTAATCCGTTTTTAGCATCAGCGGCTTGGGACACATGGCGCTTGCCCATGATATCTCAATCACCAAACAGCCAACGGCGATGTCATCGTGAGATCGTGGGGAGCGGTCATGATCAATCGTAGGAAGATTGACGGTCATTAAAAACACAATAGTCAGTAGCACCAAACATAACCGTCGAGAAACTTTTTACCAAGATTATAACATCATCGTCGATCTTGAGCATGTGCATCTCGCAGCTATTTTAGTAACCCACTTTATAATGTATTTAATTCCAACATAAATATTAAACACTTTATTAATCCCTATTTAGTATCGGCAGCTTGGGACATGTGGTGTTTTCCCATGATATCGCAATCACCAAACAACCAGCGGTGATGTGATCGCGAGATCATGAGGAGCGGTCAAGATCAATCGTAGGAAGATCGACAGCCATTAAAACACCCCCTGCAAAATAAAACTATTATAAGGGAGAAGGGAAAATCACCTAGGACAACGACAAATGATGGCTCAAAGTTGTTCTTAAAGCACGAGGCACAAACCGACCCAGACTTAAGAAATAATAAAGTGAGGCAAAATAACCTTTTTTGCGTGTGCAGATTACGCAGCCGTCGAATGAAGTGATTTCAATCTTGACCATTGCTCGCAAACCTCGCAAGGTTTCTGCTAACGTCAAAAATATGGTGTGAGGCTTGCAAGATGCTACCATCTGTCACATTTGATGGTGGGGACTAGTTTTGCTCATTGATCAATGATGACGGTTGATGCCAACCCAAACTTAAGAAATAATAAAGTCAAGCGAAATAACCTTTTTGCATGTGCAGATTACGCGGCCGTCGGATGAAGTGATTTCAATCTTGACCGTTGTTCATAGACCTCGCAAGGTTTCTGCTAGCATCACAAGTATGGTGTGAGGCATGTGAGATGCTGCCATCTATCACATTTGATGGTGGGGACCAGTTTTGCTCACTGATCAATGATGAAGGCTGATGTCGATAGCTATTTCCATACCGACGCATCGTGGTCATTCCTCATTGACCTCGCATAATTAAAACTACAGTTTCAATAATGCTGCGAGGTATACGATTTGGTGACATGTGGACTCCGATGTTGTGCATTGATAACAAAGGTGGGCCCCATTTTCGTGCTGATGTGGTGCTTGGTAGGTGAATATCCTATCTGTTTGGTGACTGGAGGGAGAATGTGGCATTTTCAAACTATTTTGACTAAATCTGAGTCGTTCTCTTGGCCAACGTTGCGATTGATCAATGGCTCATATTTAAAAATAAACTGGTATTGTACTATAGCCATTTTATCTCATTCAAGTGAATAGTAATGGCCGAGTTCGACTCTGTCTGCATAATTAAATGCTAAAATTTGTGAATTACTATTTATGTGTTGTATCTCTACATTGAGGAAGAATTGCTTGGTATCGAGTGAAGCAAGTTGTGGTTATGATTTCTCAATTTCACTGCCCTAGATGTTTTGCGATTGAAACCATAAGTAGCACATACACCATTTCTTATAGATTCAGAAGATTTTATGGTTGCTTGCTGGGAAATTCATGATTGTTTCCTATTTTTTTTCTTGAAGAATTGATTGAATAGATTTGCTTTTAGAGCTTGTCTAGATAATTGCTAGGGATTTTTGAATATTGAAGAATTTTTTGTAAAGGCTAAAGGAGAAAATTGTAATTATTTGCTATCTAAAAATAAGCAAACCCTAGTTTGAATTATCATTAGTCTAGTATAAATGGCACCCAAGGTCCGAAGTTCTAGTTTTGAAACCACTACCATGTCTTTATCCCAAGATATTATTGATTTGTTACAACCCTCTACTAGCAAGAAGCGGGAGGGAAAGTTTTTGTTCTATGGGCCTCGATTCTTGGAAGGATTGATAGACAAGCAATGTGCAATTCAAGATGTCGAGTTACCATACACCGGGTGGTAGTTGTTTTCCAATTGGTTTGGGAATAGGAATTTTTTGGTTCCTTTGTGTAACCCCTCAAGGTTAGACCTGGGTAAATTGGTGGTTCCTAATGTTTATATGGATGCAGATATTTTAAAGGACATTGGTGCTAGATATGACCCTGTGGCCCGAATTGTCATAACACATGCTGTTGTGCAGATGATTAAGATAACCAAAGAAGAAATTGCAGAGATTTTCAAATTGCAGGAATGGAGTAAGGATATGGTTCCTGCCGAATTGGAGGTTTTCAGACAAGAATATAGAAATACTAGGGGTTTGTTCAGAACATCCTTTTTAATACCTCATTTGGCAGTCTCAGGAAGAGGAAAAAATTAGAAAAAGGTAGTAATTGGTAGGAATGAGCCTGAACCTTTTCTTGTGGACTATTTCTCCAGTTATTTCAAGAAGATGGTTTGTGCTTTATGTCAAGTTCTGGGAGTCAACTTAAAGAAAACCTTGCCTACCGATATTATGTATATGGCAATAAATCTCCAGCACCCAGGTTTTAATGTAATATATGATTTTTCCACTCATTTGGCAAAGAAGATGCACACAGGTCTGGTAGCCCTAAAAGAGGGGAAGAATTGGGTTGGATTCAGATGGTATTCCTTGTTAATCCACATGTTTCTGTATAGGGGTCAGGCTATGTTCGAAAAAGATATGGAATTAAAAAAGAAGGAAGGAAACATTGAAATGTCTGTCCAATATTGGACTAGGATTCTTGACATGCATGATCATAAGTTTGATTATGTAACTTTCCATAATGTCTTTGGATCTAAATTAAGGGAGGCTCTGGTTCGTGACCCCCCAAGGATCCCAAAAGAAATTCATGACTTCCTAAGGCCGATGGAGAGAAGGTCTTAATTGAACATAATGCACAATTGGGGAGACATTATCCCCTATCATAATACCACAGTTTTCAGGGTTTTTGGCACTAATGTCAATCCAAAGGTTCTGCCAAGGGAGGTGCCCCTTAGAATTGGATTTTTGGAAATCATGAGGTAGTTGGGGGGTGCTCAGGAACTACACTTTCCAACTAAACAGAAGAAAGGTTCTTTCTTTCCTAAATATACAGCATTTTTCGATTTTGTTATGGCAAAGGGAGGATGGAAGGAGTTGCATAAATTACTTGGGCCTTATAGGCTAAGGACTGTGTGCCCCAAGAATCATGATCTTGAGGGTTTTATCTCTCAAATGAAGGCAAAACATCAGACAAGAGATTTTGTCGACAACTTCTACTTTCCTGAGGACACCATCAGGAATATTTTTGATTTTGAATTACAAGATGAGAGAAAGGCACTACACATTGCCTACTCTAAAATGGTAAAAAGTAAGCAGGAGAAAATACTTGGTTTCAATCCCATACCTAATGCTAAAGATGAGTTTAGCAGGGCAATGTATGCTATTGATAATTTTGAGAGCTTGGTTGGGGTTTTGAAAGATGAAAAGGTTGTGGAAGAAACGGGAAAATCACAAACCATCGAGGAGTACCCTGAGGTAAAGGAAGAGGAGAGGCCTACTTATTAGCCCCAAAAGAAGATAAGGGTTTTTTCTAGAAGAAAGGGAAGTAGGGCTAAAGATGTTGCTAAAAATATTGCACCATCTTCTTCAAGGCAGTCAGTACCAAATGTTGTTTATTTGGATTCTCCTCCAAGTTTTTCAGAACAGGCTTGGTCACCATCACCAAAGAGGCAGAGGGTTGAAAGAGTAAATATTGTTGATTGTGATGGTGATGAGGATGATGACATTATTGTCACTCCGGATGAAATGCATCCTGAGATTCCATTGGACCCAGTTGACATTGTAACAGGTTCAGGTATAGTTTCTTTGAGGTTCGGAAAAGATCAAATGAAAGGATTAACAAGAAATGATGACTTGAGAATAGAATCTTGCAAAGAGTTCATGATGGATGACTCTTTTATTCAAACCGGTGCTTTTAAATATTTTGTGTGGAGAGCACATTCGACATTATATGCTAAGAAGGCGGCACATGAGAGAAGTCTGCATCCAGAGCTCCCAAAGAAGGTAATTCAAGCTAAGGTCAGGGAACATATGAGAGACAAATTCAAAGCAATAACACCAGAGCAGGGCCAGGAATTGGTACAAAAAAGTGGAGTATTACTACTCCTAAATGGGATATCGTTGATGTTGTGGTGTTTGAAACAATAAGAAGGGCTAATATGCCATTTCTTGCTAATGAAGAGCAGGCTACATTGGCACTCAATGGATCAGCCTATACTGACGAATGTCATGCATTCGCAATCTGGTTCCTATCCACTAGATCTAAAAAGCTAATTGTTGCAGAACCTTCTGACTTCAGTGGTCACTTGGTTGTGATGAGAGTTGCTGACACCCCAACATTGGAAGCTTTTGATATGGTCGTGAATGTTGTCAAATTCACTAGAGCAACTGTTGAAGATTTGACCAAGGATCGGGATACTCTGAGAGGCAAATATAATGACATTATTATTGAATATAATAAGAGTCAACAAAAGGTAGCAGAGTTAGAAACTGAATTGACTTTATTGAGGCAACAAATGGATACCATGAGATCTCAAAAGCAAGTCAGTTCTAGCCACACTGTTCCTGACCCACCAGTAGAGCAGTCTCAACCTCCTACACAAGCACAGTCTTTGGCTATTGTTCCATATAATATGGGACAAGTGCCTATCGCTATTGAGAGAGCTACTAGACCTAGAGGGGGAATTTCTAGGGAGAAACTGATTCATCAAGTTGAAGAATATAAGGAGATGGTAAAGAAAATATGGGATGCAACAGGGAGAAGCAATGTAGTGATAGTGGACACTATTTTGAAACATTTAAATAGAAGGGTCCAGAGTAAGCTAAACAGTGTTCATGCAAATTATGTCCTAATGTTGCAAGCACTAAAAATATTTCCAAGGGATAAAGAATTGGCCATCCCATTGCTAAACAAATGGAGCCCTAGAATGGAGAGGTTGAAATTCATGGTAGTAGGGGCAAAACGGCATGGTGATAAATATCCTACTATTATTGCAACATATCAATTGGTCAATGGAATTGTTGAGTAGAAGTTTCAGAGATTTTTTGCCCCAATGGAATCCAAGATTAAATTGTTGAAAGATGTGTATGATGGAAAGGGCCTATCCCCATTGCCTCATATTTTACATAGTCAGGATGAAGTCAAACCCTTGCAGGTTTGGAAGGAGCAAATGAACAATATAATGATGTCTCAAACACATGAGATATGCAAAAATCCTGACATCCGCATGCTAGAGAATACATTAGTAAAGTTGTCTTTTGTTATAATTTTCTTAGATAACTTTGATAAAAAGGCCACATCGATAATGGTAAAGTATGCTCCCTATCGAAACAAGGTTGATCAAGTTGTGGCTTTCTAGTGGCCCTTTGAGGAGGATTTTGAATTATGGAAAAGGTGTTCACTGATGAACTAGAATTATGAGTGTTATAGTCGAGAATTGCAACTTGGTCATGTATAATACAGGTCTGGCCTTAGATATTATATTCTAAAATTGCATTGTCCTTTTGACTCCAAGTACAAGTTGTTGAGGTGGAGTTAATACTATAACGGCTAAGCATGCCTTCGATGTATGGGGAGCGGCCTTTGGAGCAATGTTTTCTTTCCTCCTTATCAACTAATGATGATATTTGTCTTATGCTCTTCACTCACATAATAGAATTGTAACTGAATCAGGAGTTAGCGGTCCAATTACAAATGGACATGTGTACTCTCTGACCTGAAGCTTGTTGGCTCCCTTGTGTTATAAAAGAGAATTATGGGCTGAGAGAGTGGTCGGTTGAAATATCCAAAATATGAGAAATAAGAGTCTAGTAATATAGAGAGTATGAATTGTAAGTCCAGGTTTTAAAAACTTTTGAGTCAAATTGGAGAACTTTGTTAATCATGGGGTTTTTTAGCATGTTTGTATCAAACTCGTGAATATTTGGAGTTTATTTTCTCTCCTATTGTGTTATGTTACATGGATTATTAATGAAATATCGATCAAAGATGATTTTCATTTGCTCTTTACTGTGAATTATGTTTAACTACAGCTCTAGTTCAAAGGATCGGTTAAATGCTTCAATTAACCAGTAAATTCATGAAATATAACAAATAGGATTCATAAAGGAGTAATAAACTCGGGTATAGATATATGGGTTGTAATGCAATTCATATTAGATCATAAGTGTTCAAAATGAAATTTACCATGTAGTTCAGTTTTCTCTTTTGACTCTGTGTGCTGGGATATGGCACTAGAATTTTGATTAAGTTTTATTCTCGTATATTTTGTGTTATGGCATCAAGATATTTTACTCAAACATTTCCTATCAATTTACTTTATATGAAGTTTTCGATTCTCTGTTAAATGGACATGAGTCTTTTTTAAGGAATAGCCAATTTCTTGAAGGATTTCATCCTTTAACATTAATTGGGGATCTATATGTTGCTTACCTGTGTGCAAATGAATTGTTTAAATGTTGTATGTTAAGAGCACATGTTATGGAATACCCTCTTGGATTTTACAAAGTCCAAAGTGTAGGATAATTAGCCTTATTGTTATTCTCATTAAGTTGGCCATACTGTTCCTAGTCTTTTATTATTCAATGTGGCGAGTTCATAGGGGCTTCTAGGAAACACGTGTGGGTTGCAGTAAAAAAATGCCAACAGGTTCAATTGACAACATGATCTATTGAGTAATTACAAAGAATTCATAATTTGAAATTCTAGATTTTGACAACATGATCTATTGACAAGTAGGAAGTATTTTTCACATTGTGTCAAATTTTGATATTGTTATCAGGATTCAATTATGTAGTTTTACAAGTCAAACTCATTGACCCATGTTTCATGAGTAGTGTTTCACAAGAACCCATCTCTCATGATAATTAATGGTCCACTTAGAACTCATTGCATCTAAATGATTCTCAAAGCGATGAAGCACTAGGCCTTCCTAGGAGGTCACCCATCCCAATATTACATTATCCATGATTTTATTAATAATTGATCATTTTGGATTTTGACAAACTTGACACACAAATGACAATTTGACAATGAACTTAATGTATCACAATTAAGTTTCAAATTGAGTAACACAATAGAAAATAAAACAAATCAAGAGATTGTTATGAGGGTAGTGATGCAACTTTTCTAATTAGAGTGTATTTCATGAGATTGCAATTCTTTGAGATATTTTGTCAAATAGTTCACAAGATTTGTCTATCCTCCCACATTTTACATAGATTTGAAAATGGAGTCTACAACCACAACATTGGAGAAAATTCATCTTCATATTATGCTTTGATGGATGTCCATACCTTGTTCCAAATCTCTCATACTAAGGAAATCGACAAGGATTTTGGTGAAGGTTGTGAAATTTGTCTATGCATCTAACAATTGCATTTGATTGAAAGTTTCTAAAACCTTTTAAAAAAATCCATTATGTATATTCTACAATCATTATAGTCCACAATTTCACATTTATTTGGTTTTGCATCTACCAATTGTATTTGCTTGAATTTTCCTACCGAATTTTGAATGTAGATCCATTTTGTGTATATCTTAAAATTTGTTGGTGTTTTTTCCCACATAGGATTTGCAATTCTCTAAGAGGTAGCCAACCTCCATTATAAATAATTGTAAAGGCTAGTGGCCAACTAACAAGAGTCAGTCAAAGACTGACATCTCCTACACTTTTGGCTTTGTGAAACCAAGGTGGGTAAACCGAAGTGTGTTCATAAGAATGTTTCATGATTGGTAAGAACACTTCTTCTTACAAATGCAGTCCCCACTAACACTAACAGACAATCATTACCCTAGTTGTGGAAAAACCAAAGAATAATAACAGATATCCCAAAGCAAGGAGATTGAAAATTATCATAAGATCTATATCCCAAAAAGAGATAACAGTTGATATTTGTTAAAATGTTCGGGTATTGAATCACCGTGCCTAGAGTCACAGTCCTATACCTGAAAGGAATTTACCAATACTATCCAGTGCCTCATCCACTGGGTGGGAGTCATATAAAATGTAATTCAGATGAAAATGAACTTATCACCATAGTGCTTTGCTACCATGAGATTTGTCAGTATATTAAAACAATACTCCTTAGTGAATCCTGAGCATATAACCATAAACATGCAATTTTTGTCCAATCATTTGATTAACTCATTAAGTTAAAGCAAGAGAAAAAATTACACTTTCAACTACACCATTGAAACTGAATGAACAAACCCTTGATAAATCCATTCATAATCCATGGCCCATACACAAGAGAGCAAAATGTCTTAATTTTTTAGATTTCTTTCGATATCAGTAATTACAAAAGCATAGTATACTTATTTCATAATATTACCAACCCAGCATGATTTCCTACATAATACCTTCAAAATCCTGTATTACCACTAACTGTACCTATTCTAAGCCTTTGGACCCAAAAACAACAACAACCCTTAACAATGAGCCGTCAAATCTCCTTTATAGGACAGGAGAGCAACAATGCAATAGGCTACATTATTCATTCCAAAATTGAATTTCATCTAGAATGAAATTCAAATTAACATTCCTTGTCATTAGAAAAAACCATAATCAGTTCAAGGAATCAAAACAGTTATACCATTGTAACCAACTGGAGCTAAAGACAAAAGAGTGTGGTAGGCACGCGTACGTCCACATCAACACACCACCCAAAAGTAACACACCCAACAATTGCAACTACTTGCAAGATACACGGCCCTAGTAGAGGTGACCACTCCTGGTCCTCGCTTCAGTAAGAAGTGAAACTGGCTTCCTTTTATCCGCTTTAACACATGATCTAGTAGCATGGCACAGTGACATCACAGTTATTGGGGCAACTGCAAGGGGCTCTTCATTGACTCCCAATAGCTCGGTCATGGACACCAAGTAACGTTAGTAGTCTGAGTCAGTTTCAGACCCATCACCATCAGAACCAGAAGACAGCACCAGTGGGAACTTGGAGCTCCCCATCCCTTTATAATTAGCATCATGGACAACCTTGGGCTTGCTAAGGATAGCTTGTACCCCGTTAGGCTACAAATTTCTCACCTTGAGTCTGGTACTTCTACGCATAGCCGAATGGTCCATTGCAAAGAACACTTCACAAAATATAGGAGAGACTCAACCACTAGCAAACAAGACAACTCAAAATGCGATGATAATACCAGATAACACAATGATCATTTATAGAGTTAATTGGTGTGAGAATATTAATTACTTGAATGCAACATGAGCATTCTAGCATTTTAGTAGCTGATGTAGGCACCACAAATTAGTTCTGGCTTGCAAAGGCATGGTGTACAACCCATAATTGCATTTATCAGGAGAACACTATTCGCATGCAGGAAAATTAGGCGAGGATCCACTGAAAAAACCTGTGCCATTAATGAGAACAACTTGCAGAGAGCAAGAACTCCCAACGCAGATGAACAGGAACCCAACAAAAATCAAACCGTTAATGCGAATCAAACATGGTAAGTTGGATGACTTAGATTGAGTCAACAATTGTTTGAAAATGCACATCAGCGCCCTAGGAGAACCATGCCCAATCACAACCCAAGAAAACAAGAGGTTGCAACTGGACAGCAAGTCCCACCTAGCCCTATTGCTTCAAGAACCAGGGCACATGTCGCCTCTTTGCAGACCTCACAGTACCCTTAGGGGCCTTTAATATGATCGTGCGAGATCCCTGAGGAAGGATTATCATTGATCTCCCTCGTTAATACCCCACGGGTAGAAAACACCCACCTTAAACCCCAAAACCCTAGCCTCCATCCATGTAAATTTTAAGTCCCACCACAATCCTTGTACGGTCCACATGATTTTTTTATCCTTTGTTGAAGAAACTATTATAATATATTTCTTATTTATTTACTTATTTTCCATACATGTTTATAAAAGTTTGAAATTATTAATAATATCAATTTTGGCAAGACATTAAAAGAGTGTTGATTATAAAAAATATGCATCCTAATGTGAAAATGCAAACAATGGAAGCAATGACTATAACACATAAATTTTTATGTAGTATCCAATTCAAATAATCATGTTACCCTCTACCTTGAATTTTTTAGTATAAAAAGCTAAGGAGATGCTATAAATAAGATAATAAGTTGACTATTAGCATATACCAATTTTCATAGAGATGTAGATTGTTGGATGTTGTGGTTGTGTTGTTCATGATATGTGGTTGTCATTGATGTCAACACTATTAGCATTAATATCTTAAAGGTTGTATATGTCGAGGATATTGAGAAAATTAGAATAAATATGTTGCAAATAGTCTATGAAGTTGTGGAGATCAAAGTGGTGGAAATTTTTGTGCGTTGGTATTCTAAAGTCATGTATTAAAAGGGTTTGTTGCTGAGCCTATCTAGTATATCCTCTAGAAGTTTCAGAGGTGTGCATCAAGATTGGAGCGAGTTATGAGTTTTTGTGTTCCTACAGTTATTTTGTTGCTATAGTTGGTGTTTCTGAAAGAAGAGAATGTAATTCTGGTGAATTGAATTGTTGTATATGCTCTTGAGATTTTCATTGATTTTTCTTGATCTCATACTCTATCATTGTGGTACGTCCACGTCGATCAGTGTTCTCGTGATCAAAGATTTTTCCTTTGCATGTTCGAGTTTTCATGTTCTTGGTTGACATGATGGTGGTAGCGTGTTGTAGATCCTTGTGGATTAATTTTTGAATGCTTGGCATGTTTGAGGATGTTGATTTAGGTCTTCATTATGTTTTGACTGATTTAGGTTGGTGCGCATTGAGATTTGTTCATGAATTGGGATGACGGTTTGTATTCATCTATTATTTATTTTTGGCTGACAGAGTTGTTAATGTAAATTCATGAAGTGGATATATAAGAGTGATTGTTTTATTCATTTAGAGAGAATGTATGTGAAGTGTATGAGAGATATATGTGAATAAAGATTAGATCATTCGAATGCAGAGAAGAGTGTGAAGAAGTTTAAGAAAAGTATGAAGAAGTATTTATGTGCCTAACTGAAACTGTCATCAGGCTTTTGAAGAAGCTAATCTACTCTTGTCAAAACACAAATAACACTCAGATTTAGTATAAGAGTCAACCAATCATAAGGAAAACATAATATGAAGATGAATTTTCTCAAATCTTATGGTTGTAGATGCCCTTTTGAAATCTATGCAAAATGTGGGAGGATAGACAAAGCTCATGAACTATTTGACACAATGCCTCAAATAATTGTAATCTCATGGAATACACTCTAATTAGAAAAGTCTCATCACTGCCCTCATAACAATCTATCAATTTGTTTTAGTGTCTATTGTGTTATACCCAATTTGGGACATGGGGTATAACAAAATAGACACTAAAATAAATTGAGAGATTACAATTCTTTGAGACATTTTGTCAAATAGTTCACAAGCTTTTTCTATCCTTCCACATTCTGTATAAATTTTAAAAGGGCATCTACAACCACAACATTTGAAAAAAATCATCTTCATATTATGCTTTGATGGATGTCTATACCTTGTTCCAAATCTCCCATATTAAGGAAACCAATAAGGATTTTGGTGAAGGTTGTGGAATTTTTCTTTGCATCTACCAATTGCATTTGTTTGAAAGTTTCTAAAACCTTTTCAACAAATCCATTATGTGTATATTCTAAAATCATTATAGTACACAATTTCACATTTATTTGGCTTTGCATCTACCAATTGTATTTTCTTGAATTTCCCTACAATATTTTCAATGTAGATCTCTTTTGTGGATATCTTATAGTCCTTGTAGTCCACATCACTTTGTTTTTTGAAGAAACTATTACCATATATTTCTTATTTATGTTCTTATTTTGCATACATGTTTATAAGTTTGATATTACAATTAATAATATTAATTTTGGCAAGACATTAAAATATTTTGTTGATTTTAAAAATATATGCATCCCAATGTAAAAATGCCAACAATGGAAGCAATGATTGTAACACATAATTTTTTATGTAGTATCCAATTCAAAGGATCATGTTACAATTTAGGGTTATGATTGGGTATTTAATTAGGGTTAGGATTTAGTGTTCGGGTTAGTGTTAGGTTTAGAGTTAGGGTTAGGGTTAGGAAAAATAATGTTAGGATTAGGGTTAGATTAGGGTTTATGTTTTATGGTTAGGGTTAGATTTAGAGTTTTGGTTATGGTTGGGATTAGATATGAAATTAGGGTTAGGGTTTAGGATTACAATTAGGGATTATAGTATTAGGGTTATATTTAGAATTAAGTTTTAGGGTTATTGTTATGATTAAGGGTTGTTTTTATATTTGGCTTAGAGTTGGGGTTAGGATTAGGGCCAGGATAGGGCTAGGGTTAGGTTTAGGGATAGGTTTAGGGTTATTAGAGTGAATGCAACTAATTAATAAAAGAAAAAATATTTAGGGTTAGGTAATTAGGGTTAGGGTTGGGGTTAGAGTTTTGGTTGTGGTTAGGGTTATAAAGATAGGATAAAGGTGAGGGTTAGGGTCAAGGTTAAGGTTTCGATAAAAAGGGTTAGGTTATGATTAGGGTTAGGGCTAGGTTTAAGATTTGGATTATAGTTTAGGGTGTAGCATTTTTCTTTAGTTTAGGGTTACAATTAGGGTTAAGGTCAGGGTGTAAGTTAAGGTTAGTGTTAGGGTTAGATTAGAATTAGGATCATGGTTTAGGGTTTAGGGTTAGGGTTGTGTTTATGTTTAGGGTTACAATTAGGATCATGGTTTAGGGTTTAGGGTTAGAGTTATGTTTATGTTTAGGGTTGTGATAAAAAGGATTTTGGTTATGATTAAGATTATGGTTTTGAGAAATAGTGTTAGGGTTAAAGTTATGGCCAAGGTTACATTAATGAGAAAATGATGGTTTACTTTCCAAGTAAGGGTTAGGATTAGGTTTATTGTCAGGGCTAGGGTTAAGGTCAAGGTATGAGTCAATCTTATGATTAGGGTTAGGGTTATGGTTAGATTAGGGATATGATGTTAGGTTTCAAGAAAAGATCTAAATTTAAGATTAAGCCATAGTTGGCTATAATGAACATGAGAAAAAATGGATCTAATTTCCTTTTGTGGGAAAATAATCAACTACGACTTAAACTTAAATTTAGAGACTACCGTAAACTCTAACCATAACCATAAACCTAATCCCAAACCTAACCCTCAATAAAACACATAACCTAACCCTAATTGTAGTGTTTGACGCTAGGCTCAAACACTATATAACCTAACCCTATATAACCTAACACATAACCTAGCACTAGAAAAAAATCTTCTCCCAAACAATCTCCTCTACTTCTATTCATGCCTACTGGAGTTCCAACATTCAACATTGGTGCTTCAACCATTCATTCAAAGCTAAGAATTCCAATAAGAGATTTCAATGAACAAGAAGGTACAAGACTTACAACTTTCCAAAACAAAATATCACATATCATATGCATATTGATAGATGAAATGAGTTTCATTGGGGAGAGGTTGCTTGAAAACATAGATTCCAGGCTTCGACAAGCATTCCCAAAAAATAGTAACCAAAGTTTTGGAGGTGAATTCTAGATTGAAATTGCTAACTTTGATAACTTTACATTACAATATTTTTTATTCAATTCTATTATAGTTCCTTCTATACAAATTCATACTTATCAATTTAATTAAATATTTTATATTCAGGCATATCTACATGATTTTAGTTGGAGACCTGGCACAATTACCTCCAGTAAATGACATGGCTCCATATGAAATCAAAAGGTGAGAAAAGCTACTATGGGAAGAATTCAAAATGGTCATTACATTAAGTTGTGTTTTTCAACAAGATGGACAAAACGAAGAACAACAAATATTTCGTCAAATTCTAACAATCATTAAGGATGCGAATCCCATAATCGATGATTGGATGTTGCTTTTGTAACTCTATATCCCAACTATTCAATGGTAATTTTTCTAATGACTCCTTTCTCACTCTCTTGGAGGACAAACATGACATTATTTAGGATATTCAATGCTTGGATATTTTCTAGAAAGTTTTAAGGTCAAATATATAGTGCCATAAAACTCAATGTTATAGGAAATCATTCTTAGGCAAGCCCAATTGGTTCAATTCCTATGGATAGAAGGGGGTTGATCATAAGGAAGTGTTGAGATTCCTAAGTATCTCTTTCACCTTTTAGGTTTCTCCTTCCTCTTTAAGGAAACATATCATTTCTAGAGCTGAGAAAAATTATCATATTAAATTATGAAGCCCCTTTCTTTGGCAAGGAGATTCCATGTGCATTCAAAAATTCTTGCAGTTGCACACATTTCCACTACTCATGTTGCTAAGAACCTTGCAAATCCTCATATTTTAAGATTGAAAAAATCCAAAGGTATATTTTATGGCCTCCCTTTAACCAAGGAAAATGGTTTGACAAAGTATCCTAGGAGTTTTATTATTTCCCTCATGACTATAATAGGCTTGGATTACTTTATATTCACTACTCTAAATGGCACCATAATAGGCTTTGCTTGCTTTATATTCACTACTCTAAATGGCGCCATAATTTTAAATTTAATTAACATACTCTAAAACCTAACTAAACCAGGTTGTAGCTCATCAAATTGGACTATTGAAAGGTCAATACCAGCGCTGAGGAAAAGTTTGGAGGAGTGAAAACAAGGTCAATACCAGCATCGACGAAGAGTTTGGAGCTAAAACAAGGTCAATACTAGCGCCGAGGACGAGGTTGAGGGCACTCAGGGAAAATCGACGACCAAGGGACAATGAGTAATGTAAGTTTGGCACCCCCATTCTCTTTAACCAGAAATTTTCATGCCTAGTTTCCAAAGATCTTTTCGTACATTGGCCCCTCCATTCTTGTAAAATGGTATAAGATAAGAGAAAAAATAAAATAGCTTATTCTTTCACATTTTTATAGTGATTACTAGAGGCACATAGACCAATTCTTCATAATAGAAGAATTTGATCATAATTTTCCAATGATGGCATTATGAGAAAACCTTAGGTTAAATGAATAATTCCTAGCTAAGTTATTGAAATTATGTCCAACCGTATAAGAGAAGAATGTTGCTATGTGTACTTGGATAACATGGAGAAAGGCTCTTTGGGCTCTTTCATCAATCTACGTAATGTTAAATTTTAACACCTAAAAGTGAGAATGAAGAATCTTTCCTACGATGGTGGCCAATTATGCTTCTCAACACCTAGATTACAAAATCCTTGTCAATATCATTGCCATCACAATATTGCTTGAGATATAGTCATAGAGGTAAACAAATTGGCTTTCTTGATAGTAGATACATTCTAGACAATTCAATCCTTACATCAGAGATTGTTGAATGGGCCCAACAAACTACTCATGATGCCCTTACTATTAAGTTAAAATTTTGACAAGGCATATGATTGCATCAAATGTCCTTTCATTTATAAAAGGCTCAAATGGATTTATTTTCAACCCTAAATTATTATCACACATTCAAAATTACAAAATATTAGCTAATGAAGAACCTTCATTTGAAGGTGATGTCGTCATGATCTTTGAATGAAGAACCTTCATTCAAAAATGATGCCATGTCAATACTTTCAAATGAAGGTATTTTTTATTTTAAATATTCCATGTCCAAAATGCTTTATAAAAGGAACCTTGGCACGAAGGACCTTCAAATGAAAACCTTAACTCAAAGGTCCTTCATTAGAAGATCCTTCATATGAAGGTTCCTTTAATGCCATCCAATTATAGCTCTTAGAGTTTTTAGAGATATTTGTGTTTTGAAGTAGAGATTGGACCATCAAACAGTGTCACCATGACTCTACTAAGATATCCATCAAATTGATAAACCCTGACTTAACAACCACAAATTCACAAGAAAATTGCCCCTGTCAGCCCTAGGGCATCAATTCAATGCCAAGTTTCTTGCTTTAAAAGACCCCTAAATGCAATGAACCTCTATCATACCATGATGCACACCAATCCATTGAGTTACAGTTCCAAGATAATGGGTGGATTGGTGGATTTCATTTCTATTTAGCCCTCAAACCCTTACATAGGCAAAACAAGGCAGTCCCTGTAAATCTGGTAAAGCCATGCCACTCCAGTCATCAAAATTATTTACCAGTTCCTTAATCTTCCTACTCAAATCATTAGGTAAGGCTTGAAAACCTTGTAGTGATTTTACAAAAACTTGAATAGGCCTTAATGATTGGGGCATGTTGTCTACATTGAATCTAGAGGCCTTATACATAACATCTAGGTCATTGGCCCTAGGGATCCACTTCTCAACTAAAGGCAAAACTAAATCCTGATCCTTAGTAATGTTTCTTATTGAATCTAAGAATAAAGAATATAAAGAATAAACTGATGGTAATCTACCATCAACTCCCTAATTCAAATTCCTAAAAACTGTGTCTACAACTTCATTTTGCTTGGCAACTGCTCCCTTCTCACTTTCTTTTAGAGCTCACTGTAGCTCTCTAATCACATTAAGCATCTTCTTTTTGGTGGGATCTACAGAGTACTCAACCTCCTCTTCAACTAGCTCTAATGAAGGATTAGGAGTAGGAGTCTGGATGGGGGACCAGGAGCAGAAACAATTGGAGGAATTGGAGGTACTGATCTTGATGTAGAAGGTATGGCCAGGGTACCAGGAGCCCTAGAAGACTCCCCCACATGTATCTACTTCAACCTGTCTACCTCATTTTGTAGATCAACATTCCTTTGTTGGATTCTACTATACTCTCCAATAATGGTGTTATACTTCTCCATCAAACTTTTATTCTCAGCTTCTTCTCTTTCAGCTGTCTTTTGGGCCAATTTGGCCACATTTACAGTCAAATTTGTAGCTTATGTAGTTGAAGTTTTAGAAGCTCTTTTGATTATTAACCCTCCCCTTAGGTTTGGGCTAATATCAGTAACATAGGGCATGGGCCAACCTAAACTTACGAATTAATAAAGTTAGGCAAAATATTTAACTCAATTTATTAAAAGGGGCCCGGCCTAGACGAAACAATGAGACATAAGTAATTTTAATACCCACTCCAAAAAGGTAATGGTCAAATATATCTCACCCAAGGTTTTACATGGAACATTAGGATTTTTATGAAAGCCAAGGTAAAACCCAACCTTAGGTTCCTCCCAAACAATGTAACAAGCCAAGACAAGGGCAAAACATAAATGGAATTCAAAGAACAAGATTTGAAATTCCATCAAATCCACCATGATGCACACCAATCCACCGAGTTACAGTTCCAAGATAGTGGGTGGATTGGTGGATGTCATTTCTATTTAGCCTCAAACCTTACACGGGCACAACAGGGCAGTCCCTGTATTTGATTGTTTAATCCCATAAAACAGTGATTGAGAACTTCAAAACAAATTCAAATGAAAGGGAACACAAATATTTATCTACACCAATGATCTCAGAGCATTTCAAGCTTGTATGGATCCATACAACACAAAAGAACTTCATAAAAATTGTAAAAACACAGAAAATTGCTTCAAGAACGTGGTATCTGATATAAAATTTTGGTATCAACTCCTCCAACAATTGCAATGGGATGGGAATACAATATGACAGAAGTGGGATAAAAAATGCATCGTCTAAAGCATCAAACCAATATGCAAAGATGAAAGAAAGTGCTAACCCTTTAAACTAAAAAAAGTTTCTTTTAACTTTAAGTTTGTTGGGTAGCCAATTCTTTTAAGTTATCAAATCCTACCATCATACATAATCAAAATGTTGTTGTTTCAAATGACTATGAGTACTAACTTTCACTATTTGAAGATATTGAAACCTTGTTATAGAGAATTAGAACATTGATGTGACCACTCATCCTACCTTAAAACATACCAAAAGTCTCCTAGCAATTAGACATAGGAAGATTTAATATGACTTAAACATTTTTTATTGCCAAAGCATAAACTTATGACGACTTTACCGGGCCTAGTACACACTCCCTCCCCATTAACCACTTAGACATATGGAAATTAAATGTAAATTTTCTGCTATTTTTAGTCATTTAAGTGTCCAATAAACCACTTGGTGGTGTTTCCCTTCAAGTTTATTTACTTGAATGAAGAGAAAAAGTCCTTTGATTACAATTAGAGAATACATTTGATGCCTTGGTTGTGTAACTGGTGGACCATAGTCGCATTTAACACTTGTTACAAATTTTGGGAGTTAAAACGTTAAGTAGATTTGATTTGTGATGGACACATTTGGACGGTAGTAACAATAACTTGCAATCTATCAAGACTTGATTACCTTATAACCTGTCAAATTCTAGCGTTGAAATGATAGATTAATCATAATGTCACCTTCGTATCACATGAAAGAACTTCATCCAACATCCTTATGAGTGCAGGTACCACCAAATAGGTATTTGTCAGATTTTTCTTCCTCGAGCGAGGCAAATTTAGGAAGACAAGAGGAAAGTGAGACATGTAGTAGGTCTAAAAGAGGGAGATCAACTAGAGGTCAAAAGATTAGAAGAAAAATTCTTAAACGCATGGAATTTTTTCTTGTTGAAGGGGGGTCATGTTCTTATGATGATGAGAGTATAGGCGACATTGAGGTGCCCTTGAGGTATAAACATCTATGGAAACAATGGGTACCCAAGGAACTTCCTCCAATAAACACTGATCTTTGTGTCAACGAGAGGATATATCGCATAGCACCATCGTCATTACATGGTTTGGGCCTATTTTGCATGGATGGCATAAAGGTCTGTTACGACAAAGTAACTGAGTTCATGGAGTATGTTGGACCCTATTACAGTTACAAAGATTGGATGCAACTGGTTCGATATACACGAAGTATGCGTAGGTATGCACTATTAGCAAATTATATACAACTAAAAGATAAGGATCAAAATAAAGGAGTGTCTAGGTACATTGATGGGAGGCCAAAAGCATCAGGGAATATTGCAGGGTTTATAAATAGTACATGACCTGGGTCAACAAATAAGCAACCCAATTGTATATTCGAGGCGCGAGAGGGGAACCATGTATTCGTATGTGTGATTAAATCAATAACTATAGGGGAAGATTTGCTAATCGATTACAATTTGAATCACTTAGATACAAACACAATTACTATGTGGGTGGTATGTACTATATACCATTTTACCCAACCTCCAATTAATGACTCCAATATAGCATTTTATTATTATGTTTTTTTTCGTAAGTCTATTGGTTTCATTTCGGTAATGTTTTTTTATATTTAACTTTTGGCATAGCGGGACATTGATCATATGAGGAAGGCTCCAGCCCAGAGTGCAGATCATGATCCATCTTCAGGCGCTTATATCTGACAAGTTTACCTCATTGTAATTATACAAATTAGATACGAGCAAAATGTTTTATTACTATTTTTTTTCATGAGTTTATTGGGTTAATTTCGATAATGCTTTTAATATTCTTGTTGCAGTCGGTTGATCGGGGAAAGGCACCAGTAGTACAGGAGAGAATCCATATGGAGGTGTAGTCACTATTATGCAATGATGACATCGCATTTTTCGCAAACCCTGTGGATATGATGAGGAAGGCCAAAAAAAATGCAATGAAGAAATCCTTAAGGTAGTATTCATAGTGCCTCAAACATATGAGATAAGAGAAAGGGTTAAAATATTGTCTGAGAGAGCACAAAACTTGCAAGTAAGTTGTCATGAGATCTTTAATTATAACATAAGTTCATTCATGGTTTTATATTTTGTACTCTTTTATGTCATGAACTAAAATATGTGTTGTTTTTACAGGATTATTTGCGTCCTCATCATGCTGCTGGCCATGATCAAGCTACTAGAAGTTTTTCCCAAGAAGTAGGGGTCAGTACAAGTGTCAATTGATCTTCTTACGCATACAACACATCATCCGACCCCATCATCCGTGCCTATATTGTCGACTAAAATATCGGCAATACATACCATGCAGGCATTCGGTAGTGCACCGTCTGGCAGCGAACACATGCCACTACATGTGTCAGTACCTATGGATACAAAGGTCGTTAGTACTGGTGATGTTTTAGCAGCATTTCTTGGATCTTCCCGTATTACTAATATGGGAACATTGTCGATCATATTTGTGGTGACCGAGGATTTCCTTCCCATAAAGATAGAGAAGGTCCCAGGTACTTTAAAATGTTTTAATTATTATTATATATAATCCAATTGAAATTTACATATTGATCACTCTTTATAGACTAATGACCCCATGACCATTTTGCAGGAAATGATGTTTTTTATAAACATCTAAGTGATCTTACATTGGAGCTCTTCAGGCCCACCATACGTACACGGTGGAATGCCCAAAATAAAGCTTTAAAAGATGAGCTCATTAACCGTTTAGTTGTTGTTCGATGATAAAACATTCAACTGAACCAAGGTCCTTAAGAAAGTTGGTACCTATCTAAAGTATGTGAGGGACCAATATAGGTCACATTTACAGAAGAACAAAAAGTACGAGTGTCCCCCCATGATTCTGAAGTGGGAGTGGAAGGACTTGGTGTCAGATGGAAAGGAGAAGGCTGAAAAGAAAAAAGGAAAGACACCATCGAGCCAAGGAAGGTATGTGATACTATCAACAATTTAATTATATATTGATTACTCTTTTTTTTTACATAATCTAACGTATTTCAAATTTTTCATAGGCTTCTCGACACATCGAAGGAAACAAAGGCAAGACTAGAAAAACACGGCGAACACAAACTTGGCTCTGGTGGTTATATGAAAATAGCCACACGATTTGTAAGTATCAATAAATAAAATATTGCATCCAAATAATAAATTGCAAACAATTTTGGTTTTATCACACCATAGAAGAAAAATTCATGATCGAATGCAAAAATGCAGGGTTGTGATTTCAACAAAGTGCCCACATAAGAGGACCTTAAGATTGCCTTCCACCAAGGCTATGGAGCCCTGACTGAATAGCTAAGAGTCTCGATTGTGCAAACACAATCTTCCACTGCATCCAACAAGCAGGTAAATAAACTCAATAAAGTTTCTTTCAAATTGAATACTTGTGCAATCTATTCAATATTAATTTCCACCATAATAATGTGCCTATTTGTTTTACACAGATAAGCAATGATAATACTGCACATGACATTGGAATGCAGCCTAGTGAGGGTGGAGCACAAGTTGCAGATGAAGGCCATGGTGTGCATCCCGGTACTAGATGTATTCATGTGCTATACAAAACGCAATATGGATTAATACAATTAAACATCTTTAATTGTATTTGGTGTATTAATCAATGTAACCTTTCGTGTTTCAACTTTAGAGCATATAGAGCCTAATCAACATGTTGAGCATGATCAGGCTAGACAAGATCGGGAGCTTGATGTGGCTCCATCAGGTAAAGAGGACCACACTAATGTTCTTTTAAATATATTTAATTGCAATTGGTGTATTAATTAATGTAATCTTTCGTGTTTCAACTCCAAATCAGGATTTAGAGGGTATTCAGCATGTTGAGCATGAGGCTATAAGACAATATCAGGAACATGATGTGGCCCAATCAGGTAAATATTACCACTTTGATGTTCTTTTAATTAATGAAATACATGTAACAATAATAATAAAATATATCAATTTAACATTTCTTTGCTATTGCAGCAGACCCCCCCTTGCAGCCATGTCCATGTTGTGAGTACATGACTAAGCATACATTAAGATCACAAGTAGAGCTCAAAACAACTCAAGGGGGGACAGATGATTTTGAAAACAATACTCCACTTTAGTTTTTTTTAGCTGCAAAAATGAAAAAAGAAAAAAAAAAGTGATTGTAATCATATTATGACAGCCATATTTTTGATAATATGTAAAAACCGAAAAAATGAAATATGTTAATAAATGAATGTGAATATGTTAATGAATAAATTTTATATGTTAATAAATGAATTTTATATGTTATTAATGGATGAATGAATGAATGTTATATATTATTAATGGATGAATGAATGATTAATGTTATATGATCAGGTATGGGGAATTGAGAGTGATGTGAGGGGGGGGGGGGGAGGGGCCAAATGAGCTTCCACCTTCAGGTGGTTGGCCCTGTTAAGTAGAGAATATTAATCTATTCTCACAACATAGAGAAGATCAATAAGGTAAGTAATGCACTTTTCAATATAAGAAATGCATCGTTTGAAGCATCAAACCAATATGCAAAGATGAAATAAAGTGCTAAATTTTCACTATGAACATTGTGTTGTGTGTGGACTTGGTTTCAAAGCTCTATTTTTTTATTTTATTTTAGTGGTCTCTAAAATTTGACTTTTGTGCATAATAGGTTAGTGGAAAATTTGACAACTCTGAAGGGTTTAGAGGCTCGATTGAGATAGATACACGGATATTTGGATCTTGTTGTTGATGGGAGGCTTCCACTTAACCATGAAATTTTGTACCATCTGCAGGTATGCTAAAATATCTCTACTTACATTCATTCAACTTACTGTAATATAATATCTGACAAAAATCTCCTTTTCATTATACTTAGATGGATTTTCATGCCCTGTTCCAAAGCACATGTTTTAAAATAGGCAAGAAGGATGCTGGCAAGGGTTAAGGAATTTGGCTTTACACCTGCCAATTGCATAGTTTACTTCATTCATACAACATATTGCCAATGTGTTTCACAATTGTTGGAATCATATTCTATAATTACAGAACTAGTAAAATTAAAATATGTAAGTTTCAAATATGGCATTACATATCTTTCTATGAATTTTTGAAAGAAAAAATCAAAATGGAGAAGAATTGAAAAAATAATCTGCATAATTTCAAATATGGCATTACATATCTTTCTACAGAAGGCATCAAAGTAACCTTCAAGATTGACAATGGCAATGAATACAAGGTTAGTATAACTTAATTCTAATTGGGTATGATTTTATTTGTTCAAGACCAATTTCGATTCATTTTCTGCTCATACTACTTTTATTTACATTTATATTTTGTTAATATCCATTTTCCTTTACATTCATATTCTTCTATACATATTGTGTTTACAGTAATGTTTTCCTTAATTTAATCTAGGGGAGACGACCCCGTACCTGAGCAACTTTCAATCTCATGCTGTTAGGATTTACTGTGAAGCTAATCCAAAGTTTTTCATTGCTGCTCGAGGCCATATTGTAGTGCTTTCTCTAGGAATCCCACATGATCCCCATCAGGTATCTTCTTTTTGTAATCTCTAAGGGCTGATGCAAGAAGTTGGGTCCACAAAAAGCTCAAAAAGTGGAAGTGTTTTTGTTGTTTGTCATAATTTGTCACACTTGGACTGAAAATTTGAGGCACTTACACAATGAATTTTTTAAAAAATCAGTAATATGAAAGTTTGAATTTTGAATCTAGTTTCTAAATATGTAAATTATTCAAATACCCAAATTGTAGAAATTAAATTTTGATAGGGATCTATAAAAACCACTTTTTAAAAGTCCCTGTTTTTTTACCATACCATGCACGTGTACGGACACCACTTTTTGACCCAAATAAAAGTATTTTGCTAATTCCTTTTGAGGAAAGAGAGCTAACAACATGAAGATTGATGAGGAATTTTTTTTGTAATTTTTTGTTGAATTTTCTTTTTTTATTAAATTTTTATTGGCCTTAATTGTTGTTTTTAAAAATCAACGTGTACAGACAACATAATTTGACCTAAACTAAACATTTTTTGAAACTTTTTTTTTTCATTCTATAAAGAATTGTCTAAAGATTGATGTCATATAATTTTTTTTACAAGAAATTTCACCAAAAAAAATTTATTAAAAAACAAAAAAAAGTCTGATATTTCATGTTTAAGGACTAGTTTGCTTTGAAATTAATTTAAAAATATCAAATATAATCCAATATTAATAAAAATTATATATTTGGAAACTAGAAATCGTGTTCTGTAATGGGTTTTAATTTTATAGATTGATTCAGAAAAAAAGTCCATCAACCATATTGTCAAATATGGACATTCTTCTTCAATCTACCTTAGTTTTTTAGTTGCAGGTCAAAGGCTAAGGCTCGGATTGCCAAGCCTTTCCCGAGCCTAAAACCAAGGCTGCAAGCGGGTTGGAGATTCAAGTTTTTAATAACGCGTATGCATTTTTAAAAACGCGTACACATTACAAAACGCATATGCGCTCTTCATATGTTTGATTTTTTTTTTTAAATGTTTTTTAGAAACGCGTATGCGTTTTAAAACGCGTATGCATTTTAAAACGCGTACGCGTTTCAAAAAAGCAAAATGCGTACACGTTTCTAAAAAGCATTTTTTTAAATAAATTATTTGTATGCACTCAAAAACGCGTACGCATTTTATAACGCGTACGCATTTTTTAGGCTCGGGTACCCAATACATAACGCATACGCGTTTTTTAATAACGCGTACACGTTTTCTGCGAGATTTTTTTTTTTGGCCGAAACTTCCCCTCTTTGTGGACCCAACTTCTTGCACTTACCCCTATATTTCTTAGAAAAAATTAACAACCAATTTGTCTAAATGTTGCTCCTTGTTTACACATTAATATCTCTTTTGGCAGCAATGGATCATAGTAGATTCATGGGGTCTTAAAGAGAAGGCTCTCAAACATGGAGATCAAGAGTGGGACCAGGTAAAACCATTCATAATCATGCTCATATTGTTTTATTGACTGTCTAAGAGCTAAGTATCCAGGATAACATTCTGTATTTTTCTATTGAATTTCTAGAGTGAGAATAATTTTGGGTTTGCAATCCTATTTTTTAGTACACTAGCTAAGTATCCAAGACGCACTACAGGTACTTTTTCTCACCAAACTGCTCATTTTCCACAAATTTAGATTCTAGTGTGTAGTTTAATATTCACTAGTTTGATTTTTTCTTTTTTAGAAAAATTAGAATCCAGTTCGTAGGTTGTGCTTGTTGTCCATGACACTCCCCTTGATCTCATGACTCATCATAGGTTTTATATTTTGCTCCAATTGTTGATCAACATCAAATGTGGCCATCATAATATCATCCATAGCCTCCATATTCTACAATTATTCATTGCTCATTTCTCATACATAGTAACCAAATAATGCAGGCCTAGAGCTTGGACTGTAGATGTATGCAAAAAATGATAAATCCCTGACTTTGTAAGCCTAATTAAACACAACAACTGACATGTTTGATATTTTAAACAGTCATATGACTGTCCTTTTTCTACCTTGTAAACACTTACTCAATGCATACAATAATTTATTGAAATGAAAAGTCGAATGACCTCTTAACTCTTGACACTAATGTCATTGCATTTGTCTAAACAGGGTTAATCATATTGTGATCTAAATTTTCATAATGAATTCATCCAATTTGTCCTTTAAATCTGAGCATTGATGACAATCCATCTTGTCTTTTACTACCCCTATTAAATGCTCATGGTCTTGGCACATCAACTTTCTCTCTCTGATTGACCTGTCCTTATGTCCTCTCATTATCCCTATGGATACACTTTGGAGCCTCCTACTACTTTTATATATCGCCCAAAGTCACCCCGATAAGTATTTCGATCCATTTGTATCTTCATCGACAAGAGATCATGTATTGCTAGGATATTCTGTACTTTCCCCAACATGGTGACTCTCCCCGATGATTATTCTTTCGATCTCAACTATGTCGCCAAGATTCCTGCCAATGTAATCTTATCGACGTCACATAGTGGGTCGGGTAGACATTCAGAACTTACTCTGATGGTATATGTCTTGTTGATGAGACAAGATGTGTATCTTGCCGAAGAAATGTCATCGCTGAGACCAAAATCTAGTCCTCCCAATATATCTTCTCAAGCAATTTTGATTGTTGTAATAGTCTTGATCTTTCACCGATATGCCTATTCACCGATATGCCTACATTTCAACGATTAGTTTTTTTTTTTTAAATTGCATTGTTTCATCGAAATTGTGACAAACCGCAAAAACCGTCCAATGAATCTACAATGTATCCGAAAAACTTTCGCCGTAATGACTTTCCTATTTCATCGCGCGTTTGACGAACTTATGTTGTTAATCCGACAGTTTGGCAAAGGTATGTCGCCCCTGCTCCGCGTACTGTTCGTCGCTAGAGCGACAAAATTGTCGTCTCAGTTTCGACGAATGTATGTCGCTGCTCCAATGCTTCCTCGACGGTATGTCACCCATGCTTCGGGTATTGTTTGTCGCTAGAGCGAAAAAATTGTCATCTTAGTTTCGATGAATGTATGTCGCTGCTCTACCGCTTCATCAATGGTATGTCACCCGTGCTCCGGGTACTGTTTGTCGCTAGAGCAACAAAATTGTCGTCTTGGTTCCGAAAAATGTATGTCGCTACTCTGACGCTTCATCAATGGTATGTCGCCCATGCTTTGGGTACTGTTCATCACTAGAGCGATGAAATTGTCATCTCAATTCCGATGAATGTATGTCGTTGATCTAACGCTTCAGCGACGGTATGCTGCTTGTGGTCTAGCCACTATTCATCGTGCAATCGACTAAGGCGGTGTCGCGATTCTAACGATCTTGTGTTGTGCGTTCGATGTTTTACAGTTCATCGGGATATACATCAAAAATGAGCGACGACGCTGATTTCTACAATTCGTCGGTCAGCCAATAATAGATCATCGAGAGTCTGACGAACATCCATCAGAAATTGGGGTCAAATTCAGTAGTGGGGGAATCTTGTCCTTAGTATGAGTTCAAACACTCCTTGTCTACGACTGTCTATTTTTCACAGATGGATGACTTTGTACACTATGGTCTATCTCATATCATAGTGTGTACTATCCATTTGTGCCATGTCCCGCCCAATGATGATAAAAAAGCAAGCATAACATTTATGGAAAAATATTGAAGATCATATATTTTTCAATCAATCAACCTCCGTTATTTATTACTAACAATTTTCATTCATTCATGCTAACATTTCTCTTCTTCGACATAATGATAAAATCCTATGACACAACAAAAACATTAGATAATCTGCATGTGCATACATTCTATAAACATTTCATATAGTTGCATTGCATTAACATCTTCATTACATATTTATGAACTCATTGCATAATAGGTATTCCATCATCATAAGGTACATAATGCAAACATTACACTTGCATTTCACCATCACATATAAATAACATCATATAGAACATTGCATCCATTGTCATAAGTAAATAAAGACATCCATAACATTATAAACTGCATAAACGCATCATGTAGAAATATTCATTCATAACACATATACATACATCATCTAGGAAACATAATCATATAGAAGCAATGCATCATCATAAAATAGAACTGCATATCATGTAGAAGCCGCCAAAATCATATATATCGCTCAAAATAGTGTGTTACAGTACAATGTCAGAATGTATCCATAAATAAAAAATGAGCTCGCGGGCTCTCTGATCAATACAAATGTCTACATGTATAACAGTATCAACGTGTCCCACTACCACTACTGTCACGTGGTGAAGGTGGGGGAAACTTCCTCAAAGGTACTCTATTAGGTGGAAGGCCTGTCATATGGACCTGTCCTTGGTGGTCCTACCACACCCTCTATACTTTGTGTCCTCGTCTGACTCCTACCTTATGATCTCTAGTTGCGAACCTCTGAAAATCTAGGAGCTCATCTCTCTGTTGGCACCACTGACTCATATAGATCCCTATAATATGACACTCTCTCAACTGATCTAACTAGCTCATGAGCAAAACCATCAGATGAGGTGCCACTGCAAAGGCGTCTAACCTTTGTGAATTGTTGCTCTATCTCCTATCTCCAGGCTATGGCCTAATCTCTCTCCATGAGTGCACTATCTCTCTCCATATGAGAACTGTCTCTCTCTATCCGCATGGCATCTAGCTCTGTTCTCATCAGTCTCAATCTCTCCTCCAAATCCTCCCTTTCACTATCTCTAGGAGCCTCCTCATCCCGTCTCCCCTTTACAATCCAATCTTGAAGCTCTCTCTCCTGCTCCTCCATAGGTATCTCCTCCTCAATATCATCCTCTCCATAGCCTACCAGAATACCAAGAGGATCAATGTCCATATTTGCTTCCTCATCCACCTCTCTGACCTCTTCGTCCTCGCTTACCACCACCTCTGCCATCATCACCACCACCCCTACCACCACCTCTGCCACCACCTCTCCCTCTATGTCGTCCTCTTGGCCTTGTACCTCGTCTCTCTACTGGTGTCGGATGATCTGGATCTGTATATGGAATCAGATGATGCTCCTCCCACCATGCGTCATACGCAGTTGTAGTCCCAGGATCTGCTACTCCATCTCTCCATCCCCACTATAATGGTTGTAATGCCCGAATCTCTACCTCTGCAGTAGAAACTGGAATCATAGGACCCTAGTGTGGAACCTCTCTGGATGATCGAGCAAACACAGCTCTACCTCTAGGCTCATCTTGAACCTCCCCAAACTATCTCAATACCCAATCTGGCAAGTGTCTCTCAATAATATGAACACTCAAAATAGTCCTCCCAATCAAGTATTGTGTTTGCCTGTAGTAAGTCAAATGCTCATCCTCATCGGACCATCTCTCACAATCCATGTATGGCCTCCAAGTGAACTAATCCAATATATCAAGTACATGTCTCCAGTAACCTGTATCTCTGACATGGCTCTAAGTGATATTTCTCGTATACTGGAAAACATATGGAGATCTGGTCAGTCGCTCTGTAGTCACAAGTGGACAAAATACCGCAATGCGCTTCCATGCCCAAATCTTGAGTAGCGTGGTACCATAGCTCATAGACTGTGCATCTCTATATACTATGTCGTGTAGATGGAAGTATAGCATGTCTAGCAAACATGGACCCCAGGCATACACAGTCTCCCTCTCTAGCATCCCCACCAACATCTCACCCCACTCGATAGGAAAACCATGACCTCATCGATCTGGAAGAACTATCCCCCCTATCAAAGTACATAAGATACAGTATATCCTATCATATATGTCCACCAACACCTGCCATCTGATCTCTTAGTGCTCTATCCCTAGACTCCTAATATCATCATACTGATAAAATCTGGCGATCTCACTAAAACCGTGTTGGGTATCATACATCACCCGCTCTCCTTTGATAGGTAGTCTCAGTATCCTATATACATCCTCCAAGGTCACAGTCGCCTCCCCAATCAGCAGATGAAATGACAATGTCTCTGAATGCCATCACTCACACAACGCAGTCAACATGCCTTTGTTTGCCTGAATCGTGGGAATAGTAAGTACATGTTGTAGTCCAAGTATCCATAGTAAATGAGTCTCAGCACTAACCAACCGAGATCTCAACTCAAGAGTATCGGGATGTGTCTCTTGAGTATATATCGGATCTAAAACAACTTGCATTTCACCCAACATGTCAAAATTTCCAAGTTTTTCTTTGAAAAAATGTACGTAAAATTTACCAGCCAAATGCGGCTCACTATAACATATGCGGTGCATTCATACAAATGTGCTGCATTACAAGAATTTGCGTTGCATACTTCATATGCATTGCACAAAACCCATATCATCTCTAAAAATGCAAATGTGTTTCATAAATTGCAAATGCGATGCATTATCCTACATGAGTCTATCCTAAAATGCATATGCGACTCACAGATACAAATGCGATGCATTTTTATTCATATGTGTTGAATACCTAACCTAGCCTAACTTAGCCTAGACATCTTTTTGCAGATGTGACATTCCGCAGACACATGCGTTGCACACGAACGCATATGCGTCGAACACGAAAGACCACATTTGCCAATTAAAAATTAACATGCCTAAAACTACGTACAAAACAAAATTTCAAAGGTTTGTTTTATGGTACATACTAGTGGTCCTGCGTCAGTTGGCCGTCTGTAAGTCTAGATCCGATAACCGCGATGCGCAGTGTAGGGAACTGGAGACATTTTCGTCCTAAGCTCAGAGCAACTTCCTCAAGTTCTTCAACTCTTCCGGGTGCAAATGAATTGGTTTTCAACCTAATTCCTATTTATACCTAGGGTTTGGGTGGCATTTATTTTGATCTTGTCTACTGGTCTCTTAACCTTCCAACTTCAAATGACTCGTACACGTCTGTAACACATCCAAATTCAATTCTGTCAACTCCATAGCATTTCTGACCATCCAATTAACTTATCGGGAATATTTCCTAATTTTAAAAAAAAAAATTCAAAAATTTGTGAATTTTCCCGAGGGGGCATACCCTAACCTATTTCATACACGATCGAGGCATATTTTCTTTGACACAACGCCGAAACAACATTGTATCAAAGAGGGGCAAACTGTAGACACCGAAAATTGGTCTAGGCCTACAAGTACCACTTTCAACATAATTTTCTATTATCCATGGTCATGATTAAATAATGTTTATTATTTAATTACCCTTTCTAATACATATTTCCTCTATTAATTAAATACCCCTTTTAATTAATTCATAAATGACCTTTATTCAACTTGATTAATTAAATAAATCATATTTATTTAATTATGTCACTAACTAATTAATTATTCCTTCTTACTTAATTACCCCTTTTTCATATTTCAATTATAATTAAATATTTGTTATTTAATTATTCAATTTAACCTTTTCAATTATAATTAAATATTTATTATTTAATTATTCAATTTAACCTTTTCAATTATAATTAAATATTTATTATTTAATTATTCAATTTCACCTTTTCAATAGTCAAATTAAATAAATTATCTTTATTTATTTAATTAAGTCTTTCATTTTCGAATGTTGAATTAAATTAACATTTAATTCATTTATTAATTATTTATGTCATATTCTTCTATCATTCAGTTATCTAAGTCATTCACTCACCTTCTGACTCAAAATCTATTTTTAAATCCGCCAGTTATCTCCAGGTTCGATAACTGACCGTCTCTGCGAGAGGACTCTCTGTCAACTAGTCAGTTAACTAGTTCTAACTCATATGCATGTATGCATTCGAATGAATTCTTCATCTTTGAGTTCTAACTTTGTCTTTGACATACGAAGTCTATTTCTTCTATTTTCGAAGACTCTTAACTGAAGATTAAGATCTGGAACTCATGTTCTTTCTATTTTTGAACAGTCTTGACACAAGATTAAGTTATCGTTCTAACTTAATCTTTATCTTGCAGACTTTTCTAAATCACGTTCTAACTGACACATAATTCACATCGCATGACATTCATCAATCTCGTCCATTGATCTCTCTTTGAATCTGAGCCGATCGTTCGAAAATCTAAAATCTATAAAAAGGTTTGTCATTATCATTTTTCCTCCTCCCGAAATCAATACACTTTTGAGAAGAAACTTATCTTTGATATTTTTCTTAGACATTCAACAAGGTTATGCTTGCATCAATACTGAAAATCTAAGGGCAAGAATACTGAAATAGCAAAATGGAGAAGGATAATCGAGATAATTCGAAGGAGTGGACGCATATTCGGTGAGAGCTTTCCAATTGATTTGTTTAGTTTAATTATGTTTACTTGCTTTGTTCTTTGTTGTTTTGATTTAGATTATTTGTTAGATTAGACCTGATTATTTTAATATGTGCAACTAATAGCATTAATCTCCAAAAAATCTACGTCTTACAGCTACAGTAAAATAAAACACAACCAACTAGCAACAAAACAATAGCTAACCAAAAACACAAACAAACAGGCCACAAAAAAAAACAAAAAGAAACTAAACAACAAACTATTTCATATTCTTTAGGGTGTCTACCACCTCTAATTCCTGTTGATAATGTTTACCAACTAGCCTAAGCAACTCTTTCTTCTCCTCATTGAAGGTCTTCTTCTTTCTTCCACAAGTTCGAACACTAGGACCCTACTCAACTTCCAACACCGTAATATTATCTGTTTCCTTGCCTGGATGCTCCTTCATCTTGCTAATGAAAAATCTTCCACAGGTCATCTACTCTTTTCTCAATTCTCATAATTTTTCAATGAGAATTTTAAGGTTTACGCACTGTTTTTAATGGAGCCTTGGCTAATCTTTAGGAGTTTCTCCATGCTAGTTTTAACATGTTGAATCATCTTTTCAATGCCCTGAATGCGGTTATCATTGCCCTCTTTGAGCTCACGAATGGCTTCCTCAACATCCATAACTTTTTTCTTTAAATCCTCCACCCCAGAGGAAGATTGGTCATTTTCCTCACTTGCAACCTTCTCCTGCACCCCTTGAAGTTTAACATTAACTTTGTTAAGCTCCCTAAGGAACCACTTCGTTAATTTGAAACTACCTATCATACTGTCTCTCACCCCCCATAAAACATCAGTTATCACTTCCATATCATTGATTAGGTAGTTCAAGTCCTCTGAGAAAGGATCAATCTTAGCCACTTCAACTGAATTATTAGCAAGGCCTATCATAGGGGATAGGCCTACATCCACTCTAGCATCCCTTTGCGCCTATGTAGTATCCTCACCCACCTTCTTTATCCCTTTAACACCAACCCCCCTAGGGACCTCCAAGTTACCCCTTTGTTGGATATTGCCACCATCATCCTCGTCACCCATCTGGGACCCCTCTGACCATGAGATAACCTTTATGGGACTCTTCTTAAGCATGGTATTTTTAGAGGAGGCTTTCCTTTCATCCCACTCAAGATTGAGGGGGGGAATGAGATGAACTCCACCTAGTCCACCCCATCCTCAGTATCCTGCCAATCCTCATCATCTTTACTTGTTGAAGTATCAAACCCCTTTTTTCACAACACAAGTTGATTTTTCTTCTTATTCTTAATTCTCCCTTTCTCTTTCATAGGTTTAACTAGAATTTTTGCTTTGGCATACTCCATAACCAACAAGATCAAACCCTTGTAAATAAATATTGTACTAGGGTTTTTTTGATGGTCTTTCATAGAGGACTCCAAAGAAGCAAGCAGAAAAGAAATCAATGTTTATGGGGAAAATGATTGAGAAAATTGACATGAACACCAATGATTTACATAAACCTCCCATCAAGGGTGATGTATCTCATAATCACCTCTACAATCTCAGCCCAAATTGGCTTAATAGACGTTCTTTCATAGCCCCATGAAGTAAGCTTCACCAACGTATCTCTTTCATCCCCTTTGAAAAAATGGCTCAATGCCTCCTCATTACCTTTCTTATCCTTACAAAATTTCCTTCCCTACAATTCGAGCCCAAAAACTTCCACAATCAACTCCTCAAAAATAGTAAATTTAGCACCTTGAACAGTCAAGGTTCTCTCCTTCCAATCACTCACAAATCTTATGGTTGCTTCATGGTCATACCTATGGAGTCTCTCCATGTAAGAGGTGAGACCACCCTTTTCTAAAATACTCCACACCTTCAGTTTTCTCTTGAAGACTTCACAAGAAAGCGGCTTAACATGGTTTCGATCCCCTCCCATTTTCACCATGATCTCACTACACTTCTCAAACAACATGCTACCCCAGAACTAGAAAATAGAATGCAACTTCAAAACACCCACAAATCATGCGAAGCTTATTAAAATCATTAACCTCATATCCTTTATAACCTTGGACTCTGTGATTAGCATCATTATAGATAATGGAAGGGACCTCCACGGGAACTTACATGTACCCATCCCACACTTGAGAGCCTGAAGATTCACCCCTTTATGGCCTAAATATCTGCCAGCCTATTTCCCTCCCTAAAAATATGAGATATCCTAATGTCATCAAAAGTCTTTATCATGTCTAGGGGATCATGAATAAGGACTTGATCGACCAACTAGGGAGATTTAAATTTAGCAAACATCTAATAATATTAAGTGAATCCCCCTCAAGCCACACTTTTTTAAAACCATCATACTACATTAGTTATTACGTGTCTCATTTTTCATAATACATAATATATCTCTTAAACACATTGAAATCTCCTACATCTCATCATATATGCCTTTGGTGGACCTATTGTGTGTCCAAGGGATACACTAGGCCCTAGTTATATTGATTTAGTGGAATGGACCTATGATGATACATGTATGGCTCTATGACCTACTTCAACTCACTATCTTTGATTTTCTCTCTCTTTGTTCTATCCTAATGCAACCAATCAATCTTTGTGTCATTATCACCTCCAACTACTAGGTAGACAAAATAGTCATCATATCTATGATCTAATTGACCAATGATGGTATCTAAAATCTTGCAAGTCACTCTAGCTTCCTACAAAGTTGATTCTCCCCTATTATAGTTGATCCCTCTCCCCTCATATCATCTCCATCTCCTATTATGCATAATCTCCTCATCTACTAGTTCCCTCATTTTATCCCCCAAGTGAACATGAGTTGTCTATACCTACACTACATGTGTCATCATCTACCCATGATCCCCCCTCTCATAACACAAAGCATCTCCCATCATTGAATCCTAGGCTCTTCTAGGCTTCTCACACTATTGTACTATCCTCTCCAATCTAAATTTTATGCTATGGATTATCTTTTCATCCCTAACATCTAGTTCAATTTGTTATTCCTAGTAGATGATTATCTTTTTTACATTCAAATCTAAAAAATAATGTTATTTTCTAACACTTCCAAATTTGACACAAAAATGGACATATCTAGACCTTGTTACCCCCTCATTGACTTGATATTTTGCCTCATCATCCATGACCACTTGTATCACTCTTTAATATTCATCTCAACATCTATCAATGCTCTATTTTCTTATTCTCGTCAATTTTAACTTCAAAATCACCTAAAGGATCAAGGATAACAACCTTATAAATTAGAGATCACATTATATATAACTTTTAAGTCTACTCTTGCATAATTCATCATGCTCTATGACGTGTATCTTGTAATTATTTCTCTAGTACTCTCTTATGCTACTTCTTACATTATCTTTCTTCGTTTCTTCTACTTTCATGTTCCTTAGTATGTACAGCTTCTCACATGATACTTGTGTTTCTTCGTTTCTTCTTCCTTATTCCTATTTACGAATGATTTATTTTCCAATCCTACATGATTATATTATTCTTTTCTAATTTACTTAATACTCAAATTATACGTCGCCGTCCTCTCGATCACACACTATGACCTCATAATCGATTATTGCATTCGAGCATTTTCCTTTCTCCTTGATTTCCCATGGTGGCCCTTCCATTCAGGGCTTCTCACATCAATCCTTTGGGACATAGAGCATTACCTCAATTATGTGCTCTCCTTTACTTTTGGTCATCTAACCTACCCTTATTCTTATCACTTGATCGTTCAATTCCACTTTCTAATAATTCTTGAGTGTTTTGAACACTCGCTTGCTTAGAAGAATCTTTTTCCTAACATTCACGGCATCACCTATATGTTCCCCTCTTTCTTCTAATAGCTTCCTATCACATGTACCGTGGCATTTTATTTAACTTCTGTCATCTACCTTAAATTGGTTGGCTCTCTTTCTTTCACTAGTCAATTCAAAGGGAAGCATACTCTTCTATATATTTTTTACCTTATGACATCATAATATTATCATTACTTAGGACTTGGCCTAGATTCATATCCATCATCATTGTCTTAGATTAGTCTTTTTATCCAATTTTGGTGGCAACCATTGAGTGGTAATTATGTAATCATCATCTACTTAGATTAGTCTTTTTTTCCAATTTGGGTGGCAACCACATATAATTGAGTGGGACCACATAACCATCATCATTTGAATTTTTGTTTTGGCTTAGTCCTATCATTTTGATGATGAAGATATATCCAACCCTACTTATCTCATCATCTCATCTTAATGACCACAACATAGTCAAAACTTTTATTGAAGCACCATTCTCCTATATGAGCTATCAGCAATCATCTCTCTATAAGATCACTATAGATCTCCTACATATCTTCTCCTTTAATGTTATCATGTTATCCATATAGAAGCTTTGAATTTATGTGTGTATTTAGTGTTTTGTTTAATATATCTTTATATAATTTAGTGTATTTTATATTTTAGTGTTTCCATAAATGTTTACTATCTTATCTACATAATGTATCCTTAACAATAGATGTGTTTCTTTGTTGTGGTGCATTGTAAGATATGTACATGTATTTGGGATTGATATTGTTTTTATATATAGTGTAATGTTACTTTAATTCAATTATTGTACATTAAGTTAGCATGTTTCTATTTTTGGTGTAATCAATCCACTGAAGTGACAAGAAAATGTAAGATCTAAAATTGCTTACCTTGAAATCTCTATCATATATTTTTGCAATCTTTGTTGTGCCCATACCCATAGTGCATTTTTAGATTCATTTCATCTATTTTGACCTCTCTAATGATCACAAAAAGATAGTGGAAGTGCCCTCAACCTTAAAAAAATGTTATTAACCATTCCTAAAAACCCTGAAACCTCACTATGCAAAGATGCCTACCCACAGGTGCTAGTTTTTGGGTCACCTCCACCCCCTAACACTAATGTCCAAGCTTGAAGTGCAAAAAATTAAAATTTGTTACTTTAAGATGTTTTCAATAGTCATTTCCCCAAAAACATAGACTCATTTATAAACCCTTTTTTTCCTCTAAACTCACTCATGAGGTGCAAATTAGAAAACTCCATATCAGCATTCCTCCTCCAATACATACTTATATTACAAGATCTCTATTTGAACAATAGACTAGTTGGAGATTAAAGGTTTGAAGTTTTTGAAGTCTTCTCACACCAACAAAACATGTATTCCTTGGAGTTTCACTTCCATTCTTTCTCTATTTTCCCATTAAAAATAAATTTCCATCTACATACAATCCCAAATCTCTAAAATTCCCTCCATTATCATCATTTTCAAATCTGAAACCAATCCCAAATCTCTAAAATTCCCTCCATTGTCATCATTGTCAAATCTGAAACCTTTTCCCTCACTTGCACATCATATTGTAATGATTTTCACATCCCCTTTCACTCTCTCACAAACTCACATCACTTGCAATAGTTTCACTCCTAGGTTTTAGGTTTTGATATTGTGGCCACCATTATTGCACACACCACCATCACATTTTCACTATGTTTGCATACACTACCATATTTCCAAACAGTGTTATTATGGAGGTCTGAGTACGCCTTAGAAGTGAATGGTTGTGGCAGTCTCCTCTACGTACTCACAACATTTCCATCTTATCCTTCGTACTCAACTCAGAATAACACACTATTGGGGACAAACGCTATCATTTTGTATAAAAAACACTAGGAGCTAAAGACGAAAGATCCTTTAAAGTTGTAGATCTTTCAGTGCTAGACACCTACGCCCAGGAGAGGCAGCAATACCTCATCTGCCCAACAGTATTGACCCTTTTGCCTAGTGGCATCATCTTTCTTGCCTAATAGCAGTGCCTAGTTTTTGACAATTTATCTACGAGTGTCCAAATTCTCATCAGATCAGTCGCCTTGCTTCTGAGATCAATTCAGGTATAAACCATCTGTACTCCAAGTGTACACATTCCTAGCTCTTGTACTCTAGTTTATTTTCCTTTAAACATCTGACTTTAGACAGAATCAATTCCTAGCTCTCGCCCTTTCTATTTATATATCAGATTAGAATAATTTCCAACTCTATATTTTTTTGTTATTAGTATAGTTTGTAGATAGATAGTTTACAGAAGGAAGAAAACTATCTTTTAAGTGACACATCTTAAAGAAATATTTAATTTTTTTTAAATCTTTTAAGTTTCTGATTAATAATAGTTGTGTTGAGATAACCTATTTTTTATGGTTATAGATAGTTAGTTCAAAGAAAGAAGAAAAGTGTGTTTTAAGTAATAAATCTTAGAATATAGTCACCTTTTCTCAATCTTTGATGACCTTGGTTAAAAATAGTTGTAATTTGTATTGCGATCAGACAATCATAAGACTTCAAACCCACCAAAATGATTAATTTGATGCTAGAATGTCTTTCAAGCAAAGGTTGGACCAGAGAGAGTGTGAGAGATCAACTATTGTGATCAAGGACTGTCCAAACAATGACCCAAAAAAAATTTGGGCATCATGTTGTCTTTCCAAAGTAAAAAAATAAAATGGAACATGAGATATCTAAATGTTCTCATATGCATAGCTGGACATTAGAATTGGGCAAGGTTCTTGTGTTCAATTGTTTTGATTATCTCAATATTATAATGTGGATGGTTGTATTTTATAACAAGTAGAAAATTTTGTGTTGGTGTCAAAGCAGATATTTTCTAACCAATTTTCCAATTAGATCATTCTTACACCTTGCTAGTTAAATTTACTTAAAGAATTTATTTTTTGTCTCAAGTCATGAGATCATGACACTTTTCATAGTGTCATCTTGATATATCTCTCACCTTTGCCTATATACAAGGGTCCTCTTTGTGCATTTAATTTAATTGAATTATATATTATTGTATGACTATTGACATTAAATAGCATTTTCATTGCTTCTATCTTGTGTGGAAGATTATTTTTCAATGCAAATAATTCTTTCCCTTGCCAATCATCTTAGTGATTTCATCATGGTATCAAGATTCAAAACATTAGATTTTCAAGCCCCTTTTCTTTTTTAAGAGGATTTTGCTAAGTTTTCTCATATGGTGCAACCTATCCTTAAGCTAACCTCATTGTTGAGTCTAGTAGGCCTAAATTTATATGAATCAATAATAATCTTAATAGGGTTCAAAGCAATTGCAAATTTAGTCATTTTTGTAGGGCATCATTTGTGACCTAAGAATCTATACAACCTTTATATGATCCATGTGACTGCAAAGCAAACCTCTATGTAATTAGTTGTATAATCACCAATCAAATCTACAAAATATTCCTACAACTATATCATCTCTATGTCACGGACCATGGGTATTGATTATGTAATGCCCCGCCAAATAACCTTAAAGGAAGTTGCAATTAACGTCTTAAGCGAACTAAATTTTTTTTTTATAAAGTGCTTTTAACATACACATTCACTTACTAATTAACAACAACCTCTAAGGCTACAAGGTTAGGATTACTTAAATCCACACATACATATTACTTATAACCATAGCCTTATGAACTTTATGAAATAACTATCATACATCATAAGAATACCACATAACATAGTAAGATAATCAACCAAGACAATCTCATAAACATTATCTTAAACCAATAGTTACATCACTCATTCCCAGAATGAGACAGTAGTACTCAAGGTTACAATTACATAATTCCACCTCTTACAAAGAGGGATAAAATAACTTATACAAGTTAAAATATTACAATGCAAAATAATACAATAAGAACCACGAGCTGTCCATCTGGATGTCTTGCCACCAAGTATTGAAGATTCGATGGGGATCCAACGGTTTTGGTGCATGTTCCACCCAACCAATGTGGTACCCGAAGGCCCACCCCCCATGCTAGGAGATAGTAACAAAGTAACATGGACAAAGATCTACTACCTCTAACCAAAGGCAAACTCATACTAACTAATAGTGTTATAACCAACCAAATGAATTAACAAGTACGAATCAAATACAAATCAAATACAATACAAGTACAAATCAAGTACAGTACAAGTACAATTCCAACATCACTGACATAGGTCACATTGCTTCTAGACATAAAATAGATAAAGTATGTTCAAATAACCATACACATAAAATAATTAACAATAGTTGTCATAGATAGAGTGTCATCGCAAGGTTTGTCATGAGATCTCCTCTGGGCATTCTTCATAGGCTCCGACACAAGTAATCATGGTGGCCTCAACCGAATCCCGGCACTCATACTCACTCATGCGGAATCAACTACCTCTCGTAAGAACTAGATAGTTGATCTTGCCATTCCAAGCCTTCCCACTCATCCCAAGTCTAAACAAGCCCTTGTGTCTATGAGTGAGGTAAAATTATCTTGATTAGTGAGAAGTTAGTCTTAATCTTCTAAGTATATTATTTTAATTATCACTTGTTTAAATCACTCCTGAAGATTATCCTGTTTACCTCTTTGGGCTCTGGCGCCTAACAGAAGCCACTCTTCTATTCGACAACACACACCCAAACAATCCATCAAGGGAACCACAAGTGCATACCAACTAGGCATCATAATCCACTCCAACACAAGGAGGATACAAATAATAGAACTCACTCCATACATCTTGGAGGCAACAAACACATAGTCCACTCCTTTCACAGGAGGCAACAAGATGAAACCACATAACAAGGTCACTCCATACAAGGAGACACGGATCCCATAATCCGCTCCTAAACCAAGGAGGTGCAAACATCCCCGTTCATGAAAACCGGGTAAAACTGAGAAAACGCTATGCACTACCCATGCACTACCCAAGGGAAAACAACTGGATGGCACAAAGATTCAACAACTCTTATCCTCTAAGTTCTTCTGGAAGACTTATAATTTAGGACTAACACTAAATCCCAAAACCAACAATGCAACTTGATGACATAGCAACAAAAGCATTCAAGTCATCAATCAAATCTAATATTTGGATTTCCTAAATCCATACTCATTCAATAGGTAATGTTGACAAAGTCAAAGACATGATAAGTAGATCATCTAAAATAATCATAACCCCTATTTCCTTTTCATTATTGGAAATCTAAAACAATTAAACTTACTTCCTTTTACTGAATACAAAGAATTAAATCTTTTAAGATATTTATGAGGAAGATACTACTTTTGGATATACTAAATCCATACATCTTTCATAATCCAATCACAATGATTCAATTAATCTAAATAGAAATTAATAAATAACATAATTGATTGCCTCATCAATAAAACAACTTCTTAATTTACTTTTAAATCGACACAAATCCATGCAAGTAAACTCTTTCCATTTCCTAACCAAATCTTACATCTCATTCAATTTTCTATTTAACACATTCAATTACTTTAATATAATAACATATTGTTTCTCTATCCATTTTTCATATACACTAATCAATCCAATTTTAAATCTCTATTCAATAATATATTGCATTCTTTAAATCAAATATTTAACTCTTTTAATTAAACTTTAACAAGCCATTTTAAAATAACAATAATTTCCCATATGTTTATAATTTTAATTCCACTAATCTAATATACAAATTTTATTTAAAATAATATAAATAAATATAATACTTTAGTATTATAAATTATAATATAAAATATTATTAAATAATATTTTAATATTATAATAACAATACATAAAATATTAATATTTATAAATATCAATTTATTATTATTTTATTTTCAGAACAGCCATGGGAAAAATAACTTAATAGCAGTCTCATGTTTTAAGCATAATTCAAAAACTACGATCTAGGTATTTACGATTTTTGGACAGGGGTAAGAGAATTTCAAAATGCAAAAACCCTTTAAATTTCTTGAAAACCCAGTTTGTAAAAGTGAAGTTATAGGCGACGCAATCAGACCATTTTACCATGAAAATATAACTATATTGTAGATTTTAAAATCCGTTTTTTGATAATAAACAGAAAGTTTCATTTTCTAAAAACATTCTAAATGCATTGTTCAATCTCTATGTTTGATTTCAATAACAATAAAATCAATTTCTCCAAATAATTTAAATTCAACTAAGGTTTTCACAATTTTCACTCAAGAATTTTCACAAGCACAGGCTGTAAATTTATTTAATTCTTTTCTTCTAATATCAAGTTTGTTTTCTAAAACAAATTTAACAAACAAATCTTTAATCACTACTATTTAAAAAAAATAATCAAGAACAATAAAACATAAAGAGGAAAACCTAGTACAAAAAGCTACAGGAAGAGATGAATTTTTGATGCAAACCTCCTCCAAAGATTTCCTGAATTTTCTTCAATCCTCCAATGAATCCAATCCAAAACCAAACAAATGCAAACAATCTTTCCTTCAATCAATTCTACAATCAAACTTTCTTCAAACCCTTGTGCAAATTTTCTAAAATTTCTTCCCTGCTGTAAAAATGTATTTTTTTTTAAACTTTTCTGCCCTAAAATTAAAACATATATTCTTATAAATCAAAAATACCTAATACAACCCTAATTCACATTACATGCAAATTAGATATTTCAATTTCAATTTCAATTTCAATATTTACAACCCTAATTCACATTACATGCAAATTAGATATTTCAATTTCAATTTCAATTTCACTTTTCAAAAACCCACTTTCAATTTAAAATGCAATTTCAAATAATAAATTAATTTCCAAAGTTGCAACCAATTTTCCAAATAAACATTTAATTACAATTTCTAATTTAATTCCCACACGTTGGAATTAAATTCCAAAATTAATTCTAATTATTTTATTTCCTTTCATTCTCTTGCATCATGTTTAATTAATTAATTTAATTATTTAATAACTAAACTCAACCCCTTTGGATTAAATTTAATTAATTAAATAATTTAAATATAATTAATTAATTTAAATATAAACTTTTATCCACATTTCATTATTTAAATTAAATAACCATCAACATGATTTAAATGCAATTATTCTAAATATCTATTTCCAAATCAAAAATTCTTCAAAGTTAAATAACATCAAAACAAGATAGATAATGGCTCGACACACATGACTGACGACACACTAAAGCTAGGGTGTAAACTTGACACATGTTACCTAGCTACTATCTCCCGTTCAACTTAACCGTTGGATCGACATGCTCAAACCTGTGAAACCAGGTGGAGTCGATGTCATGTACCTGCAATCCTGCAACCAAATAAACAACATCGTACGATATATCCAGCATATAATACACACCGTGAAAAAGAAATTACGTATTCGCAGGGCGCTCGCAAGCGAGTGATGCGAAACCGCCCTCTTCACCAATACACTCATCGAAACTGACACTTCCATCATAATTCCAATAATCTCATAATAACATCTCATGTTAACTCTACAACATCATTAATCCATAATACATGTGAAACAATAATCAGATAACTACATCCCACAATAATGTTGTCGCTCAATAGTAGCAATCAAAACATTATAACAAAATGTATCCAGTATCAAAGTAATTGCAACCAAACATAGCATAAAACAATTTGAACAAGAATCAAAACGGAGGGGTATTACATATTAACAAATGCAAAAAAATTGCTTTTGCATTTTCTATCATATGCAAGGTCATGACATCAACACTAAGAAAATTGCACTCCATCCTAATATTAGAAAGGTGCCACTTCTTCCCAAGTAGCCAACCCCTAGTCAAGTGGGGAATCAACCCTTGGTTTTATGCAGCCATGAGAGCTTAAATTTTCAATGCATTGTGTTTGTGCAAGGAGTCAATTTCTGGTAAGGACATAACTTTCACTCACAATGTTAAATTTTTAACTTTTATAAGTGACAAAAAGCACTTACTAAGCACTTCATAATGATGTGATGATAGAGATAACTTTTTCTCACATAAACTAATTTTGGAAAAATAATAAAATTTATTAGAAAATCACAAGGAATCTATTTGTATCCCTTAATTTTCTATTTGGTAAGATTTTTACAGAAATTGTAAGAATCATCATGTGTTATAAATGGTTGATTTAGGTTTGTCCATTACATAAATGATGCTTAAGTTCCCTTTGTTATTTGATGGAGGGTCTTCAATTAAAACATTAATACATCTTGTGGGAGGAATTTTAGACATGATTTAATTTCCCATTATCTTTTGGACCTCATGGTGTTTGTTACTAAACATGACATAACTTAGGGCTATTGAGTCCCTCATTTCCCATAATTACAACACATGGAACATAAAAATGAGACAACTATAAAATAATCTAAAATACTATAGCAAACATTAGCTAACAAGCCTCCAAAATTCACTTAGATTATTTTTTTTGTTTATAGAACCAAGTTAAATGTAGCCATGAAGTTAATTGGATTGTGTGTATTAAATAATTTGTTGTTTCACATTATATAATGCATTACACTTAAGAAAGTATGTGATGAATTTGGTTATTTGCTTACCACTATTAATGAGTTTTCTATTGTGCAATTAGAGGAAAATTTAGCTTCACTCTCTCTCTCCAAATTTTTTCCTTCTATAAGGGACTTGTGAAGTTCAAGTTGTTATTATCACAACTAAAGTATTGTGAGAAAAATAAAATAGATAAAGTATGTATCTTCTTGATCTATCTAAGTTGAATGGATCATTTATATTGTTCTCATCTACCTTCTACTCCATCATGGATTCCTTGGGGATTAATTGTAAGATCCTAACTTTGAGTTATTTTATTAGCATCTTTCTAGGGAACAATCCAAACTTATTCAATTGAATGCACTTGATAGTTCTAAGAGCCAAGCATTGCTAGCTCAATGATCCTCGGTAAAAAGTAAGAATACATGTAAGCCTAAGATAAAATCTACTTCGAGTGGTGATTCTCCTTCCAAATAAAAGTAGAAGAATACTGAGAAGTCCACACCTACCTCTAAAATAAAAGTAGAAGAATATTGAGAAGTCCACACCTACCTCTAATTTTTCTAAGACAAATGAATCTTCCTCCAACAAAAAGAAGATAGGTGATATGTGTAATTTAAATTACAAGCTTGGACACAATGAATCTAGATTTTAGCAAAGGTCATAGGCTTGGGAGGAACCTATGCAATGGTAAAATATTTATATCTCAAAGCCCTATTCCACAAGTAAAGGGTAAATTGTGCTTTCTATATAGGGTTTGTGGGATTCATCTTCACAATAGTGGATACTTGATTCAAGTTCTTATTACCATATAACAAATTCCCATAATCTACATTGGTATCTTTCCAACAACAATACTTAGATTGTAGTGGGAAATTTTATAGATTACTATTTTTGGATCAAGCACTGTACAATTGGTAGATGGGTGCATCAATGATGTTCTCTTGGTTCCAAATATTTATGTTAACCTTCTTTCCATCTATCATTTTTTCATTTTGAAGAGAGAAAATTCGTTGAGTTCACACCACATGATGTAGTCATTCAAGAGCTACAAATGCCTAATATTGTTGTTTCTATTAGGATTGTTGATCATGGATCCCATTTGTACAATTTTGATAGTTTTAAGTATTCTTCAAGATCAATTCTCTTTGCACATGTCGATTCTTTTAGAAGGATTTGGCCAACACAAATATTTTAATAATTTAAATTACAAGTATCTTCAACAAATAAGCACACAAGATTTTATGATTGGTCTTCACAAAAATTTCATGCACTAAGGGATTTTTTTGAGGTTTTGTATTTGGAAAACATAACCAAGAAACACCTCCCAAGGTTAAGGCATCTCATGTCAAGGCACACCTTAAGTTATTTCATAGTTAGCTTATGTCATTTCCAACTCCATCATTTTCAAGGGCCAAGTATGTCCTCAACTTTATTGATGCATCATCACCTACTTCCTCTCACTACCTACTCCTCTATATATTAAGGATTCTTTGGTTCTCAAGGATGATCATGATGATATTCATGATCTACCACCTCCTAGTTTGAATCATCTTTGCCCCACTAAGCCCAAACCACTCTTAAGGAGGTTGGACCTTTAGTTGGTGATTCTATAAATTCTTGTCACATCATTCATAAATAGCAAATGTCAATCTTTTGTTTCATGCACTTTAGATGATTCTTAGATTTTTTCAAATGTTAGGAGTATTCCAAATGGGACAATGATGGGTGAAGGAATATTGTTCTTTGGTGAAGAATCACACAAGGGATCTTGTACCTCTTCTAAAGCAAAGAAATTGGTTTGGTTTAAGTGGGTGTATAGTGAAGTGTGATTTCTTACATAATGATATTCATGAGAATATCTATATGAAGTATCCTCCAATATGTGTGCAATATTATTCATTTATTTTTAGGTTTTATTATTTGTTAAATGATCTCAAACAAGCACCTTATATCATTCCAATTAGACAATTTACACTTAGAGACTTGAGGAGGATCTTTTGTTACTTGTGTTGTATGTGGATGACATGATTCTCATAGATATCTACACCTCTATGATCTAGGGTGTTCATATAGCATTGATGGAGCAATTTTATGACTGGTCTCGAGCTTCTATAGTTACTTCCTTGGTGTCAACTAATGATTTGTGGTACATTCTCTATAGATTCTTTTTTTTAGTTAATTTTATTATAAGTCATTTTTATTATACTTGGTTATTTTTCAATACAATGATTAATATATTACATTCATAGACATTTTCCTCTAAGAAAGAATGAGCTCACCTCCTACAATGCAATGAAATCAACAATCTAAAATTTCATTATTAATGTATGTTTAACATGAAATAAATCTCAGTTACTAACATCAAATTATAACAATTATTTACTTCCCTTTTGTATTTAAGCACACTCTATACCTCCTTCAACATGTGCGAACTACCTACCTCAAAGGCCACATCTTTCATTGCATGAAGTAATTTTCTATGTGATGTGGTCTAAATTCCTAGAGGTATAAGGTGCATATTCATCCCATTCATTGATTTGGTATTGCACAACCTACATTTTAAAAGTGTGAAGTTTGATCGTAAAATGAAGTCAAAAAGTAAACTATTGAATCTTGCAGAATAATTCAATTTGCAACTTGCATCTTCAATAGAGGGAAAGTGGATAACTACATAGAAACTTGCTAAAGCAGTCAAGCTCTTATTTTGATCTTTCAACCTCCACAAACAATCAATTAAAATAGAACTTGTATTTAGTCTATATGTGTTTAAGACTAAGAGTTACACGTGAATGTATGTAAATTTAACCTAAATATGTATAAAATTAAACAATAAATTAGTTCTATAGATATATCATTATTTTAGTTTATATAAATAAAATACTAAGATTCTATCACTGTGCAAATAAAACAGGGAGATGGTGATCCAAATGCAACTTACAGCATCAAATAAGGAAAACTTAAATAATTTGCATGCAAAAGCATGACATGGTCATATTCTAACAAGAAATAAAAAAGCAAACATACTAGAGTGGAATGCAAGATGCACGTAAAGATATGCCTATGGTGTATAAAGTGGAGAGCCTCGGCGAATCGAACGAGGAGTAAGAATGAGAAGAAAAAATCCCCTTTCTTCCAATCACTGTAAAAATCATTGTAGAAATAAGCATCTGAGAAATAGATGAAAATTAAGTCTTATACAGCCAAACGCTTAAGTAAAGTTGCTTTTGATTAAGTAAAAGGGAAAACAAGGGTCTTTATCTAATAGGGAATAAGATAAGTTTTCAGCTGCAAAAGAGGCATTTCACATGGAAGAATTAGCATTTAAAAACACCAGTCAAATGGAATGTTATGAGGTGTAAAAGAACGTTGTTAGAATAATTTGCATGGTCAGAGAAGGCATTAAGGGTAAAAGAACAGAAAGATTCTTCTTTATAAAATGTTTATGCCTTTCTTTGTTATTCACAATGATGCTTAAAATGGAATGATTTGCTTTGTTTTCAAAACGTTTTCACTCTTTTTACTGCTCTGATTACCATGAATTCGTATAAAGGAGAAGTAGAAAGATGTTTTAGAGATGACATGACTATAGAATGCATTAAAAATACCTCATGTTTTAGGAATCTGACAGTTGTTTTCAATTTAACAAGGGAGATCAGAAATAGAGAATGATTAAAAGTGGTTTTATCAAACTTAATTTGCAATTGGATTTCTCTATTTATTGAGAAGATAGTTTTTATTTATGGACAGTTGGGGTGTGGGATGTCCCCTCAACCACATGAATGTTCACACCCTTATTTCTAACAGACAGGAGATGACCACTATACTAGAGGGTTTTAGGAAAATTCACCGTCAATAAATTTATCTTCAACAATTCATTGCCATGATAAATTCATCTCGTGAAAAATTCATCACCAGCAATTCATATCAATATTGCTGGTGGTGAATTTTCCACGAGATGAATTTGTCATAGTAATGAATTGTTGAAGATAAATTTGTTGACGGTGAATTATTGATGGTGAATTTTCCTAAAACCCTCTAGTATAGTGGTCATCTCCTGTCTGTTAGAAGTAAGGGTGTGAACATTCATGTGGTTGAGGGGACATTCCACACCCCAACTGTCCATAAATAAAAACTATCTTCTCAATAAATAGACAAATTCAATTGCAAATTAAGTTTGATAAAACCACTTTTAATCATTCTCTATTTCTGATCTCCCTTGTTAAAAGTGAATTTATTGATGATGAATTTACCTGAAACCATACTAAAGATACTCCAAGAGATGGTAGCCAGTGGGTATGTCCTCCCCTAACATAGTTAGGAAGACAATAGCTTTCACTTATTCAGCGCACCATCAATGACAGTGGCATTATCCTAATCTAGTTGCCAGCCTAGTCCAATGCCTCCACACACTTAAGTAGAACTTTAGATGCAATGTTCTTGTCCTCCCTGGTCTTGACTATAAGGTTTGCCAGTGTTAGGCTGGTCCCTACTACGTGACTGCTGCCTATAGCTTGTATTATGACAGTCTCTGCTCATATGATGGCAATTATATGTTTCTTATTATGGCCAACACAACTCAGAAACAATTTTTCTAAAACAAATCCTCCACTCGTTGATGACATGAAATTCTGATTTCTGACTAGCCTTTACCCCCCTCTATTGAAAGGTGGTGAGTCAAGAGAATGCATCATCATTAATACCCAAAGATATTCTCAATCTCATACTAAACATCATGTAGGGTTGTATGGAAAAACCACAATGTATATCTCTCTAAAGATGCTACTTGGATGACTCAAAAATAATATTTATTGTTAAAGCGTTGAGATATCTAGAATGAGAATAATAGCTAACACTAAAGAACTAAAAGGATTCTATGTTTTATGATTAATGGTGTGATGAGAGATCAAACAACATATTGGTGACTTCATCCTATTGGGCTACATAGTTGAATACCAAATCACCAAGTAATGCACATGTGATCTAGAGTTGCAACATAAAAATGGTGACAACAAAGATTGAGCTATGCATCTGCATAGGTAAGCTAGGCTCTATGCATAGAAGATACAAGGCCATGGAATTACAACACAATGAGTCTAATTCATTAATCCAGACAAATACACTCCATGCATGGTATTAAAAAGATACCTTGCAAAAGTTTAACAAGGATTTTACAACCTTCCAAGTGATCAACTAATCAATGACAGTGCTTAAACCTGCAAATGTGGTTAGAGAACATGCAATCATTCTCAAGTGCATAATTTCATTCATGGAGAAACTCATAGTCTTATAGTCATACGCTAAAAACTCTCCTTTATTGAATTACAAAATACAGATAGAAAACAGAATCGGAATTCGAGCTTAGATCATTACAAAACTTGCCCTGAGTGAAATACAGAATAAATAACACTAGACTTACACCAGTTGCCTCTTGAGGCCAACTCACCAACAACCGGTTATGGTTCAAAAATATTACTATATATGCCATGGGGCTGCCCTAAGGCTTATATGAATGTACCACATGCCATAATCCTTAGCTTCACAACACAATCAGGTCACAACTTAAAATATACAATCAAACCTGCAAAGAGAGAAAATAGGATCAAATCTGATCACATACAGACAAAGAAGCCCTCGAGATTATGCTCTGCAAAAACGAGGGAACAAATATTTTTTGTTCGATTAAGAACCCATGTGCATACATACCTCCTGTCAGCAAATTCTTGGAGTTTCATTTAAAATAGGAACGACTCGAGGCAAAAGATTTGATTTTGATATATAATCCGCAAATGGAATGGACCCAATCAAATTTGCATTTAGTTCAATCCACCACCAAAGAAAATACACCACAGAAGAATTTGTTTCGCATGTGGGTGACCGCCACAGCATCATAGTTATGATCTCAAACTTGAGGGAAGTAATTAAATATCAACAGCACACCTACATAATTATCATTTCCATTGATTGCCAACTTGCAGAAAAAGCCCAAAAAATGGAGCAAAGGCAATTATAATGCAGCATGCTCGGGCTTGCATAACACCCTTGCAATTGGAAATAGATCGATGGCCTTCATAATGCTCGAGCTAAGCAAAAAGATACAAGCCTTCACATGTCCACGCAAGCAAGAGAAACAGGGCATAAAAGCCTGAAGAAGTCAAGCATGGCATCGACCAATAAAGAGGAGAGCACGTCTTGCCTGGAAAGTCACCTAAGGTCAATGCCCAAGGAGCAAATACCAACGCACAGCGCATAAAGCCCAAGTTGTGGTTGTATTGTTTGGCCGCTAGGTGAAAATTGCCCACCGACCATAGAAAAGCTACCACATGCCCCTCATAATCCAGCACATAAGACCCCACCATGAAGATGACATCGCTACCAAAATAGTATTTCCACCACTTTGGATACGATGTGGCATCTCACCACTGGGCCAACATTGCATAGAGAATGACCCTGCTGATGTGATGTATACATGGCCCCGCTACGTTGGTGTCACCCATGAGTTAAATAGCCATCATGGTATCACATCCACTATTGTCTATCCGGCTTCAAGAATGTACTTTTGACTGTATTTATTAATTAATTGAAAATCATAATATAATGGGTTTTTATTTTCAATTTATTAATAAATATGGTCAAAAGTGCATTCTCGGGGCTGGATAGACATTTCCATTACATCACCATGTCAACAACTTTCTTGGTAGATGACTACAAGAAAAACAAATAAATAAATAAGATTAAAATGTCATTCAAAAAGGACAGAGAGACCACACATTTAGTGAGGGAATAGTGATCAAGGGTGGAGGTGTCGTGGAACAAATATATAATAGATTAAAATCTCATTCAAAGAGGATGGAGAGACCATGCATTTAGTGAGGGAAGGGTGATCAAGGACAAAGGAGGTGTCATGATATTAATGAGGTATGGTACCTTGTCATTTTTTTTTCTTTTTTTATGTGAAAGGGGGGACAAAAATATAACGTGTAAGATTAGAGAGTATGAACATCCATCAACACATTCAACATGTGTAAATGGCAGAGTCCACAACCTTTGACCATGTCCTCCCTACTCAAGTTTAAATGAGAGCTTCTAAAGAGGTTGTGAGTATCAATAAAAGCATAAAGGATAGAGGAATCTTAAGGAGCTTTTTAATCCTATGAGCAAGAGAGGATAACGACATAAAACTATTTTGGTCAAAATCCCTCAAGAGAAACATTGTCTCATAGAATGTAATGATTGTAGGATATGCACAATTATACACAACCTGGTGTTTCAATGAGGATTTTAAAATATTGCCTCAAAGTAAATGTAGTTTTGTGAATGTGATGGTTGTATGTGAAAGGAGGGAGTATTTTCACTTAGCGAGAAATATGCATGCATAGTTATGTGACTCTGAAATCATAACATTGGGCAAGGCTTGATGATTGTAAAAACAATCAAGGGGATAGATCTGTAACACTGAGCCATGGGACATAATTCTTTGTTAGGATACTCAAACCACTTCAAGTCAACTCATTCAACAAGCAGATCTAGTTTCCCCAATTGGCCTACCTAAACTCATCCTCACTGCGAAGGAAACATCTAAACTAGAACAAGATAAGTAAATATTAGTGATATCTATCATATATTCTTTGTGACAGTTTATTATTATTATAACATATTTAAATTGGTAATGGCCTATAAATAGATGAATGATCAAGGATTCCAACAAAATGAAAGAAATGGAGTTCAAATTATATTAATGTCAAGGCTATTCTAAAAATTATATAAATGTAGCATCATGTTTAAACATTAGAAGTTTGTTATAAATGTGCATAGTGATAACCACCTATGTGTGATATAATTGCAATGAAAAATTAGAAATGTAAGAGGATATGCTATTTTAATAGACTAAGACAGATTGCTTAGTAGATTAGCAACACAACATGAAAATATATTTTTTTTGTAAGAAGACTCATTTTTATCTATTATTAATTCTTAAGATATACAAGATGGCATAGTCTAGATAAAGGATTAAAAAATTGAATCTTACCAACTATGGATTCATATTATAGCGTTGGCTTTTCTATACTCAATTCAATGTTACATCTATCAATGGATGCAATAAAGGATAAGATTATCAAAAAGTACACTTGAGCTCGATCCATTTGTTGGTCACCTCTAACAAGGGGTAATGTGCTAGGTTAAAAATATCATATCAAGTTTATTACACTAATCATAACATGTGGAATCTAGTAAAGATGGTATGTTAACATGTAGTCCCAGTAATACTAGCTACAAACTAATTACATATCTATTTTATAACATCCTAAACCTACAGGAAAATTGTCACACCTCTCTTTGCAATGTATGACATAGTAGTAAGTGTAAAACATGCCATGTGTATTTTTTAAGTTGTTCCTCAACATCCTATGTTGGTTGTATTTACTTGATTTTTTTTTATTTTTAAATTTACTTGTTGAGATCCTTGATGGTATATGGTGTACATACCAACATGTATTTCATTGCATCTTATGCAAGTTGATAATTGTGTAAAGATCTACTTATCTTATTGTGATATGACAAGAAGTTCTCATTTTAACATTTAACACCTATCTATTTAGTTGACAAATTTAGGTTGTTGCCTCTTTTTTTATTGCTAAGGTATCAAAAATATTTATTTTTTTGTAAAAGACCTACCCATGACAAATAATAAGGTTATTGTATAGTCATTGAACCTAGTCGAAGTAAGTGTTATGATAGTTGAAACGAGTTATTTTAACTCTTAATGTTGTGGGTTTCGTGGTTGTGTTTTGTTGGTTTTTAGATTAAAATAATTATCATATGAATAATCTATAAATTAGTACGAGATGTAGACTTTCTATAATAATATTGCCATCTACACTCTACTACTGATAGATCCCTTGTGAATGGGTTGTGATTGTAGTGGCATGGGTAAATGATAGGTTCCAGTGCTTCAAAGGTATATGCTTAATTAGAGTAGTAAGGATCACCAACCCTATAACATTGTTCATAAGGGGTATTGTTTATTCTTGTTAAATTAGTTGAACAAAACCTTATATGGCTTTGGATCAAGGTATAACTTTTGGATGTGGCAATTATGATTAGAATAATGTAACTTCATATTTAGGTCACCATTATGGCATGGTGTCTTGGCCCAACAATAAGTATGGTTTGTGTGAACAAAGAGAACTTCTTGATGAGTAATTAGGGTAACCTTTGTGTCAAGGAAATGAACCTATAAGAGGTTTGGAATTTTTATGTTCAACTAGGAATAATAAGGGTGGTGATGTCTAATTTGAGATCTCCGCGTACTTGGATGGAAGTGTCATGATATATGTTTGTCGAATTGGGAACTGAGTTTTATTTCCCTACATATTGTAAGCTATATTAATTATTGGTAATCATGAAAGGAACCCTATTAGGGTATGAAATAGTAACCCTAGAAATTGGGGTTTGTGAATTTTAATAAATAAACTTAGTGAGTTGTGGTTTGTTCAAAACTATGTATTAATAAATAGTGATTGTTACACTACTTGGTCTTAATAGTATTCTTATATTTAACCTCCTAGAGTAAAGTTACTTGAGTGGTTATGAAACCCTAAGTATAGGAACCTAGGTTTGTATTCCTTGAGAGATTTGGTGAGGAGATTTATGTGGGAACTTCAATCACATTTGGAAGAGAATATGTCAGCAACCTAGGGCAAAGAATTCCCTTGTGACCTAATTTTTTAGGGGAGAGTTTAAGGGATAAATCCAAGGTTTGGGGTTGTTCCTAAAAAAATTTGACCCCCTCTTTCATATGTGTCAAGCTAATATTCTAAAATTTGTATTACATGGCTATGAATGAGTTAAGGAAGCTTGATAACATTTATCTAAATAATGTTCTTCTGAGCAATGTGTTCTCAGAGAATAATTTGAATAAAGTGAATAGATTTTATTACTTTATAAGCCGGTATGTGTTTATGTGTACATGTTAAGTAGAGGCCAATTCATGTAGATCCAATGTGTTAATTGTGTATCAATAATTTGACATGAAGGCCTAAATGATTTTGTGTATAGGGTCACGGATCACTTGATTGTGACATGTATATAGGTTCACTTGACCAATATTGTAAACTCATATGATGTATGGATTAAGTTTTTAGATATAAGAATCACTCAAATATCAAAATCAAGTATGATATGAGAGTGATTAGTTGGTTATCACCATTATCATGGAGGTAAAAAATTCTTGGAGCTATTGGTCATATCTTGATGATTAGATAGCTTTCACCAATGAGTGTTGCCACAATAATGGGTTACACTTTTTCGGACATCCTGATTTTTGTTGAAAACATATATCACATATTTTTAGAAAATATAATGATTTAAGCCTTGAAAGGTTTTGTATACATCTAAAAATGGTCACGGTTAATCAAACATGTTAATTAATTAAATATGAATTATTTAATTAATATTCTAAAGTCACCTACATGTAAATAAATTTAATTATTTATTTTTATCATTCATTTTTCTAATTCTTCTAGTTTATTTAATTATTTCTATTCTCCTCTTAATTAAATTAAATAAATTTCATAATTTATTTATTTAATTATCATTTTAGTTCTAAAGTTTGAATGTTTAAATTTGATTAATGGAATACTCTTCTAATTCATCCAACACCTCACATAATTAAATATTGAAAATATTTAATTACACATCTTTTTCACCTCTCACATAATTAAATATTAATTATTTAATTATGGAAGTTTCCAAATTACATGTCACATCTAATTAAATAAATTAGCATTTATCCTCAACTTTCAACTAACTTTTTCAATAAATGAAAAGACAAATGCCATGTTTGTCTCCATTTTTGAATGAAGATAGTTTCGTGGGTTGAAAACATTCTCCATATTTCTCTCAACCTTCCACCTTTCTCTCAACTTCCAAAATCTCACACCGTTCATCGTGACAGGTTTGAAATTCAACCGTTGATCTTCACCAACTAGATTCTTGTCTTTCGAAAATCTATAAATACAGTCATTTCGTGAGTAGATTTCATCCTAGATTTTATGCGTAATTACTATAGTTGCATTTGAATCAGCATATCAGCATTTTAGCTCTTCAATTTCATATCTTAAATCATTAGCAATGAATATGCATTTTGCATCAATCTTGTTCTCCTAAGTTGTCATTCTACAAGTTGCTGCTTAAACCAACTGAGAGCTAGTATCTTGAATCGAATCCTTGGAGATAAAGAACAATGGGACGAATTTGAAGGAGCTGCTATTATTTAGAGTTTGAATTTGTATTTTCTAAATTAGTTTCTTTTAATCTAATGTTTCATTGGTGTGTTATTTTACTTTCTAATTAATCCACATATTCTAACAACACATTTTTGGCGCCCACCGTGGGGCCTTGCCCTGTTTGTTTTAATCTTTTTATCGCAAGTTTTTCTGATAGGTGACAGACTGGAATTACGTTTTAGCACATACGAGCCTCGGTTTAGCGCATTTATGGACTATTTAGTGCATCCATGAACTGTTTCAGTGCATCCATGAACTGTTTCAGCGCATCCATGGATTGTTTTAGCGCATCTATGGACTGTTTAGCGCATAGACGGCCTGTTTTAACGCATCCCTACTTGATCATTTAACGGATTTGTTAACTATTTTAGTGCATATACCAGTTCTTTTAGCGCATACAGAGGTTGTAAAAGCAAATCTTGATTCTGACGCCATCCTCGAACAGGATTTTTCAATTCGGTTTTTAAAGTAAAATGAAGCAATCCTAGGATAGACATTTAAAATTTGGAATTTATCAATCCTATGATAGTCACCAAATGTTATTTTATGTGGTTAAAATGAATCCAATGTTTGTTGTGAAGAAAAATCTTCACTTAGCATAGAAAACTGTCATTTGGATTTAAAATTGAACCATTTGTTTGTTGTGATTGTTGGGTAATAGGTATATGCTCTCCCCTTTATTGGGTGACCAAAACATTAGACTTACCTTTTTTTATTTTATGCATTTCATGCTTTATTACATCCTTTAGAAGGCCTGTCGTAGTGGGCAAAATTACTCACCCTACGGGAACGACCTAAATGGGAACAACCAAAGTCAAGTTTTCCAACCCACTCTAATCAAAAATGAATTTTGGGGAAACCCATATTCAATGGAAGTGAGCAAGATAACCATCCCCAAAATATTTGTTCTAAAGATTGGGAGGTCTCATGAGGGAGTTTATCTATTGCTATGCCAAACGGAAACCTTTACTACAAACCATAGTGTAGAAAGCTAGTTGTGTCAGTATCCAAACATCATTTCAATCATAGTGCAAGGGGAGGGAAGAATCTGCCCCCAAGACACTCACCATATAATCGCCACGAATTGTCTGCTCAAGGGATCGAGAAATCTAACCTTGAGTACGCACCTGGAAAAGATAAAAACACGGGCGCCCTCTAGGGGGTGACATAGCTGTGTGAGTCAACGCGATTTTAAGTTGTGGGTTTTGATTCCTATGATGACCTATTTGACAACTAAGAGTGAGTCTGTTTGAAATACTTATCTTGTTCAATACCCGTGAAAATCTCAAAAACATACTCTTTGTTTAGCTTTTAGAATTAAAAAAACAACTGTCTGCTACTGTATGCCATGTTTTTCACATTTAAATCAGATTAAAATCATCCAAAAACATCAAACTGTCAAAACATGTATGTCTTAGAAAAAAAATATTGGATAGTTTAGCACATCCTTGGTCTATTTTGGCACATTTGTGCTTTATTTCAACGCATCTGTGCTCTGTTTTGGTGCATTCATACTCTATTTTGGCGTATTCATGCTCTATTTTAGTGCATCTTTGCTTTGTTTTAGCACATTCATGCTCTGTTTCAACACATTTGTGCTCTGTTTTAGCACATACCTGCAACAATCTAGCACATAGGTCAGATCTTTTAGCGCACCTACTGAAAACTTTAGCACATCTGTGTTCCAAGCCTAGGTAACTTTTCTGACACTCAGAAATCAATCATCTCAATTTCATCTTTTTTTATGCTAAGGGTTTGGAAGTTTGCAACTTTTTCCAATAAGTCCCTAGAGAGGAAGATTAGAAAGCCAAAGAAATCTCTCAGTTATAAGAAGTTATTGAAAAAGAGGAAATTTTTATACCAAAGTCGAAAGGTCTTGCTTGAACACAGAACCTTTATTCATCGATATCACGACTTTATTAGAGGTTTCAATAACGATTATGTTGTAGAACCATTCTACTCATGAGCTTTCTTTCAAAGAAGAGCCCTTTCTCAAAGGCACAATCATAGTCAGTGTATTTTTTCCTCTTACATTCCCCAACCTGCAATTGTATACTCTACTTGTCCTAATCAATTTCTACAATAGAGAACTTGAAAACATTAGGCATTTATCACAAATCCTTTTTTTTACAAAGCTACGATCAAACCTCACAAAGTGCAAAGTCATCTTTATTTTTGATCTTTGGTTTAATTCCCACAAACAGGATTTTCATCCTTTCAATCAAGGAATCACGAGCTAAAGATTAGAAATCTCATAAGTCATAGAATCTTCATTCTATCATGACTCATATCCATCAAAATTGCACTATTTCATTCTTTTGATCAAAATTAGTATAAATTTGGAAAAAGCTTATGCCTATTGTCACACGTTCTTGAAAGCACATAGAAAGAGACGAAAGGGAAAGTACATTAAGAAAAATGGGTGATAATAGTGATAGGGAAGAGAATCCCTTTCATAATTCAAATACTGAAGACAAAACAGAAGAGAAGCTTCAAGAAGCAGAACAGGATCCCCAATTCCATACTCTTATGGAAAGGATTTTGGAACGAAACAAGGAAAGGTATTTCCTTTCATTAGCTAATCAAGTAGCTAAGTTATCTACCGATTTTGACAAAAAGAAGGGATTAAAGAGAATCCTGAAACTCCTCCTAATGATTTTAGTGCCCTTACTCAATAGATAAAAAAATTACAAGGGCAAATAAAGGAAATCCAAGGGGGTACAACAAAGAAGTATGTTTTGGATGATATATGTCCATATCCATTTGACAGGAGTCTTCAAATGATTCCTTTTCCAAAACATTGCGAAATCCCTAAATTTGATAGGTATAATGGAAAAACATACCCCATTGAGCATGTAAGGGATTTCCGAAATATGAGCTTAGAATTTGCTCATGAAGATACCTACTTAATGCGATTTTTTCCATGAAGTCTGGGTGGACAATCCATGGAGTGGCTTTCAAAGATCACTCCCCCCATCAGAACATTTGAGGATTTAATAAATAAATTTATATCGCAATACTCCTACAACATCCAACACCAGATAACCATGCTTGATCTGTGTAAAGTGAAACAAAAGGTAGGGGAATCCTTCACTACATTTTTGCAAAGGTGGAGAAGGGTGTTTGCTAGATACTCCCGTCCTATTCCTAAAATAGAGAAGATGGAGATCTTTATCGACAGTCTGAATCAAGAGATGAGTTATAGACTAAACCTTCACTGTCCTCAATCATTTGAAAAATTGATTGAAAACACGATTACTATTGAAGGTGCCTTGGTCAAGCGTGGAGTTCTGAAAATCAATAAAGAAGGTCCAAATTCATACAACAACAACAACAATAGTAATAACAATGACAAGTCACGATTTTGGACTCGAAATAAAAATGTTGTGAATGATGGAGTAGTAGATGCTAACAACGTGAATGTGAAGCCTACTATTCTTAATGTATCAGGTGTCCAACGTAGCAATAATGTTGGAAATTATAGTACCCAAGGCAATATTTCCAATCAAGGGAATGTGACCAATAATCATGGAAATAATTTTGGCAATAATCAAAATTCAAATACGCCCAGATCTTCATATTTTTCAAATCGATAGAGTTTTACTCCCTTGGGCCAATCTTTGGAGTCCATTCTCAAAGAATTGTTGAATCAAAACGTTATTACATTTCCACCACAAAGAGATTATGAGCCTCGAATTAAACGACCATCGTGGAATGACTCACACTTTTGTGAATATCATAGGTGTAAAGGTCATAAGACAAATAATTGTCAAGGGTTAAAAAATATTGTTCAGGATTTGATTGATAATTGTACCATCACGGTTGAGGGACATAATGCCAATGATGACCATCAGGTGTTCAAGGATCCTCTTCCCAATTATCAAAAAAGGGAATCCTCGGGTGACAAAGGCAAGAATGTGAATCATGTCTACGACACCACTATCAATCATATTTATACTGATGATCAGTAAATCAATGCTATCAGAATCAAAGGTAAGAAAGGATATCAAGAGGTCAATGCTACAACAAGGGAACAAGCCAAAATCATTGTAAAAGGAAGCTCATCTAAGGCAACAGTTCCCCCTCCAAGTCAATACAATTTGGTCAATCAACTACGAAAAAAATTGGCCCAAATTTCTATCTTGGAGCTCTTAAACTTATCACCCGCACATAAGGACATTCTGAAAAGGGCACTAGTTGACACAACTATGTCTCTTGATCTGGATATCAATAAATTTCAAGCCATGGTGGTACACTTGTCTTTATCCACGTGTTTATCCTTTACCGAGAAGGACGATTCATCCTTGACCCCTCCGCATAATTCATCACTCTACCTAGAGGTTATGGTTCACAAAGCCCGAATTAGACATGTCCTAATAGATGGGGGAGCTAGATTAAACATTTGTACTTTGAAATTGGTCCTCGCTTTGGGATATTCAGAAGAATCTATAGATCCATGAAGGAAGATTACAATCAAGACATACGATGATGAGGAAAGAGCTTCCAAATGCCTCATTATGCTACCAATCAGAGTGGGACCTATTGTGAAGAATACCTTTTGTCAAGTTCTAGATCGAGATCTATCCTATAACATACTCTTGGGTCATCCATGGATCCATGGCATCCAAGTTGTTCCATCTACTTATCATCAATGCTTGAATTTTCCATATGATGGACAAGAAGTAACAATACCTGCTAATCATATTAGCAATCAAACTTTCTCTAACCTAAGAGCAACTTAGGACACATTTGTCCCACATAATACAGAGGCTTTGGCCATTTCTACCTCCAAATACAATGAGAAAGCACGAGAAATGATAAGTAATTTTGGCACCAAGCTAAAATTGAAAGATAATGGGGTGGGAGAATATTCCTTATGTCTCTCTAATCTACCCATATCTCTGAGATCCCATGGACAACCATCAACATCCATACAATAGGCTACAACAGCTTTAGCCTCAGCTTTAGTTCCCATCACCAAGTTTAATGGAGTATTTATCAAAGAAAATGAAATGGAAGATAGAGCTATTCTTGATTGGATCTATAAAGATGAAGAAGAATCCATACAACATATCAAGTTACCCACACAGAAATATGGAAAGGGTTATGTGATAATGTAGCAAATGGGTTATAAAGGAAATGGCCATATCGGAAAGAGAAAAGAAGGTATTGTTGAACCTATCCAACTGAAAATAATGCACCCAAGAGATAAAAATGGGTTAAGATATGCTGAAGATACAAAGGAAGAAGTAGTACAAAGAATGTCCAATGAGGAGTTAGCTGAAACAATTTTGAGAATTCAAGACAATAATTTTGACACTGACTCCAATGAATATGAATGGGACACCATCTTTGATGATAAATTCTGGAGGGATAAACAAGTGGATGTCATACACAAATTCACACCCACATTCCTACAAGGGGAAAGCTCAAGGCCTTTGCTTGATTACATTCTACTAAGCAATCATGACTCAAGTGAGAACAATTCGATTCAAAGTGAGACAGATCATCCATAGGAGGATACCATCCTAGATATTTCCCATAACGAAGCTAATAATAGCATCATGACACTAATGGCCAGTGACCTTACTCATCCTAATGATCCATTTTCTTTGGTCCATCCTAAACTCATTAATTGGGAACAAATTTCACCCATTGATATCCCAACTTTTCCAAATGATGAAACCATCGTAAACTTCCTTTGTTCATCCCAACCGGAAACAAGTTCCACCAGTGAATCACAAGATCAAATTTTTCGACAAGAAAGTTCCAATTTTCTCAGCTATGAAATAAATAACGTAAAATAAAGATCTAATGATGAAAACCTAACAAAGGCAGTATTAGATCAAGAAAAGTGAAAAATAAAAAGCGTATCCAATAGTTAAAACCTTTCAAAGGCACTAGAGGATGGGAAACTTGACACTCTCCCGAAACATTATCAGGAAAGTTCTTATATTCTAATAGAACCAATGGAGGCACTCAATATAGGTACTACGGAACAGCCCAAAGTCTTGCAACTTGTTGCATCTCTAACAGAGGAGGAAATACCAGGATTCACAGAATTTCTCAAGAACAATCAAATCAGTTTTGCATGGTCCTACGCAGATATGCCTAGATTAGATCTAGATCTCATCATGCATCATCTATCTATCATGTTGAGGGCAAAACCTGTGAAGCAGAAACTCAAAAAAATGCATCCACATGTTGCATTATTGGTTAAAGAGGAGTTAAAGAAGCTTTTAGATGTTGGATTCATTCGGTCTATCGACTATGCAGAATGGATTTCCAATATTGTACTTGTTTCAAAACCAGATGGAAGAATCAAAATTTGTACATATTTTAGGGATTTGAACAAGGCATGTTCTAAGGACGATTTCCCTTTGCCAAACATAGATATGATTGTTGGACATGCGATGTATTCATTAATGGATGGATTTTCTAGATACAACCAAATAAAGATTGCACCGGAGGATTAGGATAAAACAACATTTACATGTCCTTGGGGTACCTATTGCTGGAACATAATGCCATTTGGGTTGAAGAATGCAGGAGCTACATACCAACGTGCAATGACAATGATTTTTCATGATATGATGCATACATTCATGGAGGATTATGTTGATGATATCCCTGCCAAATCTAACACCAGGGAAGGACACATAGCTATCTTATCTAAAAATTTCAAAAGAATGGAACAATTCAAAGTGAGACTTAATCCAAAGAAATGTGTCTTTGGAGTGAAATTTGGAAAGTTGTTGGGTTATATTGTATCAGAAAAGGGAATTGAGGTGGATCCAGCTAAGGTACAAGCAATCCTCGATATGCCACCACCAAGGAACAATAGTCAACTACGCTCTTTGCAGGGACATTTATAATCCATCAGAAGATTCATTGCGCAACTGGTGGATAAAAATCTACCCTTTACTCATCTCTTACACAAGAATGTTCCATTTAAATGGGAAGATGGATGTAAAGCAATGTTTGATCAGATAAAGAAATATCTAATGAATCCACCAGTTTTGATTCCACCAATGCAAGGTGCACCACTCATATTGTATATTTTTTCCACAGAGGTGTCCTTAGGAGCATTATTAGCACAGGAAGACAACTCAGGAAAAGAGTGAGCAATCTATTACATCAGTCGAACTTTGACAAGTCGTGAGTTAAATTACACCTTCATTGAAAAAGATTGCTTAGCAGTAGTGTTCACTTCTCAAAAGTTACGACACTATATGCTAACTCATATAATAAAGCTTGTGGCTAAGATTGATCCACTCAAATATCTTCTAAGTAAGGCAACCTTAATTGGCAGGTTGGCTAAATGGGTCATGATCTTGAGAGAGTTTGGCATTCATTATGTGGATCGCAAAGCTATAAAGGGATAAGTAATTGAAAATTAGTTAGCAGAGGCACCAATGCTAGCGAACATCCAATACACATTGATTTTCCTAATGTTGATGTATTCACAACAGCTATTAAGTAGTCATGGGCACTCTGTTTTGATGGTTCCTACACTCAACATGGCTCACGAGCAGGGATTCTTTTTATTACACCTCAAGGACATACAATTCTAAAATATTATCGGCTAATGTTCCCTTGCACAAACAACATAGTTGAGTATGAGGCACTATTAATTGGCATGAGAATTGCAATAGACTGGAAAATCACAAAACTTCAAGTTTTTGGTGATTCACAACTTGTTATAAATCAAATGAATGACAAATATCACACTAACGATGACAATTTGATACCTTATAAAAGGATGGTGGACGATTTCAAGAAATACTCTGTTGATATCAAATTCATACAAATTCCACACATTGATAATAAAGTTGCAAATGTTATGGCTACAATCGCATCTCTACTCCAGTTGTCAGAGAATCAAGCACGATAAGATTTCCTGGTGGAACAATTGTTTTCTCCCGCCTATGACAATCTAGAAACTAAAATCATTTGCCACTTAACCAATTCTTTCTCCCTTGTATGGCCAAATCTACACTTACCTAAAGATACTATTTTACCTTTAGACTTGTCTAGAAATCAGAAAAGAAATTTCATCTATCAATCCTCTTATTACACCTTAATTGTTGATGGCTAGATGGTACCCTCCTTAGATGTCTCGAACGCGACACCTTACAAGAGGTACAATGGCATTTGTGGGACTAACCTTAGCAAAGAAACTTGTTAGATTGGGTTACTACTGGCTGACCATGGAGAAAGAATCATTCATCTTTGTGAAGAAATGTGCAAAATGTCAAATTCATGGGAATCTCATTCATGCTCCTGCTCAAGAATTACAACCCTTCACCACAACACGACCTTTTGCTCAGTGGGGATTGGACCTGGTTGGCAAGATACACCCATCATCTTCAAATGGACACAGGTTCATTATCACATCCATAGAGTATTTTACTAAATGGATTGAAGTTGTTCCCCTAACAACTATTACTGGCAAACAAATCTCTTCATTCATTCTGAACTATATCATTTGTCGATATGGTATTCCCAACTTCATTATCACAGACAATGGAAGACCCTTTAAAAATCAGGATGTTGATGAACTGTGTGAAATATTTCGCATCCAACATAGGTTCTCTACAGCTTACTATCCGCAAGGGAATGGTCAAGTTGAAGCTTCTAACAAAACGATTTTGAATATTTTGAAGAAAACAGTGAATGAGGTAGGTCGTGATTGGCATGTCCAATTGAATCCAACATTGTGGGCATACAAAACAAGTATTCGCACACCAACAGGTGCTACTCCCTATTCTTTGGTCTATGGAGCAGAAGCTATTCTTCCACTAGAAGTTGAGATTCCCTCACTTCGAGTATCACTAAAGGGGCTAATTAGTGATGAAGACTACAGAGTATCAAGGTTGCAAGAGCTGGAACTGCTTGATGAACGACGCCAAATTATAGTTAATCATTTGAAGGGATATCAACAAGTTATGTCCCACAGCTATAATCATAGAGTCAAACCAAGAAATTTTCAAGTGGGTGACTTGGTTCTCAAAGAAAACTCTCATAATCAGCAAGATCGGGAAAAGAAAGGAAAGTTTGAACCTAGTTGGTTGGGCCTACTCGTTATCATCGTTGCATATGGATCAGGAGCATATCAGTTGTCAACATCATAAGGGGACCTGTTTGAAGATCCAACCAACAGCATTCACCTGAAGAAGTTTTATGCCTGAAAAATATCAAAAACATCGTAAAAAGTCCTGAAAAAAAACAAAAAAAAAAAATCGTTGCCTTGATGAAATCCTGGCAAACAGGCATCTTGGTAACAACAAAAAAATCATAAAATCCGGAAAAAAAAGTGCAATAAAAACAAATGGTGAAAACCTGGCAAACATGCATTATTTGTGATTTTATTTGGCTCTCTCATCTATTGGAATACATTCTGCATATCCATCTTTCATCGGCATTCCATACATGCCTCGCCATCACATTCACATCATACATCCAAACATCTCCTTGAAACGACAAGGATTTCATCATGGCTTGATGATTAAGGTTATCCTTAGCAGCAATTGTGTCTAGCAGGATTTAGAGTGCAAGTTCATTAAGGGGCAATTCGCTTCTTGGAGCTTTTTGGCAGACAAATGGCAACATTGTGTCAAGAATTGGAATATCAGATCAACGAACTTGTCCAATTAAACTGAGTCTACATGACTGTTTGATAGAAACCTGAAACAAATTGGATGATCTTAATCTGAATAAAATGAATGACAACCTTAAAGCATAAGTTGAATTGTTGTTTTGACATTTGCTGACATCATATCTTTGGAGTGGTTCAATGATGTACTGAACTAGAATCACAAGGAAGAAGTATGATTTTTCTTTTCTTGTTGTCTTTAAACTAATCATTAGTATTGTGCAGATTTTTCATGGGACATGCTCTACAACATATCATTGATGACATTTCGGATTTTGCATAGGAAATGATTAACTTTTGTTTATTTATGCAAATTATACTCAGGTCATCTTGGTTCAATTATACCTCGATGCTTGTATTAACTTGCTACATCAAACATCATGAAAGCAGTATTCAGGTCATCATTGGTGCTAATATCCCCTTTGATGCTTGTACTAACTTTCAACATATCAAACGGCTCAATGATGAAAATCAAGCGCAACATTGGTTTATAGAATGACAAACAGGAGAAATGCTTCATTATTACATTTTAGGACTACATGATTCATTTAGATTTGCATTTTGGGGGTTGTTTAAGTAGATTCTTGAAGATTGGCAGAATTTTCGTATATCTTTTAAGACAACAATTGAGTACACTTGGACATTCATTGCATCTCATTACATTATCATTCATTGCATATCATTTTACCATGACTATTCATTTAGGTTATCATTGCATTTGCATATTTGCATTTTCACATCATTTTCATTATTATGATTATCATCATTATTCAATCTCATTTAGTTCATCATGATCATTATCCATCTTTAAATATCATATCATTTTCATCTCATGTGCATAGTCATTCATTAAGTACATATCATTTATTGATCATTCATCTCATATTATATCATTTCTCAACATTTGCATTATCATTTGTTTCACATCATTTTGCATAAATATACATTGATAAAATAAAGATGCATCCATTTCATTCATTTCATATCATCATTTTAGGTTATCATTTTTACATCAAATGCATCATATCATTAGGTAGTATTACATTATGTATCATTTTATTATTTACCATTCATTATCATTTACTTATTATCATATCATTTATTTATCATTATTCACCAATTCATATCATTATCATTATTATTGTCATTATGATCATTATTCATTTTAGTTCATATATATACCATTTTCATATCATGTGTGTAGCATTCATCAGTACATTTTATTAAATATTCATCTCATCGCATTATCATTTATTACATCTCGTTTCATCATAACTTTTCATTTAGGTCATCATTATTATTTCATTTCATATTTCAATTCTCATATTCATTCATATCACTTTTCATACTCATTATTAGGTCTCATTCATATCAATCATTTTTAGATCATTTAGTTTATATCATATCATCTCATGTGCATATCATTTTTAGGACATAATCATCTCATTATAATCATTCATCATTACATCTTACATCTTTCATTCATTACATACATCATAAAGGAAAATCATTTAGATTGCATCATATATCATAATGTTAGAAATCATTTCATCATAGCACATTCTGCATCATATCATCATTACATCATCATACATAAAATAAAAGTGTCATCATTTGCATCATCATCAGAAAAACCATAAACATCATAACATATGGAAATAAACATGCATACATAAATCATTCATCATAAATCCATAACACATGCATATCAAATCACCACTGCATATCATAAATCTCATCAAAACGAATGTCCTGGGGTACAAGGATGTCAAATGTTTCAACAAGATATATCAAATATAATGGCAGGATGTATCAATCAATCATCACTACGGGGCATCCGGTCATGGCATATGGCTACTACTATCTCCCGAGGCAGTAGGTCTCATTGGATCTCTGCTCCCAAAAGCCCTGATCTCTCGTCTAATTGGCTGACCCACACTCCTGGTGGCACTCCTAGAATGGTTGCATGAATGGGTCTGTGACCAAGTACCTGACTGTGTGTAGGCAATCCTCTTCTTGGGTGGCACTGCCTCAAAATATCTCATCCTATAATACTCGGCCTCTCGAGTGGTCTCTAATCCCTCTACTACAACCTCTCCAATAGAGGTTCTCTTGACTGATCTCAGGAGTCTCTCAGCTACCCCCTCGTCCTGTATGCATCGCTCTCAGAAGCTATCTCGCTTCGCTGTAAGTTGAGCTACCTATGGGTTAGGCGGTGGTGGTTGTGCAACCTGTGCCTATAGTTGGCTGATAGTCACATGTGCCTGTGCTAACTAACTCCGAAGATTCTGAACCTTTGCTTGCAAGGTATCCATTTGTCCCTGTGAAGGAGTCGTAATAGTAATCCGTGGTGCCGAAGTACTCAGATAATCCACCACTCTCATTGTCTGAGGCCTCATCTTGAATGGTACATCGAAGAAAAACCTTTGACCTCCACTCCCACCACCTCCGTCATCCTCGTCATCACCACTGTCCTCTGAGGTGTCTGACTCCACCTCCTCATCCTCATCATCAACATCCATAGCCTCCACATCCTTTGCCTCTGCTGGTACCTATGCCTATGCCCTAGCCTCTACCTCTACCTGTACCCCAGCCTCTGCTTGTGCCCGTGGCTGTTGTCATGCCCATTGTACAACTAGTCATCCCAATAAGGGGGCAGGCTCCTCTGGGCTAGTAAATCTCAGAAAGGGATGTGTGTAAAATTAAGTTGCATACTCATTTGTCATCCCTGCATCTATCACCTTTGGATGTATCACCCAATAATCTAGGTGCAAATCTGTGTACTCTTCTCTAGCAACCTCTATTGTCACAAATGGACCCCACTCTTGAACATCCTCCTGGCACCTGGCATAGTGTGCCACACCCTGCGGCATCATTTGTACTAAACCATACTGTCCCAATACCCGCATAACCAAGAACTACTCTATAATAAATAGAGTACACCCAATCAAATATCTTGATATGGTGAAGTAGGGTAGCTCTATATCATCAACCTTACGGGGATCACAATCCAGATACAGTCTCCAAATGACTGTATCCAAGTCATCTAACACATGCCACCAATACTCTAACTTTCCTAGCATCGGCTGGACAAGGGGAACTGTGTAGGCATAAATGTATGGATGGCCAAGCGGGCGATCTCTTTGAACAATGGGGCGAGTAATAGCAAAATGCTCCCAAGCCCATATTTGTAAAAGAGTAGCTCCACATGAGAGACTCTTCCCATCTGTGTACACCACCTGATGCAGATCGTGGTACAGATGGGCAAGCATGCATGACCCCCATGCATATCTAGTCCGATGGAGAAGCATGTCCTCCAGGATCCGACCCCAGCCAACTGATAGTCCCTTTGACCTACGATCAGGACAAAGAAAACCACCGATGAACCTTGCTAACACCGAAAGCAGTGGGGCATAACTCTCCACCATATCCTTACAGGCAATCTCATACCCGCCTGCATGAGGATCTTGAAAGACTCGTCTCAGTGCATCAGTCCCTCCAATCTCCTTGTGATCATAGATCACAAGCTCACCAACTACAGGGATACCCAGAATCCCGTATACATCCTCTGGTGTCATGGTAATCTCTCTCATCGGCAGGTGAAAGGTGTTGTGTTCACTATGCCACCTCTCAGCTAAGGCTATCAACAGTGCCCTATTGATCCTATACTGCGAGATCCTCAATAGTGGACTCAACCCACACTGGTATATCACCTCTAAATCGGCCTGGGACAATCGAGGAACCATATCCCATGTGCGGGGAAATCTCTCTCTGATCTAAAGGAGGTTAAAATCCTCCTTTATGACATTAAAATAAATCACACCAATCAATTAGTGAGGAATACTCTAAATCATCTAGTCAAATCAGTACATCAAGCAAATTTATCAATCATATTTACATGGGCAATCAACTCAATCAAATCAAATCTTATTTTATTCTTCAAGCAGGAAGGCAAATAAATCCTAATCTATTTGTTTTTCATATCACATGGAAACAAATTTTAAACAGTCAATTGACTCAACATCTATCATTACTATTTGTCTTTCAATCAGGAAATTTTTTTTATCAAATCTATCATTACTATTTGTCTTTCAATTAGGAAAGCAAATTTATTAGAATTATTACTATTTGTTCTTCAAACACGAGGACAAATTTATCAGATCATTACTCAAATCAAGCTAATCTATCCTTAGTGGCATTCAAAATCATCAAATCAGTTGTCTAATATAGCAACAATCATCACACACATATCAATTACACTTCAAAATTTAACAATTGGAAAAACTCATGGATGCGCTAAAATAGTTAGTCAAAGCGCTAAATCATGAATGCGCAACTTTAATCCATGAATGCGCTGAAATAGAGGTGCAACGTGTTACTTCATCAATGCGTGATTCTATCCAATCTATGTGCTGAAACAGACCTTGGAAGCGCTAAAACACCTATGTGCCACTCTATCTCATCTATGCGCTGATCTAACCTATGCGCTAATCTAGCATCCTATGTGGACAGATTTTATCTATGTGTTATTCATACTATTATATGTGCTATTTCAGGCAATGCACTAATATTATACATCTATGCATTACTTTGTATGCGCTATTTTATCACACCTATGCACTAAAATATGACTCGCATGCACTAAAGTTAAAACCTATGTGCTAAAACAAAATTGCGAAAATCTTAAAAATTTAAAAAATCGAAAAAATTCTTCAAAAATACGATTTCAAATTCATGAAAGAGGATCAAGTCAACTTATCGGAGGTCCATACGCAGTTAGTCTCTGATGATGGCGGGCTCACTCGAATTGGCGGTGCTCATAGTGGATCGGCATCTCGTTTTTATCTCTCAAAACGCTAAAAATTACCACAAGTTACTGTTCAAATGACAAAGAATTTTCACCTTTTCCACCTTTTAAGGGGGTAAAAAAGGAAGTTATTTTCATTTTTACTATATAGAGTGCTATTTCGAGAGCTAAATCACCAATTTCGCTCCACAAATCATCTAAGTTCTTTCAAATCATCATCATCATCATTCAAATCAAGCAATTTATCTCTTGAGGGAGCATATAACATCGATAAATTTTCAAAGTCAGAGGCAAATTTTCGAAATCTGAATTTTTCTTTGAAGTAATGCGTAAAACACATCACTTCAAAGAGGGGCAAAATGTATACATCTAAAAATGGTCACGGTTAATCAAACTTGTTAATTAATTAAATATGAATTATTTAATTAATATTCTAAAGTCACCTACATGTAAATAAATTTAATTATTTATTTATATCGTTCATTTTTCTAATTCTTCTAGTTTAATTAAATAAATAAGTTTATTTAATTATTTATATTCTCCTCTTAATTAAATTAAATAAATTTCATAATTTATTTATTTAATTATCTTTTTAGTTCTAAAGTTTGAATGTTTAAATTCGAATTATGGAATATTCTTCTAATTCATCCAACACCTCACATAATTAAATATTGTAAATATTTAATTACACATCTTTTTCACCTCTCACATAATTAAATATTAATTATTTAATTATGAAAGTTTCCAAATTACATGTCTATTTAATTAGCATCTATCCTCAACTTTCAACTAACTTTTTCAATAAATGAAAAGACAAATGCCATGTTTGTCTCCATTTTTTAATGAAGATAGTTTCATGGGTTGAAAACATTCTCCATCTTTCTCTCAACCTTCCACCTTTCTCTCAACGTCCAGAATCTCACACCGTTCATCTTGACAGGTTTGAAACTCAACCGTTGATCTTTGCCAACTAGATTCTTGCTTTTTGAAAATCTATAAATATAGTCATTTGATCCTAGATTTTATGCATAATTACTACTGTTGCATTGGAATCAACATATCAGCATTTTAGCAATATCATAGCATTTTAGTTCTTCAATTTCATATCTTAAATCATTAGCAATAAACATGCATTTTTCATCAATCTTGTTCTCCTAAGTTGTCATTCTACAAGCTTCTGCTTAAACCAACTCAAAGCTAGTATCTTGAATCGAATCCTTTGAGATAATAAACAATGGGACGAATTTGAAGGAGCTACTGTTATTTAGAGTTTGCATTTGTATTTTCTAAATTAGTTTCTTTCAATCTAATGTTTCATTGGTGTGTTAGTTTACTTTTTAATTAATCCACATATTCTAACAACACACGTTCCATTTAAAGGATTTTAATTGAAGAGGGTTTTATCAAACCCCCTTAGATCAAATCACCTTGGATAGAACCCCGCTAATTTTAAACCATATCTATAATGGAGTCTCCTCTACACCTATCAAAATATTGATAAAAAACTACTTTTGATTTACCTTTTGAGGGATCAAATGAATTCATTTAAAATTTATGTTTTGTAAGTATGTATTCATTATTATAAGTTTCCCAAAAAGTATAATTTTAAATATATTTAATTTGATTATTATATTTATTTTTTATTTCTTGTGAATGTATATTTTTCACCGAAAATCAAACTCTTTGTTTTGCACATGTGGAAAAATAGTAGATTACCAAAAAATATTCTAAAAAATATCTATGCTCTTGGTATTGATGTCCTTGATCTAACAAAAAAAATTGAATTTTGATACATACAAAAAAAAATGTGTTATATAGTAAACCTATGTCTAAATTGTAATTGGTTTGACTTCAAAACTTAATTAAGAAAAAAATATTCAATAAAACACTATGAAACCAAATGAAGGAGCTATATATATTGTAGTTATAAATCTAAATTCGAAAAAAATAAAATTTTATCCTTCATAGAAAAAAATTCATGTGTTATATAATAAACATCACTCTTTAAAAATGTTGTTTACTGTTAAAAACTAGTTACCGAAAGAGATGGAAAAATAAATACAATTTGATTCCAAAAAAATTATAAATATATATATATATATAGAATCTACAAAGAAAATGTCACAAATCACTAGTTTGCATCATCTTCAAATTCCTCATGGTTTAGTAGCTATAGGTGTTCAAAAGTGAAGATTTACTTAAAAAAATTCAGTTCAATGTCAAGTTTGGCCAAAAAGTGTAACCCACTATTGTGGGATCACCCCAATAGCATAAAGGTGATGATGTCAAGATTTTTCCATGTTATGATACAAGAGAGGTTAGTTGGTTGTCACCAGTATTGTGCAAGTGACAAATGCCTAGAGTTATTCATCATATCTTATGGTCTATTTGGTTGGCACTAGTAGAATAGAGATGATTGGTGCTAGGAGCTACCCATGTTTTGAAGGGGTTATTCAACATATCATCAATGTAACATGGTGTTATATTTTTGGTACTACCCCCTTCTATGGTGGATACACTTATCATTGGTCGCCTAAGGGCAATAGATGTTAGAATCCACTAATTTTATGGTTCAATGGGATGTGTAAATATTATTAATAACCTTATACAATGTGTTTTGTGACACTTAATCCTTATCTAGAAATGGTTGCAAGTAGTATGGGGTGCTTTTTCATCATCACTAGTACTGTAGAGGATCAAGGAAATGGATGGGATACATGGTGTAGTATGGGATGCACCAACATTATTTCTCTAGATGAGATGCACTAAAAGGGAAGGTGTTAGTGAACTAGGTAATAGGAAGATGCATGCAATCATGTTGCATCTACTTTTTATTACAAGTTGGTTATTTAATATATGTTAGTCACTCATTATGTACTTATGTAAATGGTCGTAGGTATTTTGCTCATTATTATACTTATTCCCTTGCTAGTGCTGACATCAAATAGTATGGGATGTTTGATTGTCACCATAAATGGATTGAAAAAATGATGGCACCCACAATGTAGTATGGGATGCATTGACATTCCTTTTCTAAATGGGATATACTTACAAGGTTATTTATTGGTGAACTAGGTAGTGGGATGGTGCATGCAGAAGGTTGCATCCACTTCCATTATTTAAATTGATCTTTATGTGAACATGTGATAAATGTTTGGATTATTCACAATAAATATATGTGACCTATATTAAGCTAGTCACTATTGTACTTCTGATATGTGTATGAGCTAGTCACTATTATACTTGTGATGTGTGTATGAGTTATTCATTATTGTACCTATGATGTGTGTATGAGCTAGTCACCTTGTGTATAAATGATGTATTCTAAATCCAATCATTGTATGAACTTGGAATGTTGGAATGATATTGTCCCTATGTGATTTTGTGTGTGATTCTACACTAATGATTGGTATGGAACCAACACTTAATCAAAATGTGATTATTATCATTCTATTATAATTGGACTAATTTGGAAGCATAAGATTAATGGATGGTAATGATTTAAAAGTTTGATCAAATATCTCATACAAAGGAAGATGATGAATGTTATTTATCATTGGTGTATGAACTATAGATCCACTCATTCCCAAGAGGGATATGTAGCTAGGCTCATCATGAATGAACGCTCAAGGATTTTGGTATGGGCCCAGGAATGGCCCTAAAATTGGGAGCTTACCACTTTCTAGTGTAAGAATATGAGTAGTGATATAGATTCATTGCCACAATTATGGTTGAAAAAGTTATAAATTTGACAATTCTTAATTATATGAAAGATGATTGGTTAATTAAGATAGCAATTGTTGTGAATTTAAAAGTATGGGGTTTTTGTTAAACACCCAAAGGTAGAGTATTAAAAAAGCCATCAGCCAAAATAGGCCAATAGCTAGTGAAAGACTAATCAGTCCATCCATTAGTCATCGACCATAAAAGGACCATTGGATTTCCTAAATTTGGTCATCCAACATATTAGATATGTAAGTGTCTATCTTGAATCATATAGCCACGAGCTACCAAAATTCAACTTTATATATAAAAGTACAATATAGATAATGTTATTCAAATGGTCAATAGTGATGTTTAGATTTAGGCATCAATAAGATTTAAATATTGCAAGGCTTACATGTATTAGGTTTCAAATACGAAGCTTAATAAATAAGCAAACATTGATGATACAACTCAAGTGTAGGTTTTCTATGGAGGATATACAGACCAAATCAAAAGCATTGAGAATTACATCTAAACAATATGGAATACCCCAATAATTAGAATTTGAACCATGAAAAACTTGGGGTACAAATTTACATAATACCACAAGATGGCTATGATGACCAAATTAGTGGTGGAGTACAAAACTTAGACACAACATGTCTCAATACAAAAATATGGTACAACTAACAAAGATAATGAGAGAAAATAATAAATAATAAATATTGAAAAGTATTCTAGCTAAAGAGAGACAATAGAAAATGAGGAAACAAGGAAGAGAACAAGACTATATATATATATATGGGTGATCCCACAATAGTGGTTTACAATTCCCTTCATGAATAAAATTTGCAAAAATTCTCCCAAGAAAAAATTTCGGGTTTTTAGGGGTTCGCTCAAAGGGGGGTTCGAGTGAACCGAAAAATGGGTTCACTTGAACCCCCCCTTCGAGATAACCCCTTTGTGATGTCATCCCCTTTTTGGTGCATTTTTTAATGAAAACAATGGAAAATTGCAAAAAGGAGGAGGGGATGGGGGGGGGATTCAAGTGAACCCCCCTTTGCTCAAAAGGGTCTAGGAAGGTTCACTCGAAGGGGGGTTCTATTGGCATTTCAATTTGCACCTCTGGAATGTGGATTAGAAACATATAACTATGCACAATTGAACTGCTCTTCAAATTAGGAGGGGAAGCTCCCTCTTTTCTAATGATATTTTAAAAGAATACTAAACTACTGCCAATATTTTTATTCTCAACTAAGAGCACAAGGTTATAAAACTCTTTGCATTGTAGCTCAAGTTTTCCCTTTTCCAAAACTACAACTAGGCCTAAACTAAAGACACTTTTGAAAACTCAAGTAAACTCAAAGCTTGAGATTCAAAATTAAATGAGGAATGATTTGATTAACACAAAAGCTTAAATAAACTTACTTCTCACACCTAAAGACTCATTGTACTTATAAGATGTAAGCTGAAATAAAGATTATGCAAGAAAAAACACATAAGACAAAATAGTGAAAGAGATTGAGATAGTAGATTAGAGAAAAGTAGGCATGAGATTGCCTTCCTCAAATTTCCAACAACAATTACACTTTTGGAACAACAAATTTGTAGCAAAGATAGGCTTACAAATTAGCAATCAAACACCAAATTGAACATTAACTGAACACTAATTTGCAGCAAAGGTAGGCTTGCAAACTTGCTCTTACACAAAAAGAACATAGACCGAATAACAAAGTTGCAGAAAAATTCGGCTCCACAATTTGTTATTACAATAACAATTGAAAAATAATGGGAAAATTTACCCTTATTTATACACAAACAAGAAGTAGGGAACCCTAAAATATCCTTGCTTTAAGCTGACTAGACTTTCCAACTAGCAAGATTTATTTCTAAAAATAACACAAGATAACTAACTAACCACCTACTAAAATCAATTAACTAATTTAAAAGAAAGAAAAATTCCAACTATACATCTGATTTTTCTATTTTGCAAAGAATAGATAAGCATGAAACAAGAATAGCAAGTTGAACTTGAAACAGGCATCGAGTTAACTGCTACTTTTAGTTCTATTCTTGGAAATATTTGCTGCCCTGAAAAGGTGACTCATTCATTGATAATTTAGAAGACTATATCGGCCAAAAATCTAGCAACAACACTGATTTGGTCCTGATTTCTATTGGAGAATACTGCATGTTTAAAAACTTAAATTTTGAACACACCTATGTTTGGAAAAGTTTTGTGCAAACTACTGAAAATAAGTTGTTGATTTTTCTCCAAAAAGCATAATCCCAGAAAAAAGTTGAGGTTTGGATTTTGTAGACAATCACATTCTCAAGAGACTTGTTCATCAAATTTTGAAAAAGTTGAGGGTTTCTCGAAAAAGCGCTGAAAAATCTGATTTTTGAAGCATAAAATTTTCCAATCTTCAAGAGGAGCAAAAATTAGATGGACCTAGATCAATGAAAACTGAAAAAGCTAACCACCTATTTTTGAAATGCGATGCCCTAGAAGTTTGGACAATGAAAAAGCGTGTCTCTGTGCTTCCCAATCTTGAATCCACGAAGAACACTGAAAAAGCACTTTGTTTGAGCCTCCAATTTTTTATGAGAAGAAAATGATTTCCTCCTCTAGATGCCAACCTGCAAAAATTGAAGAATGAATGCCAAAAGCCTTCTCAAATAGAGTTTGAAGATCAAAAAGCGCTTTCTTCGTGAAAGCCCTAAAAACTCGAAACTTCTCCAAGAAGATAAAAACTTTGTATGCAAGAATTTGAGTTGATTTGCATGTGAAATGATGAAATCTTCCTTTCTAGGGAAAGAAAGCATGCACGTGAGGATGCATATTTGATTAATGAATGAGTGAAGCTAAAAAAATGGCTAAGGAACCGAAAGCTAGGCACCCTGACTAGACAAGGGCGCCTAGATATCCCGGAGTTAGAATTTTCTTCATTTTTTTAACTTTTGCCTACTTTTGCTTTCAACGAGGCCTGCCTCTAACTTCGACGAGCTAGAAATATGACGTTTTCAACTGACAAAACCTATTTGACCATGTAAATCTCATGTTTAATCATTGTTGCAGTGGTCCCCAACTTCCATACCAGTGTTTGACATCGTCTAATTGAGTTTGTGAGTTGTCCAAACTACCAACGGAGGTTGAACTGGAAAGAAGGTGTGTCAAGACCAAAATTATTCTAAGGCATTAAATCTCAGGCACCTTTGGCTAACATGGGGTGCCTAGCATCCCATGCCCTAGCCATTTTTCATGATTTTTAAATTTTTAACTTTTTCGTTTCGCATGTTTTCGTTGGAATCTAGTGACCCCATTTTGAGCATCATTTATCGCTAGTTGGTGAATAACAAAGACTGAAAGGAAATCAATTAGGAAAGCTTGATCATAACTAAGATGAATTATACCCTTTGTCAACCCCGACACTACATCTAACTAATTTTTTAGAACCTGAACTGGGTTGATGAAGGAGTTTGATGAACTTTCGAACGAGAGAAAAATAAACTGTCATGAGAAGCTAGGTGCCTCTCCTTGACAGGGGCGCCCAAACTTCCATGCCTTAGAATTTTTTTGATGATTTTCATTTGTCCCTTGATTTTCTTCATCTTTTCGCAAAATGCCACTGTTCAATCTGCATTTTTTGTTGTCCAACTAGTCCTCAGCATTTGATGGTAAATTAATCAAGGAGCTTGAACACAATTGAGATGATCTCTTGCATTTCCCAACCCTGGAAACTGCTTTGAATGTTTCTCTACATAACTAGATTGAGTTGATGAGAAAATTGCATGTTTTAGGCAAAATTTGACTAAGGCATGAGACTCCAAGTGCCCTTCTTGGATAGGGGTGCCTAGCTTTGCCAGAGATTTTTTTTCACAAATTTCAAATTTTTCTTTGCCTTCTCCATTCACCGTTCTACATGCATCATTCGTTGTTTGTTGTTGTCTGTGCAACATTTAAGACTTTGAATTTGACACCCAATAGCTGACCTTCCTGCATTTATGACTTTGGAGCTCATTCTTTTCCCTCTAAAAAAGAAAAATTGACCCACCAAAGAAAACCTGACCTTTTGATGATTCTAACTAGACTAGCTTGATTGGGAGTTATTTTCATCCAATCAAAATCAATTAGAACCCTCCAAACAATTATTTTATTTTAAGAAAGTTTTGTTAGCATCTATTTGACAATAAACCCAAAAAACCCTGAATCAAGTCTATTTTTAAAAATTTTGACTTTTGATGAAATCTTTTACAAGACTTTGACCACTCTTTACAAAATGTCTTAATGAAGCAAAAAATTTGATTGGGCACAATAATTGGCTTTGTTTGGGGACCATGTCGGGTACTTACGACATAGGAGAACCAAAAATCCTTGGATTTCTAACCATAGACTAGTGTCTTATCAGTTGGGCATCAGAGTCAAGACCATCTCCTAATCACCTATCGCAAGATTTTTCCCTAAATCACCTAGGATAGGACTTTCCTAAAATCACATATAAGTTGGAACTCCTAAAATCACCTAAAATAAGACTACCTAAAAACACCTAGAACACGACAAAAACTTCATGGAAAGAGGAAACACATTATGAAAACAAAAAGGAAATTACTCCGTCTCTGAAGGAATGAAGTGCTTCAGATATTTCTCATTATATGGAAGCGGGAATGGATTACAATGATTTCACTTCTTCTTGAAAGGATTCACTTCTCTTTTGATGGGTATTGCAAGAGATAATTCCTTTGGGATGAATATTCTTAGATCTTCATACACCCAAGCAAAGGCACCCTGACAAAAGTCAGAATATGGCACAAAGAGGAAAGTAGATACCACTGAGGCATTATTTTTATTGTCGTCCATCCTCGGGATGTCTCTGATGTCAAACGCTTCAAACCAGCCGATTGTGTTCCAAACTTGGTTTCTATAATGTCGTAGGTGATCCTTTTTGACCTATAAATATCCTTTGATCGTCTCATCAATCATCTCTACATCCCCTTTAACACATAGGAGTTTGATTCCCATGTCTTTGGTATTTCTGAGGCCTAACAAAAGCACCTTTTTTTAGCTTCAGTGAATTTTGATTGTAGGCAAGATGCAAATGGGTAAAATTATCCTTTAGGGGAGATGATTATTTCCCCTGCTCCTAAACTTGTAGTTGAACAACCCCCATTGAATTGCATTGTCCATAACTTTGTATCCTCTATCAATCTCCTTTTAGGACAAGCAATGTTTTGGTCTTCAGTTTCTATCTTTGATAGCATCAAATAAGTACCAAGACCCGTTTCTTGATATAGCACTTGTGCTAGGGGGTCTGGGGATTTCACCACTATGAGTCCGACCAATGACACCAACTAGACTCAAATATCTTAGTGCATGAAAGTCTAATGCATTCATCACTTGTAGAGGCATGACGTTGTTTGAGGCTCTTGAATCAATAATACAGTTGCTCAATTTGGATCCCCATATATATAGAGATATATAGAAAGGTTTGGGCTTTTCTTCCACTAAAATAGATGATGAGCAATGTGGGCTAAATTGAAGCCTCTTTCTTTACATATTGTATTATTTTGTCCAGCTACTTGGGATGATCATGAAGATACTCCAACTATGAAATCTTAACCTTGGTATTCATCATGGAATCTAGTACATCAAAATTTACCAAAGATGAATCTTGAGAAACCTTGACATTCTCATGTGAATTTTTAAAAGTAGAAGTTGCAACCACTTCCCTAACTTGTTCTTTATCTTTCCACCGTTCTTCTTCTTCCTTCCATACTTTCAAGCATTGAGCACGTGAAAAAATAGGCATCAAATATCTTCCATGATTTACTGCAAGAGAGTAGTGGTGGAGGTCTTCTTCTTCTTCAATAACGGGTTCACTTTCAAAGTATCCCATAGAAATTTCACCATCAAATTTGTTCATCTATGGTAAGACAACATTCAAACTTGGTGTAGGGACAATACTTGAACTGAGTGTAGCGTCAGTGTATCCCATGATCTGGTTTGTTCTTAAATTCTCAAGACATGTAGAACCAGTATGTGATCACTCTCATGAAAAGAACAAAATACTACATTTGGTGCAGCTTCAACTGTTGGTCTTGGTGGAGGTGTTGGCAACCGCGGCCTATAATTATTGAAAGGTTGAAAATTACTTCTCTTTAGCTAGTACGGTTTCTGAGGTTGATATTGTTGTTGGAATTGATATTATAGTGATGGTGGTGCAAGTTTCCCCTAAGTAGGAAACTATATGTTGAGAATACTCATCTCATTGGCTACCCTATATAGTAGTGGATCTGTAGAACTCTGAACTAGAGGTTTGATTGAATCCTTCTTCATCTTGTCAAAGGTAACCATATTATTCTCCAACTTGATGGTGTGTTCTTGCGCATTTGTCAATTCTATTTCTTTTGCCATCTTCAGGAAGAAGGCTATCTTTGATGGAAGAGCATTTATGAAACAACTCATCATAATCTCTGGTGATGAATTAATTCTAGAATAAATTCATGTAACAAGATGATTAAATATTGCTACAAACTCCCTCACGGGCTCGTTGTGATCCCTTTTTGAATTTGCAAGTTGGGAAAACAATATATGTTTGTCTTCAACGGGCTTGAATCTCGCCAAAAATTTCTTGCTCATAGTTGTCCAGCTTGTATTAATACTCGTCTCTAGGTGATTGAACCAGTTGGTAGCATTCTCAACAAGAGTCTCCACAAAGAGACACTATGTGATGTCTTTATGTGCCATGTGCAACACAGCACAAGCCGTTGTGCATGCAGAGATATGTTCATTCATGTTTTGACTCTAGTTGTTGTGAAACCAAGGGAAGTTATTCCTTGACCCTTTAGGTAACTCATGATTTTCCTAAAAATCCAAAGGTCCAATGTTGTTACCCCAAGTAATGGGGGTGGACATCTCTGATTTCTATCAATATGATTATTGCTAAAATTTGCATTATTGTTGTTATCACCCATTTCTTTTGGTTGGATAACAAGTTCTTCTTGCTTGACTTCTTGTGTCAGATGCTCATTCTCATGACAAAAAGCGTAAGATTTCTTGAAGTTTTATGCTTCATGCCCCTTGGTGGGTGCTAGAAAATTGTTGGCATTTCAATTCGCTCCTCTAGAATGCGGATTAGAAATGGGCAACTATGCACAGTTGAATTTCTCTTCAAATTAGGAGGGGAAGCTCCCTCTTCACTGATGATACTTAAAAAGAATAATAAACTACTTCCACTCTTTTTATTCTCGACTAAGAGCACAAGGTCATAAAACTCTTTGCGTCATAGCTAAGTTTTTCTCTTTTCCAAAACTACGACTAGGCCTAAACTAAAGACGCTTCTAACAACTCAAGTAAACTCAGAGCTTGAGAATCAAAAGTAAACGAGGAATGATTGGATTAACACATAAGATTAAATAAACTTACTTCCAAATCACACCTAAAGACTCATTATACTTATAACATTTAATCTAGAATAAATATTATGCAAGCAAAAACACATAAGACAAAATATTGAGAGAGATTGAGATAGAAGATCGAAGCAAAGTAGGCATGAGATTTCCTTCCTCAAATTTCCAACAGCAATTAAACTTCTGGGACAACAAATTTGTAGCAAAGGAAGGCTTAAAAATTAGCAATCAAACACCAAATTACACTTGACACAAATTGAACATTAACTGAACAATAATTTGCAGCAAAGGTAGGCTTGAAAATTTGTTCTTACACAAAGTGAAAAAAGACTGAATAACAAAGTTGCAGAAAAAGTAGGCTCAGCAGTTTGTTATCACAATAATAGTTGAGAAATAATGGGCAAGGCTACCCTTATTTATACACAAACAAGGAGTAGGGAACCCTGAAATCTCCCTGCTTTAAGTTGACTAGACTTTCCAACTAGCAAGATTTATTTTTAAAACTAACACAAGAAAACTAACTAACCACTTGCTAAAATCAGTTAACTGATTTAAAAGTAGGAAAAGTTCCAAATATACATCTATTTTTTCTATTTCGCAAATAATAGATAAGCATGAAACAAGAATAGCAAGTTAAAATCGAAAAAGGCATCGAGTTAATTGCTACTTTTAGTTCTATTCTTGGAAATCTTCGCTGCCCCAAAAAGGTGACTCATTCGTTGATAATTTGGGAAACTATATCAACCAAAAAGCTAGTAACAACACTAATTTGGTCTTGATTTCTATTGGAGAATACTGCATGTTTAAAAACTTGAATTTTGACTATTAACATGCCTATGTTAAAAAAAAATTAGCGCAAACTACTAAAAGTAATTTGTTGATTTTTCTCCAAAACGTGGATTCCTAGAAAAAAGTTGAGGTCTAGGTTTTTTAAACAATCACATTCTAAAGAGACCCAATTCGTCAGATTTTGAAATAGCTGAGGGTTTCCTGAAAAAGCATCAAAAAAGTAGATTTTTGGAAGTATAAAATTTTCCAATCTTTAAGAGGAGCATAAAGTAGATGGACCCAGATCGATGAAAATTGGAAAATCTTACCACTTCTTTTTGAAATGTGATGCCCTAGAAGTTTGGACCATGAAAACGCATGCCTTTGTGCTTCCCAATCCCAAATCTACGAAGAACACTGAAAATGCACTCCGTTTGAGCCTCCAAATCTTTATGAGAAGAAAAATTATATCTTTCCTCCACTAGATGCCAACCTGCGAAATATGAAGAATGAATTTCAAAATCCTTTTCAAATAGAGTTTGAAGATGAAAAAGTTATTTCTTTGTGAAAGCCCTAAAAACTCGAAGCTTCTTCAAGAAGATAGAAACTTTGTATGCAAAAATTTGAGTCGATTTGCATGTGCAACGGTGAATTCCTCCTTTATAGGGAAAACAAGCACACGCATGAGGATGCGTATTTGATCAATAAATAACCGAAGCTAAAAAAAATGGCTAAGGCACCAAAAGCTAGGTGCCTTGATTGGACAGGGGTGCCTAGACATCCTAGAGTTAGAATTTTCTTCATTTTTTAAAACTTTTGCTTGCTTTTGCTTTCGGCAAGGCATGCCTCCAACTTCAACAAGCTGAAAATATGACACCACCAACTAACAAAACCTATTTGACCATGACAATCTCATGTTTAATCACTGTTGCAGTGATCCCCAACTTCCATATCGACGTCCAACATCATCTAATTGAGTTTGTGAGTTCTCCAAACTGTCGACGAAGGTTGAACTGGAAAGAAGGCATGTCAAGACCAAAAATATTCGAAGGCATTAAATCCTAGGTGCCCCTGTCTGACAGGGGCGCCTAGCATCCCATTCCTTAGCCATTTTTTCATGATTTTCAAATTTTTAACTTTTTTGTTTCGCATGTTTCCATCAAAAGCCAGTGACCCTAGTTTGAGCGTTGTTTCCCACTAGTCGGTAAATAACAAAGACTAAAAGGAAATCATTTAGGCAAACCTGATCATAACTGAGATGAATTATACCCTTTGTTGACCCCTGACACTGCATCACTAATTTTTTGAGAGCTTGAATCGGGTTGACTGAGGAGTTTGATGAACTTTCGAATGGACAAAAAATAAACTGTCATGAGAAGCTAGGCACTTGCCCTTGACAGGGGACCTCAGGCTTCCATGCCTTAAAATTTTTTTGATGATTTTCATTTTTCCTTTGATTTCTTCATTTTTTCGTAAAATGCCACCATTTGATCTACATTTTATATTGCCTAGTTGATCCTCGACACTAGATGATGAATTTACTAAGGAGCCTGAACACAACTAAGATGATCTCGTGCTTTTCCTAGCCTTGGAAACTACTTTTGACTACTTCTCTATGTAACTAGATTGAGCTGATGAGAAAATTGAACGTTTTCAAAAAAAGGAAAAAATTGACTAAGGCGTGAGACCCCAGGTGCCCTTCTTAGACAGGGGTGCCTAGCTTTGCTAGAGTTTGAAATTTTTTCACAAATTTCAACTTTTTCTTTGCCTTCTTTGTTCACCGTTCTACGTGCATCGTTTGTCATTCATCGTTGTCTGTGCAGAATTTGAGACTTTAAATCTGACACCTAGCAGCTAACCTTCCTCCATTGATGACTTCAGAGCTCATGCTTTTCCCTCTGAAAAATAAAAATTGACCCACTTGAGAAAACTTGACCTTTTGACGATTCTGACCAAACCAACCTGATTGGGAGGTATTTTTGACCAATCAAAATCAATTAGAACCCTCCAAACAATGATTCTATTTCTAGAAAGTTTTTCCAACATCCATTTGACAACAAACCCAAAACACCCTGAATCAAGTCTATTTTTAGAAACTTTCTATTTTAGAAATTTTGACTTTTGACAAAAAAATTACAAGACTTTGACCACTCTTTATAAAATTCCTTAATGAAGCAAAAAAATTGATTGGGCACAATAGGTTCGCTCAAACCCCTCCCCTTTTTTGCCCTTCCCCCTCTCCTCTAGCAATTTTTTGTAAAATTTTGTGTTTGCAAGCTCAGGTTGAGGATGAAAATGGAGGCAACTTCACAAACCCAATTGGAGGATTATAGTCCTCAAAATGACCTATTCATCAAGTATAATTTTAATATATTTTGGTTTTATTTGTATTTTATTTGTTTAATTAAACATAGATTTTTCACCGAAAATCAAGCTCTTTGTTATGCACATGTGGAAAAATAGTATATTATAAATATATATATATACATTGGATATTGATGTCTTTGATCCAACAAAAAAAAAAATTGATACATACAAAAAAGTTGTGTTAGCAAGTAAAAGTATGTCTACAAAGAAAGCATGCACGCAGTTACAAGGTTGTGTTAGCAAGTACACATCACTCTTTAAAAATGGTGTTTATTGTTAAAAACTATTTTTCGAAGGAGATGAAAAAAGAAATGCAATTTGATTCAAAAACTTTAAAAAAAGAAAATCAGAATCTACAACAAATTGTCACAAATCACTAGTTTGCATCATCTTCAAATTCCTCATGGTTTAGCAATTATAGGTGTCTGAAAGTGAAGATTTAATTTTAAAAAATCAAGTTAATGTCAAGTTTGGCCAAAAAGTGTAAACCACTATTGTGGGATCACCCATATATATAGAAAAACACAAAAAGAGAGACAAAGGAAAAGAGAAAGGAAGAGAATTTTTTTTGGGAAAATATGACAAAGAAATATAGAGATTGCAACAAAGAAAGAAAAAGATAAAAATGGAGAGAAGTAAAGAAAATAATAGAGATAAAATTATAGTTTAAAGGTGAAGAGAAAGATAAAAGGGAAGAGATAAAAATGAGGCAGAGAAAGAATAAAAGGAAGAGATACATAAATAAAAATAAATAAACAAATGAAAGCATGATGAATTAGAAAAGGTAATAGAAGCAAAATGGGAATATAATAAATTAAAAAAGAAGAGAAAGGGAATTAAAGAGAAATAATTGAGGCAAACAAATAAAATTGAAAGAAAGAATTATTTGAAGCAATGACAGAGGATAGAGGAAAGGAACAACTAATAAACAAATAAAATGTAGATAAAAAGAAAGAAAAATAGAGAAATAAATATAGAAACAAATGAGAGAGAGAAATTAAGAGAAAGCAAATGTGAAAGAAAGAGAAAAAAGAAAATGAAATGACAAATAAGGATGGACATAGAAAGATATATAAAGAGATATAAAAATAAATAGAAGAAAAATATAAAGAGAATAAGAAATATAAACGAAGTCAATGAAAATGTTAAAGGTAAGGGTAGAAACAAAAAATGGAAAGAAAGGGAAAAAAAAGGAAACTAAAAAATAGAGAACCAAATTAAAATTAAAATAAAGATAAAGATAGAGAAAAATCGAAGAGATAGAACAAAAATGGGGATTATAATTTTGAAAAGAAAGAAAAATAAAAAGGTAGAGGTAGAGAGTGTAAGGATGGGAAATCTGAAAACCAAGCAACTAAGACCTAGTAGCAACCACTCTACTTAAATCCAAGCCCAAACCCCAAATCCCATACAAGAAAGTACAAACAATATGGAAATAAAATGAAAAATAAAGCTAAAGCAAACTCTCCATATTGAAGTTGATTCCCTTCCTTGCTTCTCCTTCAAACTGCTTTTGCAATGTTGCCCTCATATTTTGAAGTACCTATAAGTGATAATGATAAGAAAGATTGTTGGAGAAATGTGGTTGTAAAGCCAAAATGGAGGAGACAACCTTCTTTTATAGAAGAGCTTCTCGAATGGATAGACGCAATTAAAGTTCTAGAAGATGCCAAGATCAACGGTGGAGGATTCATGCACCACAAAATATTGGGCTAGGGATGGCTAGGGACAGACAATCAAGATTCTTTGAAGACCAGAGGCAATCAACAGTAAAGATTTGAAATGAGAAAGTGGAGGGAAGGTAATGGAGGAATTAAATTATTTAATTCATGAGAGGAATCTTTGACCATTTTAATTTTGGAGAAAGATATGGAGAAATAAATTATCAAAGATGATTATTTATTTATGGAGAAAGAGGGAATATGAAATTCAATTAAAATGATTATTATTTCAACCATTTAATTAAATGAGGAAGAACATAGAAAAGAGGAGATATCAAATAATTAAATTGGGTCAATTATTTAATAGAGGAGGAAGAGGTTAAATAATTAAAATAATTATTCAACTATAGACGAAATATGAAAGGTGAATAATTAAATAAATAAGAATTTATTTAATTATGGAAAGCAATAGGATGTTGGTGACACAATTAAATAAATATTTAATTTATTTAACTAATCAAAGAGGAATAAATACCAAGAAATGAATTAATTAAATAATTAAAATTATTTAATTAATAGAAGAATGTGATCAAATTAAATAATTAAATAATAATGCAAGGAAGGAGGAAATCGATGCAGAAAAATGTCATTCACAAACCAAGACATTTTTCAGTGTCTACATTTTGTCCTTTTTTGACATAATGTGATTTGAGTGTTGTGTCAAAGAATAATATTTTTCAAATCATGCCCCAACATGCCCCAGTGAAGGCGGGATAGACCCATGCCCCCTCAATTTTTTTTTGTAAATTTTAATTTTTTTTGAAAAATGTGAAAAATTATTCCGACAAGCCACTTTAGTTACAAGTAGAGGATGGATGTGGAGAGGACCAACCCATTGACGGCTAGGTTGCACAGTTGCAGGCACAGTAACAAGCAACATAAAGTGAGATTCAACAATTTGTTGTAGAAATGTGGTTGTAAAGCCAAAATGGAGGAGATGGCCTTTTTTTATAGAAGAGCTTCTCGAATGAACGAATGAGATTAAAGTTCTAGAAGATGCCAAGATCAATGACGAAGGATTCATGCACCAAAAAGTAGTGGGCTAGGGATGACTATGAACGGACGGTCAAGATTCTTTGAAGACCAAAGGCAATCAACGACCAATATTTTAAATGAGAAAGTGGAGGAAAGGTAGTGAAGGAATTAAATCATGAGAGGAATCTTTGAACATTTTAATTTTGGAGAAAGATATGTAGAAATAAATAATCAAAGATGATAATTTATTTATGGAAAAAGAGGGAATATGAAATTCAATTAAAATGATTATTATTTCAACCATTTAATTAAATGGGGAAGAAAATGGAAAAGAGGAGATATTAAATAATTAAATTAGGTTAATTATTTAATAGAGGAAGAGGTTAAATAATTTAAATAATTATTCAACTATAGATGAAATATGAAAGATGAATAATTAAATAAATAAGAATTTATTTAATTATGGAAAGCAATAGGATGTTAGTGACGCAATTAAATAAATATTTAATTTATTTAACTAAGGAATAAAGACCAAGAAATGAATTAATTAAATAATTAAAATTATTTAATTAATAGAAGAATGTGATCAAAGAATATAATTGAATAATTAAAATTATTTAATTATGCAGGAAAGGAGGAAATCGATGTGGAAAAATGGCATTCGTAGACCAAGACATTTTTCAATGTCTATAGAGAGAAATAAGAGAATACTTAACTTTGAGATAAAAGTTAGAAAATGAAGAAAAAAAGAAAGTGAAAAAGATAGGAAGAGATAATTAAATAGAAAGAGAAATAACTAAATAGAAAGAAACACAAAAAAAATACATAAAAATAGATAAAATGAAAGAAAGAAAAATAGCAAATGGAAAGAGAGAGAGATGGAGAATAAAATAAAAGAGAAGAAAACTCAAATAGAAAAAAATGAGATAAAGAGCCAAAGAAAGAAGAGAGATGAAAATAAATAAACAAATTAAACGACAAAGATATAAAGAAAGAGAAACAAAAAGAAAGACAGAAAAATAAAAACCAATAAAAACCAAAAAAAAAAAGATAGAGAAACTAATAAATAATTGACAAAGAACAATATAAAGATAAATGTGTAAAGAACAAAGACAAATAAAAAATAGATAAGGAAATTGAAAAAAAAATATAAAAGAAGGGGCAAAACCACAAACAAAAAAACGATAAGAGAAATAAAGAAAGTGAAAAGAAAATTGAAATTAAATGAAGAGAGAAAGAAGCAAAGAAATAATTAAAGATCAATAGAGAAACATATAATGGAAGGTAGAGAAAAGAAAGATGATAAAAAATTAGAATATTGAAAGAGAGTAAAAAAAAGGAGTACAAAAAATAAAAACAGATGGAGAAAGAAAGGCAAATATAAAAACAAAAACAAAAACAAAAAAATGAAAGATAGAAAATAAATGAGATCAAAATAGACAAAAATAAACAAATATAGAAGGAATGAGATATGGAAAAAATAAAAGAAATCAAGGAGGAATTATATAAGAAGAAAATATGACAAAAGAAATAAAATGGAAGAGAAAGAGAGAAAACAAGAGATAAAAACAAGGGTAGAGAGAGAGGAAATGAGAGAAAGACAAAAAAAAAAGAAAGAGAATGAAAAACATAGAGAAACACAAATTAAATGTGGACAAAGAAATAAAGTGAGATAAAAGAAATGAGAAAAAATTTACAAATAATGACATAAAGAGAAATAATAGTCCAAACAAAAGATACAGAGTGAAACAAAAAATACGAACAAATTTTTGATGCAAGAGTAGCCTTGCATGAAACAACAAACTTTCATCACCCAAAAATATGGTCATTTACAAGCACATGTATTGACAAACTATGTAAACACGACAAAGGGTGAAAGTTCTCAGCAATAGTAATTTGTTCGAGTATGTAATATTTTTTAGGGACCTTTAATGCATTTTATTGTAATTATCATATTTAGAATGGCCTCATTTAGATATGTGCCACATCGGCCTCCTTTGAGATGTATATTTATGGGCACATATAAACAGCTAACCCACTATTTTCCTCTCAAGTATTAAGTTTTATAATATGTTATTCCTTGCAAGCACCATCACATGTTTTTGTCTCCTTTCTCACATTGTTCTTGTATTTTTAAATATTATTCTCTCCATTCCTAAGGGTGCATACATGATTTCCACAAGGCATCAAAGAAAACAACACTCTCTTTAGGCTCTCAATTTTTCCAAGTAAACTCTAATTTTTAAGAATCTTGCATTTCTCGCACATCTTTGTGAATTTTAAGGTATTTTTTCATACTATTTTTTGTGATTTCTTTCATCAAGTTATTGTGATTTTGGAGATTCAACATTTTTTGGAATTTACCTTATTTCTTTATATTTTTATAAGTTTAGAGAAAATTTATTTGTAGTATGTTCTTTGAGTTTATGGATTTGAGATTGAATTTATTTTAAAATCATCAAGTAAAAGTCATCTTATATGTATACTCCCACACACTCTTGACCAAATACTGCTAATAAAATCATCTGAGATCTAATGTCCAAGGAGTAGATCACTTACAAGGAGAAACACATGTAGAAAAGGAAAGCATCAAGATCAAAGCCCTTCTTGAGAAGAGAAGAAACGAGAAGGAATGTCTCATTTTATCAAAGAAAAATGTGATTATTGTATGATTTGTCCATAACCACATTTATTGACATTCTCAAATCCAAGATTTCATAGAACATACTTGGGAAATCGGGGCATTAAGTTCATCCCATTTCACAATAGTAGTGTTACTTTCCATCTTGCCCTCCATTTTTTTTCTCCTTGTTTATCCATTGCTTTGGTTGATAAGACATGTGTAATCAATATTCTCTAGCGTCACCAATTTGGTCACATCAACTATCAAACAATGTGCATATGGTAAAAAAAAATGGTCTATGTATATTTCCCCAATATGTCTTCCAAGAGATGTATGTGAAGGTTTCTTGATTTAAGAACATCATCCAAAGGGTTTTTTGGAAAAAACTACTTACTATGTGTCATGATCATTGGGCATATTGATTCAAAAAAACACATCCTTCCTCTTCACTACTACACTTTTTTAACGTGTGGCCCCACTTTGTCTCATGCAGTATGGCTTTTCTTTAAAACCTAGGTTTCCTCAATTATTCAAGTTGATTTGTTTCTCTAAATTTGTGGCCATATCTATCCAAGTCTACTACTCTACCCTATCTCTATCAAGGCTATGCTTGATATCTAATGGCTTTCCCTAGTTTACATTTTCCTTCTTTTCCCTACCTCTTTTTAAGATTTACTTAATTTTTGTGATCATTCTTGGACCTTGGTGCACTAAGATGGCCCTTCAATTTACTCTCACCACTTTAATGGTGAGGCACTAGTTCTTAATTATGAGTACATGGTCCTAACCAAAGAGAAATGAAGAATACCCCAAATAGATAAATATCAAGTGAAATAAGTTGCTTCAACATCCCACCTCTCTCAAATCAATTCAATTAGTTTTGAAGGGTCCAAAGGTTTCAGGAGGTTTCTTCTAACCCCTCCCTCATATGGGCCTCATTTACTAGGCATTTCGCATATACTACATGACAAGAATGATTGTGAATTATTCCCCCTCTATGATATCGTGTGGCATGATAGGTTAGATACCCATCAAAGTATGGTTTATCTTTAGTTTACACCATAGAGACTTTGATCCATAAAAAGGGAAGATTGATTATTTTATTGAGATTTTGAGAATCATGACACATATGCTCATTTGAACCCTCCATGTGACATATGGATGTTTCTTCTACTGCAGATGTCACTAACTTGAACTCATTTTGTAGTGATAATTATGATACTTAAACACACCAATTAGATCCTCACTAGGAAATGCCATTTTGATCCTTCCAATAGCTTACCAGAGAGGTCATCCTTCTCATAATTTTCTCCAAGCTGCCAACCACCTAGATGATTGCCTCTAAATTTTGCTTGAGATGATTAACATAACAATATTATGCTAGAAAGATTGTTTCTCCCTATGATCCTAAAGATACATGTGTTTATGAGTATTTCCCTTGTGATCACCATTGTGACTTTTATCAATGGTATATTAAATGGGATATGCATTTCTATCAAGATCACCCTCATGATTATACTAGTAGATATGAACCCACACAATAATTTTCATCAATAGAATGATTACATCTCTTAAGGATGATCAACTATATAAATATTGTTGTCCTCATTAGGACCATTCACATGATCCCCTTACTAGGGATAGTCATCAATATCACCCCTCTCAATATTATTGTGATGATTCCCTCTACAACAATCATTCATGTCATCCCCCTCCTAGGGATTATCACCATCATGACGATCCTTATCAATATCATTATCATAATTTCCCTCATTAGGATCATTCACATGATCTCTCTTGAAGGGGTGATAATCACCATGATCACCCCTTGGGATTGTCATCACAATTTGCCTTGTTAAGATCATTATCTTGATCCCCCTCTTTGGGATGATCATCATTGTGATTTCCCTTGTTGGGATCATTGAAACAATCTCCCCATATGGATAATTGACATGAACCCTCTCTTGGGAATTATTATAATCATAATTACTGCTATCAAGATATTCTCCATAAGATACCAACCTTAAGACAAGACCACTTCAAATCCCCCTACAAGTCCCCCTCTCTAATCCAATGGGAATGTTGGCCTTCATAAAACTCTTGTACCATTCAACTAACCTATTATTTTGGTTCTTATAACTTTACCCAATCATAATGTCACTCAAACTATTAGTTGGTAAAGCCTTGGATTTTTTTTATTTTTGGGATGTTTTTGGGTGAGAGGGTGTGTAGGAGGGTGTGTGCACAAAGATGGGGAACCAAAAAATGGCTAAAACCACTTTTTGGTCCATTGTGCATATAACACGCTTGTGTAAATTGCTTTCCATAAACTCAAAAAAACACTTGCTTTGATACTTTTTTTTTATTTTCTACATAATGCAAGTGTGTTATAACATGCTCACCTTATAACTTGCCTTGGAAACCACCACACCTTAGGGTTATATTTTCCTTGGGAATCCAACCTAAAAGGTTGTACTTGCATGTGTAGTACCCAAATATGTATTTTCTACAAATTAAGAAAACACAACTAAATGTTGAGTGTTCTCCCAATCAATTTTGCACATTTTATGTTGTCGATTTGAAAAATGCCACAATAATTTCAAGATCTCTCTTACCTTTCTAGCCATATAATTTTTCCTTTGTTTCATTTATAAATTAAGGTTTCAATCTTCAATTTTCTTTGCTAGTGTCTTTTTTTTTCGAAAAACCTATGTATACTATTTTTAATGTCATATTTTATCCATTCATCCAAATTTGAAACATAATATATTTTTACACTTAATACTCTATTCTATACACAAAAAAAAGACTCTTGATTAGTTTTCAAAAAAAATAGGGGGTAGCACACTCAACTTTTCATTTTTTAGGATGTGTCCACTTTGAAAATTAGTAAAAGAAATGTATATTATATTAAAAATTAATAAAAATCAGGCATTAACTATGTGATGTTAGCTACTTTTCTTCTAAAGTGATTTGCAAAACACCTTTAAAAATTCAACATTTTAGGGGAAGCACACCAAATGCTATGTTATATTTTTCTGACATAAATAGGAGCACTATGTGTGCTCCCCCTATTTGACCCTCTTAATCTCCACCATTTTATAAATAAAAAATAGTAGTTTAAAACTATATTTTGAGCTCTACAAATCTTGTTCTTATCATGTATTCAAATTTTGAGCATGACTATCTTTAATTTTTCATCCAAGATCATTTTTATTAATTTTAGAAGAAAAAAAGTGACCACTTTTAGTCCCCCATTTTTATGTAGATACCCAAGAGTCCCTTATCTCCTCTAGTTTGAGCAATTATTGTACTACATTTTGAGCTATGAAACCTTCCATATGAGTCCTTGACCAATTTCATTGACATTGTTGATCACTTTGTCCTTGTCTTTGACATGGCTACACACTTCATCTTCAAGTTTGTGACTATCATGCCTTAAATGAGATAAAAACAAATTAAATTTTTATTTCATTTTGGAGGTGGGATTTATCTATACATTCCTACCATAGTCATTTGTGAGACTAGGCTCCTTGATATGTTCACCTAAGAAGTAAGGGAAAACCTTCACTAAATTGTTCTCACTAATGGTAAGATCTTCACTCTTGAGGAAATTCCTAATTAGATCTTGTCGTGTGAGGTTATCCAAATTCATACTATCTTTTTCTTTAGGTCCCTCTTCATGCCACTAACCCAATTGCAACATGGTTATTAATGCCACATATTATTCTTGACCTAAGAAGAAAGAAAGGGACTCTTGCAAATTCAATTTATTAACCAAGGAGGAGGCTAGGGAGACTAAATAGAAGAACAAAGAGAAACGTGCCAAAAAGTATGATCATTCTAATTATTGTTCTTACCATCACATCCATGGCCACACCAATGATAAATGTATTAGTTGAAAACCTATTTGATATATAAAGGCTATGATTCATGTCTCCCTAAAAGAAACCTCTTACCATCAATAGGTTGTCTACGATAATCCACTACTAATGTATGATTCAAAAAGCAAGAAGGAATGTGTCAAGAAAGGTGAGTTTCAAAAAATCCACTTATCTTCTCACTCTTCTATTTTTTTCAGGTTGATCTTCCTCACATAAGTCACATAATCAACCATGTCAACATGCCAATAGGTTTGCAGTGCCATCAATATTAATGATGACCCATGCAACTAAGCCCTTGAAGATGTCAATGGTCTTATCCCCTATATGGCTCAAGTTAGGCAGCCAAACCATGTGGATATACTAGTGGTCTTGGCCCTATCGATCATGCCTCAAGGGTGTTCAGTCCCAAAATCCCCCCTCATGCTTGAATTTAGTCTTAATCCTTGTGGTCCTTTTGTTCATATCTCTTCCTACCTCTCACTATATCCCCACTTAAAATAACCTCTCTAACCATAATCTTTTAGCACCTAATATTAAAATAAAGAACAAAAATTAATGCATCTCTTGTGTTTGTATACTCATAAATTGCATTGAGAAGCTTATCTTAGTATGTGCCTTTACTTTTAATTTATTCTTAAAAGGTATAAATATCAAGCATTTTATTTATTTGGAATGGAAGTCAAGTAATAGTAGTTAGAGCTGGAAGCCCAATAGCAATTCTAGCTCCCTCCTCTTTTGCAAACATAAATTGGTTAGTTTTGTTGGCATAAATTATAGAGATTCTCCATCATTTAAGATTATATCCAACTTGACACCTCCATCCCTATTATTGCAATCACATTGGATAATGGCATCCTAGTCCCCACTCTTCAGAGGAACCCACACCTATTGCTCTTGTTACACCATGCAAACTAGGCCCAACTAGTTAGAATACAAAAATTAAAAAACAATGATGTAAAGTTTTTAAAAAAAATGAGAAATCAATAAAAACAAAGTGAATGAAAGAGATGAGAGATGGAAAAGAAAGTAATAGATAGATGAATATTGAGAGAGAGAGAGGGAGAAAAAATAAAGATGTAGAGTTGAAAAAAAATTTAAAAAAAATAAAGACAAAGTGAATGAAAGAGATGAGAGATGAGAAAAGAAAGCAATAGATAGAGAGAGTTAAAATAAAATAAAAATAGTGAAAAAGAAAAAAATTAAAATAAAAAATGAAATAGTGAAAGGGAGTAGGTCAAAATAGATAAAATGACATTGAGAAAAAAAGTGAGTGAAAGATAGAAAATGAGAGCACATAGGAGAAAGAGACGCCCAGTAAAACAAACATAGAGAAAAAAAAATAGAAAAGAGAGATGTAGGATACGATAAACATAAAGAGAAGAAAAATAAGAAATAGTAAAAGATAAAGAGAATGAGAGAGAACCAAGATACACAATAAAACAAACATAGAGAGAAGAAATAAACGACAAATACAGACAAACAATACAAAATAAGAAAAGAGAACACCCCAAAACAGACCTTTAAAAAAAAAAAACTGAAATTACAATCCAATTCTATCACAATAAATCACCACCATATCTATTTTATGTTTGAATATTAACTCTCTTTAATGAAAAGGGAAACAAGCCAAAAGACACCTATTACATAGGGAAAAGGAAAAAATGCTCCAAATTACCGAACTATAGAGATAGGAGGAGAGTTGGTTTTGTTAAACGGAGTAGTTTGTTCAATTTCAATGTAATTGCTTTTGAGATTAGGAGACATTCAACAATAGTTTATGTATTTTCTTTTGACTCACTCCCATAACTTGAAACTCTTCTTTTCAGCTAACCTCTTTCCATGTTAGAAGTTCTAACACAATTGCTAACCAGAATGTTAGACATCAGTAAGAGAAAAGGACTTAAAAAAATAGCATCCGATATATCTAATCTATGAAATTGCATTAAAAAATAAAAAGAGAAGGTAGCTTTGCATGTTGCAGACATCTTCTTCTGGCAGTTTCAAATAGATAATGCTAAACCAAAAGTACTGAAAAATATCAAGAATAATTCTCTTTGAAAAGCCATCTCTAAATAAACTAATCAAATGCTTCAACCATAAAATACTAATTAAAATACAAATTCAACATATAGTACTAGAAGAGCAGAAAAATAGTCATATAACCGTACCTAGACTTACAGACCATGCATAATCTATTCAAAATTTGCAAGCTCTAACTGAAGTTCCTCAACTTCACAAGCCACTGAAATCAAGTTTTTCTTCTTAGTCTGACTCTACAAACAACAGTAGTATGCACAATAATTAGTGTTTGTATAAAAGCATTTCCACAGTAGAAACTTAGGAGGCCTTTTCTTGTCCTAGAAAGTAGAATATGCTAGTTAAGAATAGGAGTAAATTCTACAGTGAATGTCATATTTAGTGCCAAGAATATCGTCACTAACTGGATCATTGTAATTCTTGTTGTAAATCCATTTGAATTGTGTTTTCAAATCTTGTAGCAACACCCACCTTTTGGCTTTGTGCCATGCAAATAAGCTTCTAGCTTCATCGATTTGACATACAACATCTTGAGTTGATGCTCTTTATCAATCTGCTAGTTTATGGATACATGATTTAAATGTTGTGATTCCTGCTATGTAGCAGCCAATTCCTGCCTTAAAGCCATGTGAGTAGCAACAAGCCGTTGAGTCTCCATTCATACAGCTAATTGTCCACATTTATTACACAAGCAGTACCTGAATTGCTTGATGTTGGGCTGCAAGTTTTACCTAAATCAATGCTAGGTGAGGAGGCAAAGGTCCTAGGTCTACACAAATGGACCTCTATAAATATCCTCAAGCCCAGGGTGTGGCACCAGAGGCCATGTGCCTGTAGTATATGGACCCTAATGCATCGATGTGCTATTCGTAGGAAGCATTTTTTTTAAAATATGCATAGGAACGAGACTCCTCCCTGCAATTAGGAACTAGTTTATTTCATGAATCAATAAATGACAGAATTACAGAAACATGAGCACAAAGAAAACCAATAATTATAGAAAGCATATAGAACCAAGTAAAGTAAGAATTAAATGGAGTATATATCACCAAGCAATCTAAGAATTACAGAAAAAGTATCTCACCAACTATATGGACGATTCCTCTTGTGATGTTTTTGCAGGAAAAAATATATATAAACAAAATAAATATTGCAAAAGAAACAGACTGAACAGCATATAAGGAATAGAAGGTGTCTAATAAATCAATAGTTAGTACATTTTCCAAAAATAGGGAGCTACCACACAAGATTCATCGAAGCTAGCCAACAAAAATCTAAACTAACTTTTACTGAATTAAAACTCAGGACAAACATAAGCATCTCTATGCAATAGCACACAATGCATAACTACTTAATTAAAAAGTTCAAGAATCATACAATTAGTATGGAAAGATATTGCAGGCCATTCAATTTTCACCCAATTAAGAAATCTTAGAATCTAGATTGTAATGAGATAGTAAACGGGGTGAATTTACACCTCACAAAGTTCAAATCATCACTGCAAAGATTTACCCCAACAACCATATGGCATGTTATATAGGTTGTAAAGTATAGCAATATGGGAGAGGAAGGTTGTGGATGATTATATATGCATTATATTCATCACTGTGTGTCATGGGTTAAATTGTAGGAAAAAAAAGGCAAACAAAGACCAAAGAAACTATTGGGGGAGACAAGCCTTGAAAACTAAGAGAATGTGATTTCAAAACACAAAAATGTCTACAAACAGTTCTGTATCTATTATTACATCTGCTCTCGCCGGAGTTGTTGCTGTGTATGCTCTCTCTGGAGCTGCTATGTTAATGCTCTTTGGAGATGATGTGTATGAATGCTCTCTTTCTGAAGCTGCTGGGTATATGCACCTTTCTGGAGTTGCTGCTTTGTGTATTCTTTCTGATGCTATTGCTGCTGGGTTTCAACTCAAAAAATATGCAACTAACTGCTTTTCTCTGTTCTTTTTTCTTTTTCTGCTTTTTGGTTTCTACCTACCAGCAATTCATTTTCCCAGAAAAATATTCTTGCTGTTCAAAAAATCCCACATCTGAGTGTCATAAATAGAGCCCCAAAAATTAAATGATGTTTGGTGGTTGCAACAAGAAGGGATGTTTCTAAATCCAAGAGATCTTGGTCAAGGATAATGAACATATCAAAACTAATTTGTGGATGTAACAACCCACCCTATTTTTTTAATTTGTTTTTGCAATAAGAGATGCAAATGCAATGTCTTCAACACTTTCTAATCACCATGATCCTAGAGTGGGTAAGGTGAGAGCATACAATGCTTCCAACCACATAGCTATTTTGGATTAATGCAATTACAAAGATATGTTGGCAAGCTGACCATAACACGTAAGTAGCATAGCTGACCTAATCAACACCTCTTTAGCAGATTGTGTGAAAAAAAAGCATGCCATTGGCAGCATGTCTAAGTTTGACTCAGACCAAAATGGTCAATAATACCAGTTTGTTCAATGTCAAAATGGGTTGAATGAAATGTTATAATAACTAACGGTAAAACATCCAGTTTTACAATATGAAATGCATACAAATTAAAACCCTTTGGCAGTTAAACCATCCAAAGTCTACAAAATAGATATGAATGCATACATATTGAATCCTTCGGCAGTACTACTATCTGAGGTTTACAAGATTAGCAAGAATGAAATGCATTACAAAATAGCATGAAACTGCTGCAACAATTGCTTTATAATTCTGATCAGACTTATAACACTACTGCTAGCACATAAATTTGCCCCAAAGACTTAGATTAAACATAGAATATCATTCCCACCACATCAAATTATTAATCCAACTAAAGTGTAACACTAATAGTTGATGTAAGACACTAATGTAGGTCTGATATTACTCTGTTGTGCTGCTGAGAACACTGCTGGCATAATTCAGATTAATGCACTGCTAATAACTCACCAGAAACACCATCCACACAACTGTAGCCACTACCCAGATGCACTCCAACAAACCCCAACTCATCTCCAACTATAAACACATGTAATGTTCCCCTTTTGGCAGTAATCCTGTCAGTGGCTCATCAGCCTATTCCGGAATCCTGTAGGCTTGTTGAGGTGTTTCAAAGGGTTCCAGTTTTGGAAGGATTGTGTTCATTCCTCATTATTTACTATTTATAGTAAATACTATTCTTGGCAGTTAGCAGTTGTCAGCCTTCAGTTCATCACGTCATTGAAAGCAGTTTTCAGTATTAAGCCTTGGCCTTTTGGAAATATTATTCTAATGGTTTTCTTCATTAATTGAGCAATTGGTTCTAATTTGCAATTAACCCCTTGGCCTAAGGAATGAACTTAAGTTATTTTAAAAGGGGGACTTTTAAGGGTGGCGCCACATGAAGGAGTCAAATGGTTTTAATATTAATTCTTCATTATCTCAAAGTGGGGGCGTAGTTTTGAAGAGTTATATTCTTTTTGGAAATTTGAAGAGACTTGGCTATTGGAGTACCTTCTTGGGGGACTTGAACAGTTTCCTATCTTCCTTTAAAAGTAAGGCTTGGCTCCAACATTCAAACATCCATTATCTTGCTAAAGTTATGCTGTCAAAATGATTTCTCATTTTCTACTTCGAGGAATGCTGACCTCCTAGTTCTTCCTTCAATTTCGTGTTTGCAAGACAACACCTAGTTGAATTATTGTTGCTTCTCATCCAGACTAGCAAATTGTGTTTCAAGGTGTTTAGAGTTGTTTTCCGTGTTTCAACAGGGGCACCTATCTCCCAAATGATCTATGCTTTGATTTCACGCACATCGGAGGTACTTTGATTGAGTTGTGAGCAATTTACGAATTTTCTGTAATTGTTGATATACATTTCCAAAATTACAGTTCCTGATCAGAATTAAAAACAATTGTTGTTTTCTATATTTCCTCTTCTTTTCTCGTTATATTTTGATAGAGAGATAATGTATAACAAGGTGCTTGAATATTGGTGAAATTGGCATTGTAAAATTGCAACCTTCTCTTTGTACAAGCTACTAACAGTAGTACTGTTTTCAGTTTTATTATTGCTGCTCTATTTAATTAATTTCACACTAAGCACCCCTGGATGGTTTACCGCCAGTGTTGACAATCTGTTTGTAACCCCATTCATACCCACTTCAAGTGGATAATTCCCACGTTTCAGTGGATGCCTGCCGCAGTAGAAGAAGTTTAATGTTGTAATCTTTTCCCCCCACTGTTTGGTGGTAGAGTGGAAAGTTCATTGGCTGGTTATCCGCCTTGTTGTTATTTCAATTCAGCAGTAGTACTCCACCATATGTTAGCACCTCGCCTGCAAAGGGATCTTGAGTGCACATCCTTGGTGTCGAGTTTAATATTTATCTTTCAATAGAATCTTGTACTTGTTGATTCAGTAGATCCTAGGGATCCTCTAACCATATGCTCGCCCCTCCTCCTTAAGTAGTTTTAGGGCGCATTCTTGGTTAGAGTTCTTTAATGTATGTTTTGGTTATGCTAATCTTAACGGGTGATTGATTCTATTGTAAATGTTTGGTTTAAAACTCAAAAAAATTGAGAGAGAATATTTCAACACACTCTTAAGAATCCACAAAACACACTGAAATACAAGGAAACTAATTGAAAATCAGATTGTAATTAAAATCAAATTATTTACAAGTCTGAAACTAAGTATTATGATTTATGGTACAAGTATAGCAGGTACAAATGTCATTAAAACTCACCCAAACACCAAGATCCAATAATAATATCAATCTGATATAATTTTCAGTCATATACATGTCTGAAAATGAACCTGGTACTGCAAATTCCAAAGTATATGGCTCATAAATCATTACTAAACCTCCAAATACCTGATAGAAAGTGTAACCTGCAAAGATAAGTTGGTAGAAAAATATAACAGATGGTTAAAAACCTTTTTGCTGGTCAAAATAAGGTTTTAGCAGTAGTACAGCCCTCTAAGGAAGGCATGGCCAGCAAGGAATGAGACATCATGCTAAAGGTGTTGATGTTTACAGCGTCGGGCTTCTACTTCCAGCCACGAGTTATCAAGCATAAATTAAATATAGCCTTATCGGCTATTTAATTTATTAGAGACATCATTTGGTGAAGAAGTGCTTCACTTGGGACAAGAAATAATATTTAATAATTATTAATTATATGAGGCCGACTTCCTTGAATCGCCACCTCTTGTATAAGTCACAATTTTTCATGTATGGCCGACCTTGCATCATGAAGGGGTGCATCCTCTCCACCGAATTGTATATAAGAGAGATCATTTCCATTCATTTGATCATCAAGTTCATTCAAGATCGCATTCCTAGAAGACGTTTGCACCTGAGCAGCAGATCATCATCTTGTAACAGCAGATCGTTTTCAAGGAGAAAACATATCTGTTTGTATCTTTGCATCTAGGAGAGGTGCTATTATTCATTGTATAAATTTGGCATTGTGTTGGGCCTAAGTTGTAAACAGATTTCTGCTCTTATTCCTTCAATATATAAGAGATATATTTGCTGGGTTTTTCTCCCTCGAGTAGGAGGGTTTTCCTAGGGTATCTTGTTGTGTTCATTGTCTTAAGTGTTCTATTTATGCTTATTGAATTTCTGATCCTAAAACTAACATGGTATTAGAGCGGGTCTAAGAAAAGATCGTGATCAGACTTATATAACCAGCATTATCCTTCTCCATTATTCTCAACTGTGTGTGTCTATCTTAACTACGAAAATGGTGAACAGTCTCAAGGTTGAAGATAGACTCGAAGGTACCTCTAACTTCACCTCTTGGAAGTTTAGAGTTCTGATTGCCTTGGAAGAAAATGAGATTCTAGAGTTCGTAGAGAGCGAAGTACCCGAGCCTTCCGATGAGAATGAGAAGACACAATGGAGGAAGAATGGCACAAAGGCCAAGAAGATATTGATTGATTCTATGAAGGATCACCTTGTGCCTATTATCTCCAAGTTGCAGACAGCGAGAGAGATGTTCAAAACCTTGGAGGGATTGTATGAGATTAATAATACCAGTCGAGCTCTTGCATTGAGGCAACAACTACATCACATCAAGATGGCGAAAGGAGATTCAATCATCTCCTTCTTCATGAAGATCACTGAGTTGAGAGATCAGCTTTGTGCCATTGGTAATATGGTTGATGATAAAGATTTAGTCATGTTGGCTCTTAACGGTCTTCCTCAATCTTGGGAGCCATTTATCCAAAGTATTAGTGGAAGATCAAAGCTACCAAAGTTTGATTGTCTTAGGGCAGATTGTATTCAAGAGGAATCAAGATTGGCAGCAAGAGGTAATGGACAGAGTTCTAATAATGAAGACAACCATGTTCTTGCTGCTCAAACATCGAAGAGGAAAGGAAGAGAAGGAAAGGCAATTTCAAGAGGAACAAAGATAGAAGATCAAATGGTGCTCCTAAATCTAAGAAGAAGAAGGATCTCTCCCATATACAGTGCTTCAAATGTGACAATTTTGGTCATTATGCAAGAGATTGTGCAACAAGACAACATGCTACTACCGTGGATGTGGATGAGGTCTCTCCTCAGAAGTATTCAAGAGACAATTCAAGTGGATTTCTATTTATCTCAGCCCTATCAAGCAATGTTCCAACCGATAGTAGCACATGGTTGATTGATAGTGGCGCCTCTCGACACATCACTAGATTTAGAGAACATCTTTCAGATTTGGTAGAGAGACATACCAACATTCAAGTCATTATTGGAGATGATGCATGCTATTCAGTGAAGGGTGTTGGAGCCTCCTCTCTTCACCTAGATTCCGACATCTCTTCATTTGAGCGATGTGTTGTTCGTTCCAGGTATCAAGAGGAACCTTGTATCAATTTCAGCCTTGGAGGACAAAGGATATCAAGTTGCATTTTCTGAAGGAAAATTTCTTGCTTGGGCAAAGAACTCTAGCATCAAGATAGCTCGGGTGATTGGTGTTTGGCATGAGAGTCTTTATAGACTTTCCATTCATCCAATGCAGGCATTGTTGCATGATTCCACCAGCCCTAGTGAGCTTTGGCATAGAAGACTTGCTCACCTCCATTTCAGAGCTCTTCCATCCATGCAGAAGATGGTCACTGGTCTTCCAAAACTCAGTAAAGTGCATGAAGATACTTGCCGAGGATGCGCATTGGGTAAGAACACTAAAGGTCCTTTTCATAGTAGTGAAAGTAGATCTAAATGCATTCTAGATCTTATTCATTTTGTGTGGTCCAATGTTTGTTGCATCCTTGAGTGGTTTTTGGTATTATGTACTTTTCATTGATGACTACTCTAGAAAGACTTGGATTTATTTTTTTGAAGTCTAAGGAATCTGATGAAGTACTTGAGAAATTCAAAGAGTTTAAGGCTCAAGTAGAGAATCTATCCGGGAAGAGGATCAAAGTTTTGAGATCTGACAACGGAGGAGAATACACTTCTGGAGCCTTCCATAATTTTTGCATTGAGGCAGGGATTAAGAGGGAGTTTTGTGTCCCCTACAATCCTCAACAGAACGGTGTTGCAGAAAGGAAGAATAGATCCATTGTTGAAGCAACCAAAGCCATGATCCATGATCAAGACTTGCAAACCTTCCTTTGAGTAGAAGCATCTAGAGCCGCAATGTATGTTCAGAATCAGTGCCCTCATCGCATTTTGGAAAATATGACTCCTGAAGAAGCCTTTACAGGAATAAAGCCTGAGATTAGTCACTTGAGAATCTTTTTTTGTCCTGTGTACATTCATGTGCCTAAAGATAAGAGGACTAAGTTAGAACCTTCAAGCAAGAAAGGAATATTTGTGGGTTACAGTGAATCTTCAAAAGCCTTTAGGATTTACATTCCAAGACATAAACTGATAGACATTAGCAGGGATGTCACTTTTGAAGAAGATGTTGCATTCAAAAGATCTAAAGGTTCATACATGGAGATAGATAATGAAGGCCAGGAGACTCCTTAGGACATGGACGTTGATCATACTCCTAAGATTCAGAGGGAGTCTATTGAAACAGAAGAGGATGTTGATCTAGTTGAGCCTTTGGAACCAACTGATGGGCCAAGAGATATTGTTATAGGTTGAAAGAGACCTCTATGGGCTAGGCAAACAATGCAGGAGGCAGAAAAGTTTGCAGCTCCTAGAGGCACATTCAGAGAAAGCAAAAGACCACAATAGTTTCCAAGCTATGTTGCATTAATGAGTCATATCATTGAATCTGAGCCTTCCAGTGTTGAGGAAGCAACAAGCCAACAAGTATGGAAAGATTCCATGGCTGAAGAATACCAATCTATCATCAAGAATGATGTTTGGGATATTGTACCTAGACCAAAAGGGAAATCTGTTGTATCCTCTAAATGGCTTTTCAAGATCAAGCATGCGGTTGATGGAAGCATTGAGAAGTACAAAGCTAGATTTGTGGCTAGAGGTTTCTCTCAGAAAGAGGGAATAGATTATGAAGAAACCTTTGCTCCGGTTGCTCATTATACATCCATCAAAACCATTATTGCTATTGCAGTAGCTAAGGGATGTGTTGTGACCTATTTCACACATCGCCCCATTGCAAATGGGGACCCTCAAGTTTTGATGTCGCCCTCTGAATTGCCAGTTTAGAGTCCTAAATTTGAATAAATTTTGAGAGTCAGTCCGGCCAAGTTGTAATTTTGAGCCCGTTTGAATGCTTAAACGTCATGGAAATGCTCAGAAGACCCAGTAGACGAGGAACGCCATTGCTTTCGGTCAATTCTGACACTTCCTATTTTTTAGGGATTCTGCTCTTTTTGCTTTTTGCTTTTTTGATTTTCGGCATTTTTAGGCCATTCTGGAGTTCCTATTTTTTAGGGATGCTTTTTGCTTTTTCTATTTTTAGAAAGTTTCTATTTTTGGATCTTATCAAGCAAGAAATCAACACGCCTCCAGATGTCAAAAGAATCAAGGTAAAAATGGCAAAAGTTTTGAAAAATGGCTAAGTCTGAAGGGGGCGCCTATGAAAGAAGAATGGCATGAAGACCATGAAGTCCGCCCTACCTTTGGCATGCCAAAGGTAGACACTGGCAAGCCAAGCATGAAGACCGCCCATGGCATGGAGGTCTCCAAGTCCGCCATGGCACAAGCAGAGCCAAGTCCGCCCTTGGCATGGAAAGCATGAAGTCCGCCCAAGGAGAGAGGTGGTTCGCATGACAAGCCAAGTCCGCCCTTGGCAAAGGTGAAGCCAAGTCCGCCCATGGCACAAAGGGGTCAAAGTCTGCCCAAAGAAGTCAATGGCATGAAGTCTATGAAGTCCGCCATATGCTAAAATGGCAAGAGGTATGTGAAGTCCGCCCCAAGAAGTATGGAGAAGGGTGGAAATATGAAGGGGTTCGCTCCAAGATGTTTGGAAAGGGGTGAAATTGCAAAGAAAGTCGCTTTATGATGGATTAAATGGCCAATTACAAGTGAAGTCCGCCGTTGGACAAGGCAAGAACAAAACTCGCCATGGCAAGAAAAGGTTGAAGTCCACCTTAGACAAATGGAAGGTAAAACACGCCATTGGCAAGGAAATATGGAGAAATTCGCCTAACTTAGGAAAATTTTATTTTCTAAGGCATGAAAAATGGAAAAATGTCTAGATAGAGAAGAGGTTAGGCCAGCTTGAAAATCACTTCTCAGCAAGATAAAACGAAATTCTTTGGCAAGAAATGGAGAATGTAGGGCAGAGCAAGTGTGAAGTCCGCCCCTCTCAGCTGAGATAAAATCCTAAGGCGAATTAAAAAAATGACGAAGTGGCAGAGATCTCCAAGTTCGCCCAACCCAAAAGATGAATCGTTTGGCTAAGTAAAAATGTCCAGAGGGGTCAGAAGTCCGCCCGGAGAGTTGAAATTTGGTAGACGAATTATTGAGCACATTTTGGCTAGGCAAACAATTGGAAGATAAAATATTTGGCCGCGGACAAACAAACTTAGCCATGTATCAATTTTAAACGGGTTGGAATTTAATATTTTAATATTTATTTTCCGATACTTGGGAAATTTTAATTATTCGAAGTCTGGAGATTATTTGGAAGATTGAATTATTCTGCCTTAGGTAAATTTAAAATTGCCATGATTCGAAGATTTAAAGTATGTTGGAAAATTAATTTTAAACAATTAATTTAATATCTTTTGATATTTTCTCCAACACTTAGGCAATTTTTTAAGAAATTCGAAAATCTCAAACAGAGGTGGCACAGAGATGAAAATTGGAAACTTGCCTCAGCAACTGAAAGTGAAATTAGAAACTTGCCAATCCGAGAAGAAAACGTTTCTAAAATTGGAAGAAAATCAGAGAGAAGAAAGCAATTCCTTAAGGAAAATCGCACTTCTCAGCCATAAAATGAGTTTCAGCAACTCATTTCTTCACAATTTCGACTGAGAAGAAGCTATCTCTCTCAAATCTTCAAGGAATCGTTTGCGAAGGAAAAATTAGTGCAAGTAACGTTGTTGTGAGAATCAAGGAAGCAATTTCTTGTTAACAGGCGTGATTTTTAGAAAGAAAGAAATGTATGTTTTGGTTATGCTAATCTTAACGGGTGATTGATTCTATTGTAAATGTTTGGTTTAAAACTCAAAAAAATTGAGAGAGAATATTTCAACACACTCTAAGAATCCACAAAACACACTGAAATACAAGGAAACTAATTGAAAATCAGATTGTAATTAAAATCAAATTATTTACAAGTCTGAAACTAAGTATTATGATTTATGGTACAAGTATAGCAGGTACAAATGTCATTAAAACTCACCCAAACACCAAGATCCAATAATAATATCAATCTGATATAATTTTCAGTCATATACATGTCTGAAAAATGAACCTGGTACTGCAAATTCCAAAGTATATGACTCATAAATCATTACTAAACCTCCAAATACCTGATAGAAAGTGTAACCTGCAAAGATAAGTTGGTAGAAAAATATAACAGATGGTTAAAAACCTTTTTGCTGGTCAAAATAAGGTTTTAGCAGTAGTACAGCCCTCTAAGGAAGGCATGGCCAGCAAGGAATGAGACATCATGCTAAAGGTGGTGATGTTTACAGCGTCGGGCTTCTACTTCCAGCCACGAGTTATCAAGCATAAATTAAGTATAGCCTTATCGGCTATTTAATTTATTAGAGACGTCATTTGGTGAAGAGGCGCTTCACTTGGGACAAGAAATAATATTTAATAATTATTAATTATATGAGGCCGACTTCCTTGAATCGCCACCTCTTGTATAAGTCACGATTTTTCATGTATGGCCGACCTTGCATCATGAAGGGGTGCGTCCTCTCCACCGAATTGTATATAAGAGAGATCATTTCCATTCATTTGATCATCAAGTTCATTCAAGATAATTCACATTCCTAGAAGAAGTTCGCACCTGAGCAGCAGATCATCATCTTGTAACAGCAGATCGATTTCAAGGAGAAAACATATCTGTTTGTATCTTTGCATCTAGGAGAGGTGCTATTATTCATTGTATAAATTCGGCATTGTGTTGGGCCTGAGTTGTAAGCAGATTTCTGCTCTTAATCCTTCAATACATAAGAGATATATTTGTTGGGTTTTTCTCCCTCGAGTAGGAGGGTTTTCCCAAGGTATCTTGTTGTGTTTATTGTGTTATGTGTTCTATTTCTGCTTATTGAATTTCTAATCCTAAAACTAACAAAAGGAAACTCTAAAAATCTACAAAATACTTTTTGAAATCTGCAACACAACCCTTGTACACCAAATTTGTCAAAACAAATCAAAAACCTTTGTTAAAACACAACTGGAAAGATAACTTAACCATGCAACACAAACTGAGAAAACTTTACTTTTAGCACCAAGGCAATCTCTGAATGAAATTGCTCCAATGAATAATGAGGATTTTTCGTCCCCAAAACCCAATATCTTCCGCACATTGGTGATCTTTGGATGAAATCACACAATCCAATTAGGAGGGTTTTCATCCCCAAAACTAGTATTCTAAGAGGGTTTTCGTATTTGAAAAATATGGGAACTCAAGTTCTTACTTAGAGATTAATGCAAATACAATATTCAATCTAATCCTTCTTCTCAATACCCAACCTCATTTTTGCTACTTTTTTGAAAAAAAATATTTTTGCTTTTCATTACTTTTTTCTAAACAAACACTTTTTGCTTTTTCAAAAAAAAAGTTTTTTCTTTTTCACTGCGTTTTTCAAAAAACGTTTTTTTCCTTAATAATAAAATAAAATGACTTTTTAGAACTTTTAATTGACTATCACTTTTAATTCTCCATTTCAATGTCACTTCTTAAATAATAACCTTTTAAGTCATTTGCACCCCATGCCTAGTGCTAGCATTTTTTGGCCCTCTTTTAGAAACAATTTATGACATAGGCCACCCTTCTTTAAAATAAATAAACATAAGTTGCCTTTTTAAAATAAAATTACCTTAAGACAACTTAAATTATTTATTTAATTACTTTTATCCACATATCCCAAGGTTTTTGAAAAAGTTGGAGCCTTCAAGGATGTTGGAAATCTCCAAGAATTGTGGAATGCTCCCAAAATGTCAAAACTACATGTGGAAAGAACCATTGAACTCCTCTTGCTCTCTTGAACTCGCCGCCGTTGTCAAAATTTCTTTCTAAATAAGTTGGTGTTCTCCAAGAATCTCGAAACTTTCCAAGAATGTTGAAATGGATTGAAAAAGGGACATTACATATAACTCAAGATTAAATGCATTTCCAACACTCCCCCTTAATCTTGAGTCTCTTTTATGCTCATTGTATATTTTTGGAGCTAAACTGTGCATTTTCAAAGCTGCTGCTAAAATGACACTACCACAAATAATACTTACCAAAAATAGCATACTACCAAACTCAATTTGAGCACAAATCGAGCAGCTAACATGACTTACTAAAATAGTAAGTGCTTGGAAAAATTGACAGAATCAGATGCATGTTACACCCCTCTGGAGATCTTTGAAAACCTAGAAAAACCCAGAAACATTTCCAACATGCAAAATACCAGATAGAAATGCATGTCATTTTCATGAAATGCATGTTACCACACCCTGAAGCTCTCCAAAAACCCATAAAGCTCCAAAAAGCTCACTATCAAACTCTTGCATGCAACCCTTCAGCAGCTCATCTAAAACCTCCTAAAAAATAGGAAACCCTAATTTGCACTTCTGATTAGCCCACGGGTCTCCGGAAATAGGCTAATTTGTTACTGAAGAGTGTAGGGCTAAATTGGGGACATTACAAAGACGATTGTCTATTAATGATCACTTCAAGATTAACCGTATTTGATATGGAGTTCTTTAGGAACAGAACCATAAGAATAAACGTTGGACATCTGAAATTTTAATATGAAGTAATCTTCAATTTAAGTTTTATACTAGATTATTATACATAGCGACATATTGTCTGTACTTTTAGATTAAGACCAGGTGTGTCTAGTCGATGACATTGTGTCATCAATATTAACTAATTAGCCATAAAATAGGAGAGTAGTTGCTCTCATGGTTGAGACTAAGGACTCGAATGAGAGGCAGTTGCCTAGACTCAAAATGTTGCAAGAACATAACATGGGTGTTTGAGTCAAAAGTGAAAAACCTGCTTAGTCGAATAATCGATACTAGTGAAGTCATCACTATTGAAAGAGATTCTATTTGAGATAGTTAACCTTTGGGTCAAACCAAAAGTAGAGTTAACCATAGGTCAGTAAGATTTCTAAGTCGAGTTAGAGGTGGGTGAACTTACGACACCGCTTCCTTAGAAAGTGGATGATTATATTTATCAAAACTTTGGCCAAAGTAAGTGCAAAAGTTTCTACTTGCACTTGTCGGTTCACTATGCTCCAGGTTTGCACAACTTGCCAGTAACGTCATGCATAGTTGGAAGGTATCCATAGTTGTATGACCGTACTTGTTATGTAGGACATAACACTAGATACTCAAATGGCAATATTAGAGGTTCCTATACTATGCTCTTCGTCGAAGGGTAGGGCCACTTCTAGTTAGGAAGGTGTGCAGGGGACCATTGGTTTGTGGTTGGAGGTAAAGTGCTTGGGTGATGCTCTCTCTCTTGCAGATGACATGCCGAGGCTTGTGAAATAGAAGAGTAATCCAGTTAAGGATATCTTGACCTTGTTCTTATTATAAATTATGAAATTGTTCATATGATTCATGAATTCTATTTATAAATTATATTTGAAGAGATACGTTTCATTTACATGAAGTTTAGTTATGTTATTATGCAATGTTATATGAAATTCTTTATGTAGCATGCAAATATATTATTGAAAAAGAAATTTTTTATTTTCTTGTTTTTGGGAACATTGAATTATTCACTTAATGAGTTAAACTCTAGGTGAAAACTATAGAGTAAGGATTGGGTATGTTACACTGTATTTCACTTAGAAAACATTCACGCACTTAGCCGTTAAAAATCACAACATAGTCATAATGTTGATTAAATAACATATACTCATGCAAATGCATCTCCTTGCATATAATTTCGTCATAATGTTAACTAACATAATATCGTCATTATCACCCCTCATACAAATAGGAATAGTTTTAAATAAAAAATGTTATTCACTATATTTTTTAACAAATGACCTATTGTTAACAACTCTATAACAGTAATTAGTATATGTATGGCGAGTGGGAGCGGCGGGATTGTTGTTTCAAAATCTGCAAAAGGCGGGGAGGACAGTGAATCCAAAGTTGATGATGAAGATGGTGTTTTTGCTTTTGGTTCGCAGATGGCATCTCTTTTCTCTGCGTTTGGTGCTTTGGACGAGCCTATGGGTGTTGCAGTGGTCTCTCTCCTGGAGGTTTCTGCGGACTTGTGGCTTGTGTTGGTCGTGCATTGGCGCGGGTGGGTTTTTTTCGGCCTTCTATTGTTTTTTGCCCCGTTTTGGATTGTATGACTTTTCCTTTTTTGGGTGTTTGTGGGGTTTTTTCTTGCCCTTTCCTTTGTTTTGTGCGGGATTTAGTCACTTCTGTGAAGTGGCTCGCTTGTGTTTTGGTGCTCATGTGGGTTGCAGGCTCGTGGAGGTTCTGGATCCTTTGCCTTCATTGGTTGGTCTTTGGGGAACATCGTCATTCCTGTTCGCCCTTTTTTGTGCCTCTTGTGCCTACTCTTGTTGCTTTTGGTGAGATGAATGCTTCTTTTCCCGTGGTCTATCCACTGAGGCCTTTTCTCCCTTTTGGTTGCTCCTAGGTGAGTTGCTTGTTGGTTTTGGGTGTTGTTCCTAGTAGTGCTTGGTGGAGATGTTGGCCAGGGATTAGTGGTTTCGTGCCTTGTTTTCGCAGGAAGGGAGATTTTTGGTCCTCTTTTCTGAGGATGTTGTTTGTCCTATGGAGCCCCTTTTGGTTTTTAATGCTTTTCTTGCTTTTGGGGCTTGGTTATTTATGCTTGTTATTGTGTAGCTGCTTGTTGTGGTTAAATTCTTCCTTGCTCCTTTTTTGCATGTGGTGGAACTGCTCAATGGACTTGGTTTGGTTCTTTGGTTTTGCAGAGTTGTTTGTTGATGGTTTCTTCCTTTTTCGTGAGGTCTTTTTCAAATGCTTTTCTCATAATTGAGGAAGCTTTTATCTAGTTTCCCCTACAGAATATGAATCCGTTAAGGACAAATGGGGAAAATTCTTATTTTTGTTTGTTGGCTGAGTTGTTTCAAATGTTCATTCTGAAGGCTTAGGTGTATTTGTTACTGCTGCTGTTGGCTGGAGTGATTTTTAACTCTTTCTTCATGTTTCCATCCCTTCTGATGCCTAAGGATGTTGTGATTTCTTTTCCTACTGGAGTGGTTGCTTTTTACTGGGTTCTCTAGTTGATGTCTTCTCTAGAGGTGAAGAATGCTCTTATTGAGGTGGAGCCCTCTCCTATTGAGGTGAAGTTGCATGTTGTTGGTTCAGTGGAGAGTTCTCTTTTCTTCTGCTCATTCCTATTGAGGTGAAGCCAGTATGTGCAGGAGATTGGTGGCTTTGGGGGTTATAGCTCTCTTATCATCCTCTCCTATAGAGGGGAGCCCTCTCCTATTGAGGCGAAGTGTGGGAAGGTTGCTCAGATGGATGGAGCTGCAAGGAGGCTGTTGCTTCTCAATGCTCTGTGGTGCTCTCTAACCTCCAAATGGAGGTGGGAAGTTTGGATGTGTTGGTTGTGCTAGAAGACAGGGGTATGAGGGCGTTATGCATTGTTAGATTGTTTGTTTTCATTGGCTCAATTCTGGTTCTTCTGAGTGGCGGGTTAGCTATGGCCTAGTTGATTCAAGCTATGCTCATGATTTGTTAGGGTTCAAGGTCCCTATCAAAACCTGGTTGTAAAAGGGTTTAGGGTCCCTTCAAAACCTGTGTTTTTTGTAGCTTGAGTTGTCTTGAATATCTTTGGATGGTTACTGCTAATGGGTTGTTGCCGGTATGCTGATGGGCTGCTGCTGATATGCTGATTATTTTTCTAGCAGCTTCTTTGTCTTGAAAGGGTTTTAGGTCCCTTCAAAACCTCTTTGTAATGGGTTTCAAGTCCCATCAAAACCTTCTTTTCCCCTAATCAAAAACATAATATCATCATCAATTAGCAAAAAGCATTTTTAACATCACAATTAAAAGTAATTTGGTAAAATAAAAATGGGGTGTAATACATCTTCTTCTTGTTAGTACTTGGGCTTCCTTCTATCCATCTCAAATTTTCTGATTTTCTGATTTCTAGGTTTGATGGAAACAAATTCACCACTCTTCACTTAGGAAGAGACAATTTTATTCCAACAATTGACAATTCAAATATCAGACAAGAATTGCTTTCTTGTTAATATTATGTGCCTTTAAGGCACAACTACAAAATTCCTTTCCAAGTTACTAGGAATTATGGAATACAAACTAGATTAAACTCTCCCCAACAATGGTGGAAAAATGTTAAGACATAAGTTGTTGACTAAACAAACTTACCCAATCAAGAGCACAGTTGCAAACTACATAACAACAAATTCTACTCTATTGCCAAGGTTCTCAAGATAATTTTCAAACCTTTATATTCTTGGCAACAATGCCAAAATGTTAGGTCCTAAAACAATAGGTCCAAAATCTTAGAGCTTCCTTTCACTTACAAGGCCAAGGGTTTGTCATCAAGAAGGTAAAGAAAGATTCATCTACAAATTTAGGAAGGTTAAATGCTAACTACAAGAGTGGATAAGCTCTCTTGCTCTTTGGGCTTAGCTTAAACCCAGGAGGGTGTTCCCAAAGGTATACTTTAATAGGTATTTATATTAAACAAAATGGACAAGCAAAATAATAGATAGCATCCATACCCAAATTTGCATACTTAACCCCTAATTTTGTCACTAGGTCAAGTGTGAAAACTCGTACTTTTAAAGCCAATTTCATACTTTGCACATGTATCCAGAGATAATGACAATAATATAATCCCTTAAAATCGGTTCTTTGAATAGTTCAGACATTGATAGAGAATAAGCATGCTAGAAATAATTCACAACAAATTTAACAATTTAGTTTCTTGGAATTGATCCTTGGTTTGTAGTGTTGAATCATAAACAGTAGCATATAAACCTGTTTCTATGCCTACTACTACTGGTGAATAATTTTGATAAATTTAAAGTTTGTGTGGAAGGTTTGGGTTTTCAAGACCAGTACCTTATTGGGTTACATAGTCATATTCAGCCATTAAAATAGAAAAAAAAAAAGAAGTTACAACAAAGGTATGATAAATAGGAACTACATCTACTTAATAATACTTCTCCAAACTCATAAGAATTCATATGCAAGAAAATAAGAGACCAATAAAAATAACAATTTGCATTGATTTAAAGTGTTTCAACACCCATCTAATCTTTGTTACAATCACACTAGCAAATATGGTGAAGAAAAAAAATCAAATAGCAAGGAATTTTTCATACCCTACTATTTAAAATGCTAATAACTGACCAAGGAGACACATGGTTACAAAAAATTAACTTCAATAGCTACCTCTCTACAAGTCTTGAGAGTGGCTTTAATGGCAGACACACTAAAGGAAATTGAAACCCTAGACTATTCTACACTTTATATAGTGAAAACCTGAAAAGACTAACCCTTACAATGAATGAAGAAGTCAAATATATAGATTGCAACAAGAAAATCTAATCTTGGGGAATAAATGTGGCCATGCAGTATCATAGGGATTTTCCATACCCTTAGGCATCATCATGATAAATGTTTTGCATAGAAATTTCCCCTTCGGGATCTACAAATCTGCATAGAAGTGTGAGAAAATAGACTCATTCCAATTTGCTATCATGTGAGCACTAATCGCTTCCAAATCCACATGCAAAAGTCCCTAAATTCCTATGAAATCCACTAAACATGCAAGCTAGAGATGGTGTGAAGATTGAGTTCTTCACTTTTTTCCGCTGTTATAAATTAGGATATGGCATCAGACACTCATTTTTCATTTGAATCTATCCCTTGTCAATTAAACAATGTTTTGGGCACCTACAAATCAAATCTAGTGTTTGCAATGGCTCGTTGAGTCATTTATGACGTGTCCAAAGTGTTTTCAACTTTACTATTTCAACTTGCAAATTTGGCACTTGCAATGATTTTGCCATGGTTGTGGTGTTCAAATGAATCAAATCTATGAAATTATGGTAAAAAATGTAGTTCTAGGTGTCCACAAGTAGTTACAAGGTCAAATCTAACCATAAATGAAATCCTAGCCATCTACAGCAAGCCACCATGGGAAATAGCTTGAATCATGTGCCAAAACCATATGTTTAGTCTCCTTGGGTTATGAAAATATGTCTCTGTCAGCTATTAGTGCCTGTTTTGGCATGTTTGTACCTTCTTTGGTGACCATGTGGCCTTTCTATGACGTTCCAATGAGTTGACAAGAAGTTGACAAAAAATGGGCACGAGTTTTGAATTTTCAGGGGTCGGGGAAATGTCATACCTTATGCACTTAGTCAAGCTATTAGGAATTGGAGTGAGAAGGAAGTTGTGTTGGATGAGAGAAGGCCAAAAAGATAGGCCCAATGGATGAAAAAGAGCTTTGAGGTGTTAGGGATTGGGGAAATGCTTATAGGGATACGAGCAAAAGAAATCTTGAAACCTCAACTCCTAAAACTTATGAATTTTTTTGAAGTAGGAATTGGACTTTTGGAAGAGGCAAATGGAGCATGATGGAAGATTTTCCTAATTTCCATTCTTGAAAGGAAATTTTAGGCAATGAAAACCAAGAAGGTGGGAGAGGATGGAAGGACGGAAAACTCTAAAAGGTTGACACTACAAAGGATTAAAGAAAAGTCATTGGACTTTGGAGTTTCAGGGGAATAGGAAAATGGTAGTTAGTAAAGGGATGCCTGAAACTACAATGCCGAAAGACTTAAACAATTTTGGGAAGTGGGGATGGGAAGGATAGATGATCAAGTTCAACAAAACATTGGAGGAAAGTTTTCTAAGGCAAAACTCACTTGTTTCAGACTTGAGATGGAAGTCATGACATCCCCAACAACCTAATAAAACTAACACTTGGCCAGATTTTCAACAAGGTATGAATGGGTTGTTGGACTAATAGGAAAGGTATGCTAGTAGGGAAAAGCTTGACAAGCCAATAGAACACAAAAAACACCCAAGAAATGCCCCAGACCTAGAACTTTTACAAACAAGCAGATTTTTGGCTTGTTCAATATACATAGAGGTTCATACTTAGGCTAAATACAAAAATGGAAACTCACACAAATTACTCTCTGATTGGTTATATATAGGGGTCAAAGAAACCTAAATGAACACAAGAAGAGGGACTCAAATGAAAAAAAAATGATTCTAAAATATTGAGTCCCAAGAGTATGTTTCCAGATCCAAGAGATCTTAGTTAGGGATAAAGAATGTGTCAAAATTAATTCTCTGACTCAAGACTAAATGCATTTCCAACATAAATGCCACCCTACAGTAATGCAACCCACAACTCACACGCAAATGGCAATTGGACAGCTCACAATCTCAAATCTAAACGCTATGCCCAAAACAGAATCCCACACAAACAAAAGGGCATCAAGTCTACAACTTTCAAGTAGATTCAAGCCATACATTAAGATGTAAAGACCAACATTATTTGGTTGTAGGGAATTGGTGTATAGTTGACAGCATTTTATGTTTCACAAGCCACATAAATAAATGCAATATATCAAATAAACTAGCTTTACAATTTTTCTAGATCAAAATAAACTTAATAAAGAAATAGAATGCAAAAGAAGACAATACTATTCTCAAACCCTCTTACAGTCTTCAACTCAGTAGAGCTACAAACCACATGACTGGAGGAAAAAGAAAAGTAAAAATTCTGAACCAAAAACCTTCAAACCATATTGAATATAAATTAAGATTTAATGAGAGGTAATTTCAGTTTACAAGTATCAAATGGATTTTAGAAAGCATAACAAAATTGTGAAATAATGTTCAAAGTACAAAATTTAAAACAAACAGCTCAAAATCCTCCATGCAACCATCATGAAAAGGGGACTTTCTCAAGACAGCTAGCATTACTTGCATAACAACTCCACTTCATTTTTTAAGGCACCTAAATTTATTGGAAATGACAAGAAATAAAGACATCACATGCTTTCAACAATGATAGGTGGTGTAAGTTTAAAGTATTTAGTTATTTTTGGGAAGATCTTATTGTAGACTGCAACACGCCTTGGGGAAGGAAAATGCCATGTTGCCAGAAACCAAACATCTACATGTGAACATATTTGATTACAAATGAAAGTACAAAGAACAAATTGATTTTTATTTTAAATTATCTTAACTCTAAACTTAATATGCAAGATTTTTTTACACACGACAAGCAGATACATAAAGATTGAAATTATTGCAAGCTGTTATAAGAATTTATTAAACAAACATGCCATATAAGAAAACCCAAGGGCAACTTGAGGTTGAATGGTGTGCAGTTAGAAGCAACATGCAACCATTATGAAAAAGGAAACGTTTTAAATAGGGAAGAATTACTTGGATAACAATGCCACTTAAATTTTAAGGCACCTAAAATTTGATTGGAAACTACAAGAAATAAAGACAGCTGTCAATGAAAGATAAGATTAATTTCAAATGTGCATGTAGAGAAAAGTGCATCCGGGAATGGCATTGCATGGTGAATATTAGAAGATTGTAATTATATTATTATTTTTAGATCTTATACTTCATCTATAGAAAAAGGCCTAAAATTGGAGGCATGCATGAACATTGTTAAACAAAGTGCACACATTTTGCTTCTACAAGGTTGTTGAAACATATAGCATGTTGCAACATTTGTATAACCCACATAAACCAAATATCTAGATGAGAGATGATTTATAATGAACAGATACAGAGAATAAGAGAGGCTCCAACAAAAAGATGAAGCAAGAGGCAATGACTGCTGGTTAAGACAACTGCAGGACTTGGCAGAGGTTGTTTAATATGAACTTAATTGGAGTGGATGAATATCTCCCTCATAGGTCACATGAGTGCCTAAATGCTGCATGGGAAGATTTGTGCAGAGGCAACAAGCATGTTTTAGGCACTGTAGTGTCTTCCCTGTGACCACACAAAAGACAACCACAACCTAAGAAACAGAATATAACTTGTAATATTAAGGTGCTAACTGCACTGTTTTCTATGACTGTATAAGAAAGGCATAATGGAATTCATGGTAATTGCCTAATTTTTTTATAGCTAATGAATCATTTTTTTTGTTATGACAGATTGTGTATGCATTAAAGATTAAAGGGTGTGTCATAAAGGGTTCAGGGAGCCCCACTCACAATGTAGATCAAGACAGGATTTCAAACTATCATTTCTATCCAAAAAGTGTGAGAATCATTTGGCCATATTGAGGGATAATGGCTCCTACTAGACCATTCTACTCTTATAGCAAGCAGTAGGTTAATGTTGTTTAACAATTCAACATACACATGCATTAGACCCATTCTACGATGAGATGCACTGACCAGTCTTTCATTCTCAAATGGTTATAATATGTTTATTCATCGAGATATCAAAACAATCAGGGCATTCCATTCCACAGTGAGTTTTATATAAATTGTACACTCACCCATGGCATAGACTAAATCATTATACATTTATTACTTAAAAGAATTCATAGATAAAAGATTCTTAATGTACTGCTCTTACATACTTTTCAATTTTGTTGATGCTATGTAGAAGATAGGCTCAAAGGATATCTCAAGTATAATAGATATGGGAGGCCATTTAGACCTAAAAAGGTGAGGGTCCATACCATCTGTCAAAACAATCAGCAAGGCATAGCTTATCTTCTTTAATGCACTTTCATCAGGTCAATAAAGAAAAATATTTTAAGATCCTAAACTAAAAATTCAAAAACATAATTAATACTTTGCTTAAAAGTACCTGTTGGGTGACATCATGTTTTCTTACAATGCTAAGAAATTTATCATCAATAAACCTTGTTCAACAATCCTTCAAAGAACTTGTCATACTGCACTTGATATTTGAAGAGATGTTCGTATAAAGATCAAATTCAATGCAGAAACCTCCAATGATGTCTAAAAACAAAGGCTCTGCATATGCAAGAAAATACAATCACAAATATAAAACATTAACATCAAGCTAACGTATTATTTTGACTGGGATGCTAACTGATAAGTGATAACAACCCATCTTTTTTTGACAAAAAATAAAATATCAGTATCCCATTCAAATTTGACATAGCAGATCACAACTATATAGCTAAGAAGATAAGAGTGCCATCTTGTCTCTGACCCAGTAGGAAATAATATATTAAATGGTACAGAGAGAAATCACCATTTGTAAGGGATGTGTTGGAACAAAACATAATATCAGAAGCATATACTTCAAACTCTTAAGAAAAGTTCAAAAAAATTATCACTCAAGTTTTAGGGAAAAATTTCTTAATTCTTCATTCTCATGTGAAAATGTTCAAAATTGAGCAGTAGGTGACAGAGAAAAAAAATGCCCAGTTCTTCACATACAAAATCCACACACTAGCACAAAAAAAATTCCAATACAAGATGAAAAACTCAATATTAGAGCATCAAAAGTAAAACATCTACTTGTTTCATAGGACCATCCATAGCAACATACAAATGTTGGAAAAGACTAAGAACAATATGGAAACCAAAGAAAACAAGACTGAAACACACAGAATTAACCTGGAGATGCCCTTAATGGGTGAAAACTTCAGCAAGAGCAAGCTGCTCCAGCTCCCCAGTCACTATCATTCAATCAATTACATGTATAGGGATGTCTCTAGGACAAAAAATGAACTCATGGATTTCAACAACTGATCTCTAAATACATCTTTTGCCTGCAAATCCTTGAAAATCCTACCTCCATAGGCTAGTTGCAGATAAAACAAACCCTTACAAGGAAAAGCAGACAAAGCTCACCACAAACTAAGTGTGGTACATCCAGCAGATCGAAAGAAAGTAGTAAGTGATATGAACAAAGGGCAAGGAACACATCCCTTGATGTAACGTTTAGATATAAAGATTAGGAGATAAGATAGAAGAAGTAGGCCATAGAGGCAATAGAGAAGATGATGAAGAAAGAATAGAGAGAAAGATAGATAATGTAGAATAATATGTAAATATAGATAGAAGGAAAGATAGATTGAGATGAGTAGAATTGTATAGATATAGTGATATAAAGAAGAGAAGTGTAAGATATGATGTGTAATTGAAAAGAAGTTTGTAATAGAGAATGATGAAGTCTGATGTACAATGTATATGTACTGCAAGTTAATATAATGGATATAATATATGTTATGGTGTCTCATATACATATGAATAGTCTATGAATGTATGTTTTATTTATATTTTGTATGTCATATTCTAAATCTGCTGCATATTCATTAAACCTCCTCTTATCCCTCTTACTGGGGTATAAATACAGTGCTCAGGAAATTCAGGCTCAGAACTTTGGCTTGGGGTCATTTTTTTGCCAACATTTGGTTCCGTTATCGAGACCCTAGTAGAGTGGTAAGAGGAAAATAAGAACAGAAAATAAATCAAAGAAAAAGGGTTACAATTAGGAAAGAACCATGTTTTATTATTTGTGGCAGATTCCCTTAGGTCTTAGCCTCATGAGAGGGGGTGGGCACCTAGGGGATGGCAATTGGATAGGGGGAAGCCAAAGAGAATCTTGAAAAGGTGCAACCTTTGGGGAAGGTCTGATTTGAACCATTAGAGATGGATAAAAGGATTAATGAAAAGCCAAATCAAATCCACCAATGGCAAAAGGGAGCAGCAAGAAGCAAAGAGATATTTTTAAATATTAAGATGGCAGTAGAATTGAGCGAAGAAGAAAGGAGAATGAGATAGATTCAATGTAATAACCACCCCCAAATTGAAACCAATTTTTTCCCAAAACCAACACTTTGTATTTAATTGAAGTTCAATGTATTTTCAATGTGTTTTGGTATGGGATCATTCAAAGTGCAATTTGTGACAATAGTGGTTCAACAAGTAAATCCACAATGCATAGAGATATCATAGACATTTCAACAAACACTTTGCATGCATAAATATTCAGCAACAATACATTCATATGTCATAAGAATGAGGTTTCAATATAGAGAACATATCATATCAATCTAACTTGGAAGTCTTCATTGGATGTATTATAGAGAGATTACAGTTGTGTATCAAAATATTGTTTCAGAATGACGTAACTTCTACAATGGTGACTGCTGTCATACAAAACACTCAGCTGTAGCATTCCAAAATTTAACCTGTAGCTGATTATACTCAGAAATCTGCCTGAAGTTCACTCCAAACTGTTTGAAAACTGCCCCTAACAGCAAAGCTTACTGTTGTGACTTCAACTCTTTTTCCAACATTAAGTGATTGGCATCTATAGTGCTACATTCCAACCAAAAGACACCTTTACTGTTGCGTTACACCCTTTTAACCTCAGCAATCTCAACGTTCCAATCCCAATTTACTCTTGTAAACACACTTATAAATCTTCTTCCAATTTGTACTAACAAATATAATATTTGGCGCAAATCTCATTATATTTGTTTCATCTATGACAAGGGAATTTTACCATCAAACCCTCTAACTAGTAACATTCACCACACAGGAAATCTCTGTATGAAATTGTTCCAAACCTTCAACATTCAGCACAAGCGTAAATTCTGACATAAATCTACCAGTAAACTTTTCCTGCACAAACTGTGACTCTAAATGAATCGCACAGTATTAACCAAGGAAGATTTTCCACCACCGATTCTAATCTTCTCCAAGAGGGTTTTCATCCTCAAGAAGGCTGAGATGAACCAAGTTCATTCCCATAGAACCACAAGGGTTTCACAAGAAGAAATAAAATAATCTGCATAATCCCAAAGAGCTCTCCATATCTCCTTTTATTTCCTGAGAACTTTTCGGAAAACTCAATATTAAATAAGCCTTATATCCCTGAAAAATGATTTATTTCATTATTTAATTATTCGCGGCACATAAAGCCACTTTATCAGCATCCCAACATTTAAATCTTTCCATCCCAACTCTAACAAGCTATAACACTAAAGTGTTTTTTAAATCATTTAAATAATATTAAGCAATTGTAGTAATATAATTAAAACAGTGTTACCCCAAGTTTCCAGGACGGGGATGGCATGGGACGGTGGGATGAGTCCCCAAGTTTCTGATTTTTAAGGCCAAATTTGGGGACGGCAGGGGACGGCTATATAAAATATAGGGAAAATTTTAAATATATAGGGAAATTTTAAATATTCATATGAAAACATGGATAAAGCATACATAATATACATTATAGAACCTTAACATATAACATTTGTGTTCAACATTCTTTGTCAATACTCAATACACATTGAAAATTCAGAATTAACATACATGAATCATAATACAACCTCCAAGTTATAATTTATAAACTTATATCAAATTACATAAGGTTATTTCCAGCTCACAAATTGGGCAAACATTTGTGATTACAGTGAAGATTGTTTCACCTAGGTTATTAATTACTTGGCACAGAACAATAATGAATAGTTGAGGCGTCTGAAGGCAGAATTATTGTAGTTTGGTGGGAGAGTGGACTACTAGAAGTAAATTCAATGCTGATGTATTGTTTGATATGGATTTGAGCAATTAAATGTGGGGACAATTGCTGCACTCAAGGAGTTTTGGGCATCAAAATACCTTAATATTCAGCCTATTTCCAATTGTGAAGAACTGTTTAAAAAGGTCAAAATCCTAAGTCTTTGTCTCTAAAATCTGGTAGTGAACAACAAGCAAATAAATTCAAGTTTACACACTTTTGGAATAATTTTTTGTTATTTTTATATATCTCTAATAGAGCATCAAATATTTATCTTGTGAGTGATCCAAATATTGTGAAAGATATATGAAAATAATTTAAATGAACAACTCATAAACCAAAAAACTGAAAACTATTATATATATATTTTATTTTTAAAACATGCTTTGACGTGGGGGACTGCTAGGGGACGGTCGGGGGATGGCTCAGGCGTCCCTTGGCTGTCCCCGGGACTGGTCAGCCATCCCCATCTGGTCAATGGTGTCCCCTTGTTTTGGGGACGGTTCCCTAATTTATTGCAAAAAAGGGGACGGTCCCCTGCCGTCTCGCAGCCGTCCCCCTATACCCGAGACATCTTGGGGACAGGGACAGGGGCATTTTAGGGGGGGAATGCATCCCCGGGTTTCCCGGAATTAAAATAAAGCCATTAATGCACCCAAGCTACAGAAACTCTCGAAAAGAATCAAAAATCAAAAAATGACTGCATAGGAATGTTACTGATGATGAATATTGAGAATCGAGCCCGACCGGGTGACTTACTATAAACAGATGGTGACTTACTATAAACAGATGTACTCTCCAAGAATCTTGGAGAACACACCAGAAGCCAAAACAACTTCGGAAAGTCTCATATGGGTCCTCTAGACCATCTGAACTCATTGGTAACATCAAATAACTCCTCTGATAAGGCTAACACACACCCAGAAAGTCAGTGTTAACTACAATGCAAGAGAACCCAAAAATGGGGACATTACATTCAAGAGAGTGAGGAAAGATATAAGAAGAGGATAGAAAATACTAGAAAAATCTCATTAGAGCACACTAGGAGGGTTGCTGCTGAGAATTTTGAACACACCAATAGGATTGTTGAGAATGTTGAGTGTGCTAGGAGAGCTAATGTTGAAAGTTTGGAGAGTTCAAATTTAGAGTAGAAAATAGTGCCCAATACCTATGAAGGTACATTAGAGCATCTATTAGCTCAAATAAGAGAAGAAAAAGAAAACCTAACTGCAATGATAGAAAGGATAAAGAAATATGATGAATTCAAAGAGTTCACAAAGGAAAGGCTTGGGAGCTATAGTGCTAAGTCATGGCATAGAAGTAGAAGTGCTTCACCAATAAAATTTCTAACTTGAGAACTAGGTAATGAAATCAATCTATCAAACCTTAGGATTGCAACCATAAAGGAAGGACTTCAAGGTTTAATAAACCCTATTTCAAAATGGAGACCTTTGAATTTTAATAGGAACTAGGAGGATAGTTTGGTAAATAAGAATATGAAAATGTTGGAGAGGGTAGGATCTTGAGAAGAAGGAAAAAGAGGAGGTAATGAATTAAGGACACTGCTCAAGGAACTAGCAAATGATATAATAGAGACGATTAGAGGGAGTTGGGATGAAGAGACATTAAATGATGGAATTACATCAACTAATAAAAAATTATCAAATGTTATGCACTCTTAATTGAAATGACATATTCAAGAGGTTAACCTCCTTGACCAAGTGTCATCCCTCGTGTTGCTTAAGTTAAGAAGAGTCTCTATAGAGGATATATTTAGTGAATCATCACAATCAAGAGAAGAAGAGTAGAGAAAATTTATGACCAATTGTGGAGAGACTTTAGGAAAATAATTATTTGAGATTCGATTGTCTAGAGATAAAGGAAGTGAGAGGAAGTTGGTGAAACAACAAAAGGTTTTGAAAAAAGAAAGAGTACCCAAGAGAGGTCTACAAGTCCAAGGATAGAAAAGGAAGCTAGAAGGATTGGGAAGGAGATACCTCAAGTAACAATGACAAATCAAAAGGAATTTTCACTACCAACATGGACTATAATTGAGTAAAAGTGCCAATCTTTGGCAAAGATACCACAGAGGTTTTAGAACATATCTTTGTCCTTGAGTATGCATGGAGAAGAAATGGAACAAGTGCGAACCAAGCCAAATTGTATGATTTTGAAAGGACCCTTAGGAATGATGCTTTAAAGTGGTATATGAATAAGTATTCAGAACAAGACAAAGAATGGGAAATTGTAAAATAGGGTTTCTTGAGTAATTTTGAGTCACTAAAGTACCTTCAAAAAGTGAATAAAATGTGAGAGATGGTTGAGAAGAAGAATGAAATAGTTAAGGAATTTGACCAAAGATTGAAAGTGGTATTGTGGAAACTAGAGGAACCATTGATAGAAAAGAAAAGGATGGGATGGTTTATATTTGGATTATTGCCTAAAATTAGAGTTTCATTGGATGGAATAATTTTTTTAAATTATTCAAATGCGGTAGAGCTAGCTTGCTAGATATAAGTGCAACCTTGGAGAAGGAAAGATGAGGAGATAGAGAATCAAATTGACAAATTGAAGTTAGAGTTAGAACAACTAAATATTAAACAAGACATACTAGCCAAAAGAGAAACTTATTCAAAATTGCTTGCAATGCAAAGAAAAAAGATCTAGCATACATATTGTACAAATGAAGGACATGTACGGAATGGATGCTTAGTCTAAAGGGTGAGAAAAGAGTTGTGGCATTGAGAGTGAATCTACAACAAGCACATTGCAAATTTCAAACTGCAAAGCATATATTGTAGAGTATGCAATGACTAGGATGACCATGAAACCAATGATTGTCCTTTATGACTATTTAGAGTACAAAGAAAAGAAGAACATGAACCATAGTGTAATCACTACTATGAAGAGAATGAATCTATTCACCAAGGAGTGGCCTACATGAAAGACTTGGAAAAAAGACCTCTTTATACATATGATCATGGATATAGGCAACTGCAATGGAGGAACCAACATACTATCAATACATTAGAAAGTGCATTACCACAACCTACGAATGAACAATTATCAACTAACTATAATGAAAATGATAATAAACGATAATGCAATGACTATAGAGGAAAATGTGGTAGATGCAGAGGTTGAGGATAGAGAAAATGGGAAGACATAACTTGCTAAAAGTTCGGTGAAGGAGGCTACTACACAAATAAATGCCAAGAAGAGAAGAGGACATGTGGTTTTTGTGGTAATGCCATCAATGACTCATTTAGTTGCCCAAGAGTAGAACAATATTACAAGAATACTTTTCCACTAACAAAGTGTAATAAACTGTTTGGACCTAATGGATTATAAGGAGCAAAAGACATGATAAGAATTCCAAAGAAAAATCCTCAAAATATTAGGAAATACTTAAGAGTGGAAATTGATGAAGAGAAAACAGAAACAAGGCAACTGGCCCTCACAGAAGAAGAATTACTAGAGAAGGAGTAACTAGAAAGAAAAGAGAAGCTTAAGAAAAGGGCTATAGCTGACTATAAGAAAGAAAAAAATTGCAGTAGTCTTCCTTTTTTTCTTCAATTACTAAAGAAAAAAGAAAGACTACCACAAAGCTTTCTTTTCAAAAAAAGAATCCTTGATACTTAAAGAATTGGCCAACCTTGCGGAAGACGGGAACATTCTTGAAAAACTCAAGCGATTCACAAAATATTGGAATAAGAGTAGAACCAATAATGACAGGCCATAGATCAAAAATGCTGTAAAACATTCTAAGAAATGGAAGAAGAAACCAATTATGATTTAACTTTGGGTGCACAATAAATGGTTTAGAAGTGTACAAGTGGACCTCAACACAAATGTCAACATCATGCCAAAATGAGTGTGGGAAGAGTTCGGAAGACCCACATTACATGAGACTCCATATAGTATTGCATTAGTTGATGGAACAACCATCAATATGATTAGAACCTGGAGGGATGTTGAAGTTAACCTACTATGGATAAAGAAGAGGATGTAATGTCCCCTTCTCAGGCCTAGTCAGCTTAGTGACCATTAGCCTATTTTCCGAGTTCCCATAGGCTTAAGTGGTAAGGCAAGGGGACTCCAAAGTTCTTGTAGGACACAATTGTGGCAATACAAGGTTTCTATTGATGTCAATGAGCTCAGTGGGCAATACTAGTCTGAATGACACTCTCCGTAGTGTTTTCAGACTTTTGGGGTGTTCTCCAAACTTTTTGGAGTGCACATCTATTTTTAGTAAGTCACCAAATTGACTTCAATCATTCATCCAATGCCTTAGCATCATGTTGGCATAGTCAAAATTGGATTTCAAGGTGTTTCAGGATTTTCGTAACTTGGGGTAAAATATTTTAATTATTCACTTAAGTTTATAAAGTTTGATTATTATTTTTATAACTTAAGCGTAATGAGTTTTCAAAAAGGTAATTCTACCCCCAAGTTGGATGAAGAGCCTAGGATAAATAAGGGGCCTTTGCACATGAAAAATAATTATTATTATTTTTAAAAGGCATTTGATGGAAAAAGTGAATTATTTTATTATTTCAAATTGAGGAATTTCCCTCCAAAAAGCTATATAAGGAGGCATCGGGACCTCATTGTGACTATGTTGAAGATTGATAATGAAGTGTTGCCAAATTGTTCCAGAATTCTCCAAGTCTTTGAGGACGATAACCCTCAAGGATTATTCTAGTTTTAGAATTGAGATATATTCCCTAGCTGGATTGGTGTGGTTCCACCCTGAGATCACCAATGTTGCTAATTGTGAAGCTTCTATGATGGCTTTCCAGTATGAGGTGTTTTGATGTGATTCAATTTGCTAGTGTTTGATGAGTTATTTCCTTATAGTTGCAAAGTGATTTGAGTTTAATTTCCTTGGAGTTTTATTGCTGGCCATACCTACGCAAGTACAGGTTATACCCCTCATTTTGGCTAGTGCAGATTTATGAGTTTGCATTTTGCTTTCGAGTTTTTTACTGAAGATCTTCCTATGCTAGGCCACCAGGAAGAGGGAGTTTGCAAGTGTTAAAGTTCAGTTCATTTTTGGGAGCAAATTGTCCTAGTACTGGACCATACCATCTCTAGGGGTGGCCTATGGATTTCTTAGGGGAACCGCCCCTCCTTTCCTACTGTGTGGTGTCCCTAAGAGGGCACCTAGACTTTGTGAAATCATTGCAATCGATTTTGGGGTGGAATTTGATGTGATTGGAGTGTTTTTGGGGTGTTCACCATGGCTGTCTGGACCTGCAAATGATGATTTCTGAGTGTTATAGACCTGCTGCAACTAAATTTTAGACTCATTTCAGACCTTCATATGCTACATTGTTGAGGTATAATTGTATTGCTTTACTTGGGTGTTTGTTTCATGAGTTGGGGTCCCTTCCGGGTGTTTATTTCATCTACATATCACTTTTGCAATTATACAACAGCTATGTATTTGATTTGGATCATATTCTAAGAGCTCACATTGTAACACCAAATGGTAGTACTATTGTGCCTTGCACTCACGCTCCACTTTGTTTCTAACAAAATGGGGACCCCCCCCTTTGCTTTTTTCCTCCTTTTTTCCTTCTCTTTTTCTCTTTTCCTTCTTCCCTTTGTTTTCCTCTCTTTCCCCTTCCTTCCTTTTCCTATTATTTCTTCCTTCTCCTTTTCCTTTTGTGTTTTTTGTCGCTTGTCAAGGTTTCGGGATCTTCAAGTCTAGGATGACATCCTTGTCTAGCCCGACCCTCGATACCTGCTCATCGCTTCCTGTTTGCTTTCACTGCTTCGCTCTTTTAGGCTTTCGCTTGTCGAGATACTCGCTTCGCATATCCCCGATCCCAAAAGACAGATGGTGGTGATGAGTTGTCAACTCAGCTGCTTCGCCTGTCCGAGCATTTAAACTTGTTGCAATGCATTTAATGAGATATTACTGGTAGGTTTTTAATTGGTTTAAGAGGAAAATCGAAGGGTTTGTTAATCATTTGTGCATTTGAGAGATAGAAAAACGACCTCTACAACCCATTTGAATAACCTTGCGATTCTATGACCTTCCTTCTGTTAGTTTTATGATCAGATTTAACAGAAAGCAAATTAGCACAAAATTCAGCATCACATAGAACAATGAAAACAGCAGATACCCTGGGAAAACCCTCCTACTCGAGGGAGAAAAACCCAGCAAAATATGTCTCCAATATATTGAATGAATAAGAGCAGAAATCTGCTTACAAGTCTAGCCTTACTAAAAGCTGAATTAATACAATGAATAATAGCATCACTCCTTGATGCCAAGATACAAATGAATGTGATTGTCCTTGAGAATGGTCTGCTGGTACAAACTGATCTGCTGCTAAGTGTGAACTCCTTCTTGAAAGAATGTGAATTGAATGTAAGAATGACTTGTTGTAAATGAAAGATCACCACCTTGTATATATACAAAACTAGGTGACATCTGAACTAGGTCAGCTCCCTTAGAGATGATAAATATAAAATATTAATTGCAGTATGTAGGCCGACCTGCCTTTAATTAAAGAGAAAATATCTCCTGAAGCTACCAAACACTAACACTCCCTCTTAGATAGGGAGATGTTTTCCAGATATCTACGTCATGGAGTCTCTCAACATGATGCCCACAATGGCTACACCCTTTGTGGAAAGCTCAAAGGTTCATCACGGAGTCTCTCAACGTGATGTCATCATGGAGTCTCTCAACATGACGTCCACCATAGCTACTCCCATGTGTGGAAAAGAAACATAAGTACAAGTGTCCATCACGGAGTCTCTCAACATGATGTCGTCATGAGGTCTCTCAACATGACATCCACCATGGCTACTCCCATGTGTGGAAAGAAACACAAGTACAAGGGTCCATCACGGAGTCTCTCAACGTGATGTCGTCATGGAGTCTCTCAACATGACGTCTCATCTCAGTCTCAGAGATGAACAAGGGCTCGCACCTCATATTTCTCCATCTCAGAAAAATATACACTACAAGGGCTTTCACCTCATATTTCTCTATCTCAGAGAAATATACACTACATGGGCTTTCACCTCATATTTCTCTGTCTCAGAGAAATATACACTACACAAATCTTCATGATGCTGTGACTTCCTCTGGAGCTTCAAGTACCCATTCGACCTTCTGACCTCCTCATCCAAGGTTGCCTCTGATGGTTTGTCAAACTCCCTCTGAATGTTAATTCCTCCTCTTCGAAGAAACTGATTGCAATGACAATCTGAATAGGTTCTTCCTCTTCGAGAGATGTCTCCAGTGAAGTTATGTGCCACCAACTCAGACCCAAGGCTGCAAGCTATGTCTTCATGTTTGTTCATTTCTCCAGCCAGCATGACTTCCCCACAGGATGCCTCAAGCTCTTTCTCCCTTGAATTCCTTATGCAATCTCTCATCATCCTTTTGCTCCTCGATCCATCCTGGAAGCATTGTAGAGAGATTAATAATAGTTCATAGAATCAAACTACCCTAAAGAGAAATTTACAAACCACTATATGAAGCATGCATGATTCACTATTCCAATGTTATTGCAAGAATTATTAACTAAATTCTTGGTCATTATTCAAAGTACAAACATAAAAATACTTATCTCTTTATGTTGGTCAATTCTATAGATGCAGTCAAGCGCTTGTCTTGTAGTCTCTTGGTATGCCAATTCTCCACCCTTTATAGGCTCGATAATCAACACCAGGCCTTGCCAATAGGTATATTATACTTTTTCCAATAGGTATATTATACTTTAGTCACCAGCTCTGCCTCAATCTCGAATTTTCCATACACCGCGACACTAGCTTCAATGACAGGTGTCTTCTAAATAAATCGCACCTCCTGAATGATTCCACTTTATTGTTTATTATTGAATTTATGTGATTCCTTTACAAATCCGTCACTTCATGAAAGAGTCCGACTATTTAAATTCTTCCAACACCTTATACTGGAGTTAGCTTCCCAAAAGCAACGATTACAATAATATTCAAGACTCCCGAAAAAGCCCGACTCTTCACAAGAACAGCTCCCAATTTGATGATGGACTCCCATGATTCTTAATTTAAGCGACAGCTCCCTCTTTCGTGTCTTCCCAGAGATGGATGACTTTAATATTTCTCCACGACACCAGGAAGACAAAATCGGTAGCATTAGTGATGACAATGTACCCGCATCAGCCCATTTACTTTTCCAGAAATCCTCCACACAGCAGTAGAGATAACGATGGCAACCCAAGCAAATGAAGATAATCGCGCCACATCTCCTTACTGAATTATTCTGATGGAATAATAGACAGAATGTGATGCAAATTCCGCCACGACCTAGAGTGATTCTCTCGATCAGAGATCAGAGAGAATGTTGCTATCAAATTTCTTCGTGGGAGTGTGGACGTGATGGGTCTTTTCAATTTCAAAGGGGGGAAGGCTAAGGTTTCAGGGTTTAAAGTTACCCATGGTGATATGAATTATCAAATTTTAAAACCCTCATGTTATGTTTCGACAGTGACTTGCTACCGAAGGTAACCGGTCACTCAAGTGATCTATTTGAGCCCTTTCCTCCGTGCTCTTACCGGCCCCTTTCACCCATCTTGTCGGTCTCTTTTACTACCTAGGCTTAAGCATTTGTACCGCCGAGGGTTGTACCAGCGGGTCCCACTTGAAAATTCTACGTGTCCATACATGTTGTTTGGCTAACCGTCCGATCACGGGTTTTGATCTGGACCGTTTCTCGCAAACCTCGCAGGTCTTCCTGCTGATGTCACAAAGTAGTGCAAGGTCTGCGAGATGCCACCATCTGGCATATACGGACGGGCGGGGTCTTTTCTCGAGGCGCCAGCGATGACAAGTGGTCATCTTTTCACCGGCAGAGGGTTTTAATTACAGGGTTAATAATAATTGTCCCTCACAAACCTTGTGCGAGCACGGTAAATGTCTCTAAAGTACCACGAGGTCTGCGAACAGGCGACACGTGGCCTATTTCTTGAAGTGACAGGGCTAGGTGGGACCCACTGTCCGGTTGCGATCTCCTATTTCCCTAGGTAATGATTGGTTGTGGATTTTTGAGGCGCTGATGTGGATTTTCAGCGCTTGTTTGACTCAACCTGAGTCGTCCGACTTGCCAGGTCTGTTCTACATCAACGGTGCAGTTTCAGAGAAATTACAAATCATCTATGTGATGAGCTTTCATACTCTGAAACTTATTTTATTAATCGCTCGAGCTTTTCAGAGGATCTTCTCCTGATTTTCTCTAGCGTACGAACGATGCCCTCCTGATAGAAGCAATTATGGTGGCTACGTCAGCCACTTATGGTTCAAATGCTTGTTTTGCATTCAAGCAATCAATATCCCTCGCACCAATTCACTCTATAAATGCTTGCTAAAGTGACCAAGTGTTATCATTACATTTTTTGAGTTGTTTTGTTTGCAGGCGGTGGTTAATCTCCTGTATTCTGTGAAGCTATGGATAAATCTATAGGGCGCAAGAGTGCCAGAGTAGGAGCCAGGAAGTCGCTAGTTGAGAAGGAGCAATCTACTCCCAGAACACCCGAAGTTGCTACTAAAAGTGCTGGCAAAAGGCCAAAGCATTGCACTTCCCCTGTTCTGATTTCATCAGATTCTAATGGTAACGGGTCCGAAACTGATTCGGATTACCGGTGTTACCTTGCAGCCTTGACTAAGCTCATGGGAGTGAACGAGGAGGCCCTTGTAGTCGAACCAATAACTACAATGGCATCATGTCAGGTTGTTGGGTGTTGCGCTAATGTGGCTAGAGGAAAGAAGGTGGTTCTGCTTTTAACTAAAGCGAGAACTCGGAGCGGTCGCTTGTATCGGGGGCCGTGTGTCTACTTAGTGGTTGCTGGTGTTGGGTCTATTGGGCGGTGATTTTCTTGGTGTTTCATCTTATTGATGTGGACGTGCGCGTGCCTGGCATGCTTTTTTGTTTTTTCTCCGACTAGTTACTATGTAACCGTTTTTTGATTCCTCGGATCATGCACTGTGCTATCCAATGATGAGGAATGTGAATTCGAATTTCATTCTAAATGAAATTCATTTTTGAAATTAACAATGTAGCCTATTGCTTTGTTGCTCTCCTGTCCTATAAAGGAGATTTCACGGCTCATTGTTAGGGTCGGATTTTGGATCATAAAAAGTTCTGAATATATGTACAGTTAGTTCCTTTTACTATAGTTCTTTAAAAGTTTTTAGTTAATGTCTTTTTCTGGTCAGTTTTCTATGAAGCAAGCAAGCCTTGCTAATGTAATTACGGATATTCAAGCAATAAATGATAATCATTTTGAAACAATTTCTCTCCTAATTGTGTCATAAGTTGTGAATGAGCCTATCAATGATATCTTCATTCATTTTCAATGGTATATTTGAAATGTGTTCTTCATTTCCCTGCTTTAGCTCAATGAGTTAATGAAATTGCTTGAAAATGAGTTACAGATTTATGATTATACATTCAGGATTGCTAAGGAGTGTTGTTTTACAAATTAAAATTAGCATGATGTATAGCATTATGGTGATATGTCAACAATATCTGGATTACGCTTTGTATGACTCCTGCCCAATGGATGAGGCACTGGCTATTTTCTTCAAGATTACTACAGGACTGTAATTCTAAACATGGTGGTCTAAGAGCTGAACACAACAAAATATTAAACCCTATCTCTCTACGAGAGGCAAATCTTATATTGAAATTTTCAATCCCGTTGCTCTAAGATACCTGTTATTATTCTTTGGTCTGCCAATACTAAGAATAATTACTATCTCATTGCGTGTATAGGGATTGTAATCTGTAAGAAGAAGTGTTCTTACCAATCATAGAACATTCTTATGAACACATTTAGGTTTACCCACCTTGGTCTTGCAGAGCTAGAAGTGTAGGAGATGTCAGTCTTTGACTGAATCTTGTTAGTTGGCCACTAGCCTTTGTGGCTCTTTAATATAGAGGTTGGCTACCTCTTAGAGAATTGCAAATCCTATGTGGGAAAAAACACCAACAGAATGGCGACTCCACTGGGGATTTCTGAATCACCAGTTGCAGATGGTTATAGAGTCATATCAAAGGTTTGTTGTTCTGAATTTACATAGTGAATATTTTCAACCTTAGAAGGAAGAGGTTGTTGAAATGAACCCGACAATCCTATGATCTATGGTATCCTGTTGGCAAAGGATTCAAGAGTTCTGGAGTCATTAGTTGAATGATGGTTTTATTGGGGAGAACTTCTGAGAAATTTAAAAGAAAAAGACAAAAGAGAAACTACAGGGGTTGAAGATTGCTATCCAGAATTATTTGTTGAGTAAAGTTGAATGGTAAATTTGGATGGTAATGGATTGTGGCTTTGAAAGAGATTGGTAGTGGCATGGTGTGACTCTATTGTGGGTAAAAACCCAGAATCTAACAAGCTTTGAAAAGGAATTTCATATTTCTTTTAATACAGTCCTCTATTGAAGAGGTGGCGACTCTGTCTAAAGAACCAATTGATGAATGAAGGAACAATCCCAGATCTGTGATATTTACAGTCAAGGAGAGGAATTTAATACATGCTGCCAAAAATTACCAAGTATTTCATCAAAACTAAACAGTTCACTATTTCTAATTGTGATGGGTGTTTATAATTAGGGATACAGATGGTTCCAAAATAGATGTCTAGCATCAAGAAAGGAACAATGATTAGTTTTTCCATGCTTTTAATGATGCAATATACAAAAGGCCTTATGAAATTATGTTTATGTTGCATCATATTTCTGAAAGCAAGGAATACTATTTTCAGTCACTAATGGAATCATGGTTGAGATGGTAAATGGTATGTTTGATAAATAAATATTGTTGATGAAACTTTAAATGGGTATAAGTGATTTCCCATATGTAAAGGCAGACATAAAAATGCAAAGAGAAAAAATTGCATTAAGCCCTTCGGGGTGTTTTGTAACTCAAAGGTATATGCCTTTTATTTTCAGTAATGTCATTGGTTACCCCAATCCAATTCTTGAGAAAATTAGGAAGTATTTGCCTAAATATACAGGGCAAAAAGTGCAGAATCAGCCTCTAAGTATTTACAGCATTTTGTAGATGTAATGGGGGATTATGAAATCAATCATGAGGATGTTGTCATGAAGCTTTTTGTGCAATCCTTGAAGGGTGATGCCAAGGATTGGTTTTCCTATTTACCTGCCTATTCTGTTAACTCATGGAATTAGTTGGTCATAGTTTTTATGGAACAATTTGGTGAACGAGTTAATCCCAACATATTAAGAAAAGGTTTTATGGGAATTCACATAAAAGAAAAGGAGCTAATCCCATATTTTAATCTCAGGTTTTCAAGAGCTTTAAAGGAAATCCCTAAAGAAATAAGACCGAGTGAGGCTGAATGCTTAGTTGTATATCTTGGTGCTTTTGACAAAAGGATGGGTTACCTACTAAGAGATAAAGAACCTACAAGTTTGCACCAAGCATATCAAATGGCTATGGAAATTGAAAACAATATGAAACATTCAATGATGAAAGGGTATCAGGCTGCAAGTATTGATTACCCTAGCCTAACTAGTACTAGTAAAATGCTAGAGTTGGCTGCTCAGAGCATTAATTATGATAAGGGTGTGTTGAAAACTGTTATATCTTCACCATTGCAATGTGATGATAATGAGATCCAAGTTGAAAGCCAGTCTAGTTTGAATGATGCTGATCAAACATCTCTTGTACCAAAATTGTATGAAATGAAGAGGCAAGAGAAAGAATCGCCATATGAGTTTTTCCTAAGATTTTTAGGTGCTTTAATACAAATTCCTAGAAGTCATAGACCTAATGACTATGAATGCATTGATTTATTTTGTGAACTTTATGAACCAGGGTTAAGTGCTTTGCAAGAAGAATTAAAACCTGCTAATTTGGCCCAAGTCATTAAGTGGATAGAGATTGCAGAATCAGCCAAGAATGTACCTACACAAAATGAAGACAATGCTTGCCCTTTTGAAGAAAGTTGGATTACTACAAAGGAATTTGAGGGGCAAAATGATGCAGGATTGTGTGAGACACCCATTGTGTTTCCTAATCCTGATTTTAATGCTCATATCACTAAGATTTTGTTACAGGCCAGTGATTGTGATTTCAGATGTAGTGATTGCAGTACTAAGGATGGAACTAAGCTTTTCTTTTTACCAGAGTTGTATGGGAATGTAGAACCTCATGTTCTTACTTGTGTCCAAGTGAAGGAACAATTTTCAAATGATAAGTATCTAGAGTATACTCCAGGTATACTGGCAATGGAACAAGCCTATTGTATAGATGTTGAGGAATTTGAGGACAATGAAGTATGTGATCAAAAGAATAGTACTAAAGACAACCAACATATTGATGAAAATATTGGTATTATTGTTTTTCCTAACTGCTTATGTGAAGTTGAGATGGATATGTTGTTACCTTCTGACATTGATATTGCCGGTGAAAAGTTTTCAGCTTGTGCCGAAATTTTCACTTATAAATTAACACATACAACAGGTAATGTTGAGTACAAGGAGGCCAGTGCATATTGCTTTGTCTTTTTTGACCAGTTTGAAATTGATGTATTTGACTCTGTCTTTGAGGGTTTTCATTTGAGAATAAATGAAGAAATACAGGGGAAGGAATATATTGAGAGACCTGAAATGAATGTGTTTACACATTCCCTAGAGAATGATGTAGCTAGTACTGCAGATATTTGTAATGCTAGGATATATTCCAAATTGACAGATTTCAAGTGTTGGCAACCAAACTCATGTGGGAAATTCCAAGGTGGGGATTCCTCAAGTTGTGTATCATCTGTGTTGCGCAATAGAAGTATGGATAACATGCACACAGTTTTATATGAAAATTTTCAGTTTGATGTGCATATTGATAATGATGCCAGAATGTGTAATGTTGCAGACAAGATAAGTTATGAATATTTCCACTTCTCAGCTCAATTGGGCCAGCATTCTATGAGTTATGATAGGGGCAAATTTTGATTTCTCTTGGCGGGTGGCCTAGGGCCACCAAGTTTGTATGCACAAGTCCAATTGACAAAGCATGGTGAAGTATCTGTCAAGGCACTTGTGTAATTCAGTAATCTAGTCTGCGAAACCAAAGATTTTGGATTCTTGCTATGCCCACAGGGGGCATACATCCCCAGTCGGAGCTACTGATGGTACTTTTCAATTTCAAAGAGGGGAAAGCTAGGGTTTCAGGGTTTAAAGTTACCCATGGTGATATGAATTATCAAATTTTGAAACCCTCATGTTATGTTTCGACGGTGACTTGCTACCGAAGGTAACCAATCACTTAAGTGATTCGTTTGAGCCCTTTCCTCCATGTTCTTACCGGCCCCTTTCACCCATCTTGTTGGTCTCTTTTACTACCTAGGCTTAAGCATTTGTACCGCCGAGGGTTGTACCAGCCGGTCCCACTTGAATATTCTACGTGTCCGTACATGTTGTTTGGCTAACCGTCCGATCACGGGTTTTGATCTGGACCGTTTCTCGCAAACCTCACAGGTCTTCCTACTGATGTCACAAAGTAGTGAGAGGTCTGCGAGATGCCACCATCTGGCATATACGGACGGGCAGGGTCTTTTCTCGAGGCACCAGCGATTACAAGTGGTCGTCTTTTCACCGGCAGAGGGTTTTAATTACAGGGTTAATAATAATTGTCCCTCGTAGACCTCGTGCGAGCACGGTAAATGTCTCTAAAGTACCGCAAGGTCTGCGAACGGGCAACACGTGGCCTGTTTCTTGAAGCGACGGGGCTAGGTGGGACCCACTGTCCGGTTACGACCTCCTATTTCCCTAGGTAATGATTGGTTGTGGTTTTTTGAGGCGCTAATGTGGATTTTCAGCGCTTGTTTGACTCAACCTGAGTCGTTCGACTTGCCAGGTTTGTTCTACATCAACGGTGCAGTTTCAGAGAAATTACAGATCATCTGTGTGACGAGCTTTCATACTTTGAAACTTATTTTATCAATCGCTCGAGCTTTTCAAAGGATCTTCTCCTGATTTTCTCTAGCGTGCAAACGATGCCCTCCTGATAGAAGCAATTATGGTGGCTACGTCAGCCACTTATGGCTCAAATGCTTGTTTTGCATTCAAGCAATCAATATCCCTCACACCAATTCACTCTATAAATGCTTGCTAAAGTGACCCAGTGTTATCATTACATTTTTTGAGTTGTTTTGTTTGCAGGCAGTGGTTAATCTCCTGTATTCTGTGAAGCTATGGATAAATCTATAGGGCGCAAGAGTGCCAGAGTAGGAGCCAGGAAGTCACTAGTTGAGAAGGAGCAACCTGCTCCCAGAATACCCGAAGTTGCTACTAAAAGTGTTGGCAAAAGGCCAGAGCATTGCACTTCCCCTATTCTGATTTCACCAGATTCTGATGGTGACGGGTCTGAAACTGATTCGGATTACCGGTGTTACCTTGCAGCCTTGACTGAGCTCATGGGATTGAACGAGGAGGCCCTTGCAGTCAAACCAATAACTACAGTGGCATCGTGTCAAGTTGTTGGGTGTTACGCTAATGTGGTTGGAGGAAAGAAGGTGGTTCTACTTTTAACTAAAGCGAGAACTCGGAGCGGTCGCTTGTACCGGGGCCGTGTGTCTACTTAGTGGTTGTTGGTGTTGGGTCTGCTGGGCGGTGATTTTCTGGGTGTTTCATCTTATTGATGTGGACGTGCGCGTGCCTGGCACGCTTTTTTGTTTTTTCTCCGACTGGTTACTATGTAACCGTTTTTTGATTCCACGGATCATGTATTGTGCTATCCAATGATGAGGAATGTGAATTCGAATTTCATTCTAAATGAAATTCATTTTTGAAATTAACAATGTAGCCTATTGCTTTATTGCTCTCCTGTCCTATAAAGGAGATTTCACGGCTCATTGTTAGGGTCGGATTTTGGATCATAAAAAGTTTTGAATATATGTACAGTTAGTTCCTTTTACTGTAGTTCTTTAAAAGGTTTTAGTTAATGTCTTTTTCTGGTCAGTTTTCTATGACGCAAGCAAGCCTTGCTAATGTAATTACGGATATTCAAGCAATAAATGATAATCATTTTGAAACAATTTCTCTCCTTATCTCTCTCTACGAGAGGCAAATCTTATATTGAAATTTTCAATCCCATTGCTCTAAGATAGCTGTTATTATTCTTTGGTCTGCCAATACTGAGAATAATTACTATCTCATTGCGTGTGTAGGGATTGTAATCTGTAAGAAGAAGTGTTCTTACCAATCATAGGACATTCTTATGAACACATTTAGATTTACCCACCTTAGTCTTGCAGAGCTAGAAGTGTAGGAGATGTCAGTCTTTGACTAAATCTTGTTAGTTGGCCACTAGCCTTTGTGGCTCTTTAATATAGAGGTTGGCTACCTCTTAGAGAATTGCAAATCCTATGTGGGAAAAAACACCAACAGGACGCACGGGTCTCTGTCTGGTAAACGAAATCCAATTTATAGCCTCCAACTTATCATATTCGCGAGATCATCATCGCTCAAAACAAAAACCAAAGCATCCAAATCCTCCTCCCAAGAATGGCACCAAAGAAGATCTGAAGATGTCAATAAATTTGACTTAACAAATCTGATCAAATCTTTTCTTGGACTCGCTTTGATACCATGTTAGTTTTATGATCAAATTTAACAAAAAGCAAATTAGCAGAAAATTCAACACCACATAGAACAATGAACACAGTAGATACCCTAGGAAAACCCTCCTACTCAAGGGAGAAAAACCCAGCAAAATATGTCTCCAATATATTGAATGAATAAGAGCAGAAATCTGCTTACAAGTCTGGCCTTACTCAAGGCTGAATTAATACAATGAATAATAGCATCACTCCTTGATACAAAGATACAAATGAATGTGATTGTCCTTGAGAATGGTCTGTTGCTACAAACTGATCTGCTGCTAAGTGCGAACTCCTTGAAAGAATGCGAATTGAATGTAAGAATGACTTGTTGTAAATGAAAGATCATCACCTTGTATATATACAAAACTAGGTGACATCTCAACTAGGTCGGCTCCCTTAGAGATGATAAGTATAAAATATTAATTGCAATATGTAGGACGACCTGCCTTCAATTAACGAGAAAATATCTCCTGAAGCTACCAAACACTAACACCTTCATCCTCAACCATCAAATTTTCTTGTTGGTTTGTGGTGTTGGCGGGGTGTTCTTCATTGTTTCTTGCTTGTGCTCCTCCGATAAGTGAAGATTCATGAGAATTATCCACAACTGAAATTAGATGATAGTTATAAGAATTATTATGTGGTTAATGATAACTTTGTCTATGCCATCATTAGAGGGCTAGAAGGTGATTTTTCTAGAAGGATCTCTATAGAAGCCATGGAAGAGTTAAGAATTGGGGGAATTGGTAAATCCAATTCAAAAACTTTACTTATATCAGAGTGGCTGGCTTCCATAAGTCTCCTCTTAAACTGCCAAGGTACCCCACTGATAAAATGATCCTGTTAGAGTTATGCAGACAAGTAATAGAGATCCACAGTGATTGTTGGCAAGCATAAGTCGGGATATTCTTTCCCTATGAAGATAGGGGTATATTCTTGTGCCATTATACAAAATGTAAAGAATGAAAAGATTTAGTTGGCAATGTATACCATGGAGATATGCAATAATCCTAGGGCTAGGTTTGATCCTATTGGGCAAATAAGCAGAGTTATAGGTTCATTCTTCAAACATGAACTTGCCCTAGAGGATCACTGGGCTAATTGTGAGGGAGAATTTGAAGTAAGAATGAAAGATTACTGCCAGTTGACAGTAGATATGATAAAATCTTGCAATGTAGCCAAAGTGTCCAAAGAACTAAAAGAAAATGGGAAAGTTTTGGATCCCATTTACAGTGGACAAGGTATTTACAATCAGCTAATCTACAATGTAGATTGTTCCATTCCAAGGTTACACGGGGATGTGTCCCCTACCCCAAAACCCACTGTCCCTGTCCCCAACCGTCCCCGGGATGAGGGGATGCAAAGGGGACGTCCCCCTGCCGTCCCCGAAACAACAAAATCAATAGGAAACGCCAAGAAACGTTTCCGGCAGTTTGGGGACGGTTTCCCATCCCCGGTACAGATTGGGGACGTTGGAAACGTCCCCAACCGTACCGGGGACAGCTAGCCGTCCCCTACAGGCTAAGAGCTTCCAAACATTAAAAAACAATAAAAAATTCAAATTTTTTAAAGTTTATTTCTCCTTCCCAAGGTTGGGCAGGGCACACCATCTCTCCCAAGATTAATTTAATATTTTTTTGGGCTAAGTTTGATGGAGACAAAATATTAACATTTGGTCATTAGTATTACTCATTTTAATATTTTTTGGGCTAAAGTTCTGAGTCTTTGGATATTCATACCCGAATGAGGCTTAATTTCATAGATTGTTGTATTTAATATTTTAATTTTCATGTTTGAACTTTGAGATTTCTGGATACATGTTTGAGACATTTGGATATTGATAGACCATGGTTTTATTGATGTTTGATATTGCTGTGATAAATTTTATAATGCTTTAATGACATTTCTTATGCTGTTATAGTACTACTCTCACGATTTATTTACATATTGATATTGTTGTTATCAATTATTAATTTATTGACATATCTATCTCTCTTTCCCTCTCTCTCTCTCTAATATATTAATAAATTTTGAAAAAATCATTTATATATATGTATTTTGTATGTCCCCATCCCCTAAAAATTGCCCCTTAGGAAACATCCCGGAAACGCGTCCCCTATCGTCCCCCCGTCCCCATCCCCAAAACGTCATGGAACATAGTTAGATTCAAGAAGATGACAATATGGATACCAGGGCTGGAAGTGTCAAGGCTTGTTCTCAAAGGTGGTTAATATCTCCATCCCCAATGATGGAGTTACCTAAGCCCCAGCCCTCCACAAAGAAATCAACCACAAGTGAAGGATCATCTACTGCTACTGGTAAGCAAAAGCCATCATCTTCAAAGGTTGGCTCAAAGAAGAGAAAGGAGAAAGAAAGGATTGATATAGGATCCAGTGAAGAGGATCTCGAAGAAGAAGTTCCTCTAGTAAGAAGGAAAAGAACAAGGGTCTCATCTCAGACCACAGCTACTCGAAAGGAGGTTTATCCCACTCCTTCCTCTACTCCACATGAATCCCCTTTGCCTTCTCCCACTCCTCCTCCATCTCCTCCTCCATAGAAGAACCCTAATCCTCCTCCTCCATCTCCTCCACCATACAAAATTCCATCTTCACTTCCACCTTCTCCTCATATTCCCACTTCTCCAGTTCCTCCACCTCCTCCATCTCCATCAGGTGATGTTCCTTTTCCCCCTTTCCAAGAACAAGAAGAACCTCCCTCAAGAGAAGAAGCTTAGGATAAAGAGAGGAATGAAAAAGAAATAATCACAGAAGTGGAACTTCAAATAGAGGAAGTTCATACAAAAGAAATTCCTGTCAAGGAGAATATAACAGAGAAACTTGAGGAAAGAGAAGTTGAACCAGATAAAGAGACTCAGAATGGAGAAGTTGTTGCTCATCAAGAAGTAATAATAGAAGATATAGAGCAACATGAGGCAAAAAGTGGAACAAGATAGCTCTCTGGCCACACATAATGCTGAAGTAACTCCTCCTCAAAGGGATGACTCTTCAAATGTTCCAGTATGGTTGAACCATGCAATACAAAAGAGACAAAGGACACGTGTCCAAGAAGTGGAGGAGAAGAGTTTAAGTATCCTGTCAGAGGCCTTTCAGTCCCTGGAGAAGAGAAAGAAAAGGTCAAGAAGAATATCTGCTATCACTATGGATGAGCAAGGAAATAGAATATAGTCGTCCCTCTAGTGGATAAATATGAATCTGACATGCAGCTGGAGGACTATCAGATAAGACAGGTTAATTTAGGTGTTCAAACAAGGGAGGGAGAACAACAATCATTGCAAATGGTTGTGTCTACCATCCTAAAGAGAATGCAAAAAAATGAGAACACCAAAGAGGAACTTAAATCTCAAGTGGCTCAATTAAAAGCGTGTATAAATAACTTGGTAGGACCAGTTGACGTTGTTGCTCTTGAAACAATTTTTGCAAGCTGCACTGAAAGGTGGAGCTCTACACCCTAACCTTGAGGGGTGGGTATCTACTACTAAACAATGGAAGGAAGATTTTGCAACTTTACCAGGTAGAGTTTTAAGGAAGGTAATAAAATATTATCATTGCATTAGTGATGAAGATAGCTTGGCTCACTAAATTGAGGTGGGAATAGATAAAGAATTAATGGTTTGGGAGGATTACATCCCAATTTTGCGAAGAATAAAGACAACATCTTCAGATGATTTGCTAAAAGCAGCTATGATTGAAGAGGATGATCAACACAAATCAGGAAAATAGTTGAAAGTGGCACAGCTGAGGGTAAAAACCCTGAATAAGTGTAGGGATAAGCTAAATAAGAACAGGAGCCTAGCTGAACAAGCTATGGTTAAGATTCAGCATTTTGTAGAGAATCTTGGCTACACATTTTGGGAAACTCCATCCTTAGTCGCTTCTCCCAACAAGATGATTGAAGAACTAAAAGGGTTATTACAAGGGCAAGTTATGCAAGAAGCCATTGATAAAATGTTGGTCAAGAAAATGAAGATGCAATCCTTTCAAGATGAGTTGGCAGGTTTCACCAGCTTGTAGGAAAATATGGAGAGTTTGGCGTTCACTCAGAGGATAAAGTTGCAGCATCACCGAGGCCCTCCAATGGATGTGATGAATGAAGTCATCACTTCCTTCTCCGACAGTTTTCCTAATCAAGACTAGTCGGACCTTTTAATTTTGCTTTGTTTCAATAAATTTTGTAATAAATGACAACACCTAAGTAATAATTCAAGTTGGCGTTGTGTTTTCAGTCAAGACTTCAGTCCTCTATGAACTTTTTAGTTTAGTTTCAGTTAGATCCCAGATCAAATTGGGCGCTTTAGTTTTACTTTCAGTTGGCTTTTTATTTAGATCCACAAATTATGGGATGCCTGAGTCTATTTAATTTGGATTTTGGATCATTGTAATTATCAGAACTCATGTATTTTGCAAAAGAACTTATACATTTTCAGCGTGAGATTTCCTACTGAAATGTGTGGAGCTATTTTATGAATCAAAGGATTATGCCTTATTTGCATGCATGTGGATCTCAATCTCTGGTGATGGTATGATTATCTGAAGTGAGTAAATTTATGAAATATGTTGTGTTACAATGGTATTGAATAGAGTTTTGTCTCATATTTGTGCATGTTTAATGGCGATCTGATTTGATATAACTTCAAAATCTTGAGATTGATTGATTTCCTTTGAAGATTGCATTGATGTTAATAGAAATTGTGTGAATGCTAGTTGCTTTAATATTGGTTATTGAGATTTCATTCAACCATTCAGAAATGATGAACAAAGTAAATCTTATCATTGTCCGTTTAATTTCACTATTTGTTTCTCAATGTTTCTTGTAACCCTTTAATCTTTTGATCTTTATTTCACGATATTCTAAGAAAAAAAAAGAGCATTTGAATAATATATCTGCTGAAGCAATACACTAATATATAGTTGGTTTCTGAAGAATAAACTTTTTTATTTTGATTGCATGTCTTGAATGTATTTTCCAGAAAACCTAAAAAATCCAGGCCCCTTGTTGAAACACGTTTACATCAACCACTTAGTTTTCCATCACGGTCAAGACCTAACCCAAAAGGAACATTGGAGTAGATAGATCTGCTTTTCAAGATGAGCAATAACTTGTTATTGCTTAGCAAGTTGGATGTGTTACAACCACCCTCAATAAGTACCATTAGCGACCTTGCTCTTGTTTTCGTTTTTACTACTCACCCCACTGCATAAGTGGTTCTGTTTGCTTACCCCACTACATAAGTGGCTATTGTACTCACCCCACTGAACAAGTGGTTTTCTGGCACTCACTCACCATTGAAAAGTGGAAGAGCTTGTTTACTTTCATTATTATATCAGCTTTCCCATTGCAAAGTGGATGTGCTCAGCTTACCCCACTAAACAAGTGGTTGTCACTTTCAGCAGCTTAGTTTCTATTGTAATCCTTACACCGTATGCTCTCACCTCGCCCACACTGGGAACTTTGTGATCAAAAAGTGGAAGGAAGATTGTTTAGCATTAATTTTTGTTTTGGAGCTAACAAGTTCAAATTTCAAAAAATAAATTAAGGGTGCTTATTACAAAGGATAGATTTTGAAATCATTGAAATAAAGGAGCCCTTTGATACGTTTAATATGTACTAAATTTGGAGTGGTTTGTGAATTGTAATGGGATTTTTGAACCTCACATGGAGGGATTAAAATTCTTTGGGGTAGATAGAGTAGTACATATTTCTTTATATACAAATATAATTGGTGCATATATAGAAGAGGTGGTGCAAAAGGAAGAAATCAATAGAGAAGATGATAACAAAATGTTATATTCATTAGGGAAAATACCTATAAAGGAAACTAAGGAAGAACCAAACTCTAAAGGGGAGATACTTGTTGATAATAGTAATTGCAGCATAGACACTGAAGAAACTATAGAAGCGTGGTTATGGAACAAATCGAAGAAAAGATCAGGGAAAGTATTAGGTGACAGAAAAGCATATAGCCTAAGAAAAATTGAGAAAATAGTAGCTAGAAGTGCCAAAAACATCACAAGTACTCCATAAATTCAAAAGGAGAACAATGATGTGACTTACCAAGATATACCCTGATTTCATAAAATACATCATATCTCCATAGGAATTTCGCATATCAAGCCACCTCGCTACTATAGGGGAAGGTGACCTAGAATTTATAAAAAATATGGAAAGAAATTTCAAAAAGGAGGATTTGAGGAAAGAATCCCTACAAGACACTTTTATTTGTAATGTAACACGATGGTGTTTCACGTTGTTGGCACCTAATTTTGTTGTGTCTCATTTTTCCTTGTTCTGCTCTAATGGTCTACTCTTTTCCTTTTTGTTTTCCCATTGGTTATAGCCGATCTAAGAGATTTTAAATGGGTTGTCTTGCTTGGGTTTATGCCTTTGATGTTGCATCATTAATCCCTCTTGTTTTTATACTTTAGTTAATTCCCCAAAATCAAATTTCCAAATTGGCTGAGTAGGAGTGGTCAGAGTTTACATCGGCACTAGGAACCAATGGTACCTGGTTCCTATGGAACCTTTGATGGATTTTTTCCCTTTGTCAGAGCTTTCATAAGCATTAGGAACCAATGATTCCTGGTTCCTATGGAACCTCCAATGGATTTCGTCCCACCATTGACAAAAGATAAGGTGGTTGGAGGTTCCATACGAACCATGAACCATTGGTTCCCACTTCCCATGGAACACCCAACATAGGAATGTGTGGAAGGAAAAGTAGAAGTGGTTAGAGGTTCTTTTGGTTCTAGGAACCAAAGGAACCCCCAACAGGTTCTTGTTACCTCTCCAAGCCTTGATGACTAGGGTAAAGAGCAAGATGGAAGATCGAGGCTAAGGAAAAGAAGACAAGGGTAGTGGGAAAAGAGAAATAGAAAAGCAATCAAAGGATTTTTTGGTTCTAGGAACCAAAGGAACCTCCGATAGGTTCTCAATTTAGGCCTAAGCCTTGATAGAGATTAAAGCACGAAGGGAAGAAAGGGTAAATCCATAGAGAAAGATAGAGGGAAAGTGAATTGAAGGAGAAGGAGATTAGTTGTTGGAGATTTTGGTGGTTACAACCATTGGAACCCCCAATAGGTTCCCACTTCCTCCAAGTCGACGTTGATTACTTGCAAGTTGTAGGAGTTAACACTATGCTATTTTTTGCACCTACTTTCTATGCGGCCCCCATCAATGCTCAACGACTCTAGAAACCTATCCGGCCTCAATTCGTGAGACTCCATGAAGACTTTAAATGCACTTTTGGCATGGACCCATGAAGAAAAACAATGCCCATACTTCATTCATTATTCACAACCCCTCTTTTTGTCAGAAGTGGCACCTCCAAGATGCAATTTTAGCAGATTTCATGGGCGTTTTCACTCATTCCTACATTCGAACCCATGAATCATCAATTCTCAGGTACGGAAGGGGTCAAAGGAATGTTCTTTCATGCCCCTTTGTGGTCAAATCGAGTTGCAATAAACACTTGTTCTCTAGGAATTGGAGGAGCTTGTGGTTAGGGTTTCCTTTTGTGATACGGATTTCTAACAACCTACACACCTTCCTTCTATGGATATATTGGCCTTGGTTTTCATATTTTCAAGTAGGATAACAATTTTGGGGATCAAGAGAGAGCAATTACAGAATCAACAAAAGAAAGATATTCACAAGAAGCCCTAGAGTTTCAATTTCCAATTATGGGTATAATTATTTTGGTATTGTAATGATCTATGTTTATCCCGAAATTGTAATAAAATTTGTAGCCTCTATAAATCAAGTGATTAATGGAAAAATCAACTTTCATTGAGTGTTTCCATGTGTATGGTGTGCATTTCTAGATGTGTGCTATTTAGTTGGCTACCTAGAAGACTGTAAAATCCTTGCAAAGCCATTGTAAGGTATCTGTTCAACACATTAAAGGAAATATATGGGCATGCTCATGGATTACTAAGCAAACTCACTTAATATTTTGCAGCTATCAATTGTTTTTTTGAATGTATGTGTAGAGCCCAGCTTGCCTGTGCATTCTGAAAGGCATAGTCTTTTGTGGTTTCTTGATTAAGATATCACCTTGGTTTTAATTATAACATGTTTGATTAAATTCAATGACTCTATTACCCAAATGGATAAAGGCACCAATTTGTTACTAGCTTTCTCTCCCCATCATCCTCAACACACTCAAAATACATCAATCTAAACATCTTTATAGTTTTATTTGCGTGTGTATTCCAACTGTCATGTATGAATGTATGTAACACTTTAAGGAGTATTATAAAACACATTCATTGACACGTATTTGGTATATCATTTGTTTAATAAGGTGCTTAATCTTGAGTATCCTAAGCTAGCATATAGGCACGAAGTGATAACTAGAATAGGGGTGCACTATGCAATAGGTATGGTTTGTGTCAGGGTGAGTGTTCTGTTTATGTGGTAATATGTGTTCTAGCACCTTAGGGAAACCCCCCTTGATCTTGCAAAGCTAGAAGAGAAGGAAGTCTTACCCACCTGAACAATTTGTCCTAAGTTGCCCAACCTAAACATAGGTTTGTGGTAATCTTCCCAAGTTTGACACCCTTGGCACTTGGGAGATTATCAAACATTAGGGATTTGGGTTCTACAACTCAGATCACCAACAAATTGGTGTCATTGTCGGGGATTAGTTTAAATCAAGATTCAACTTTAAGACCCAAGCTAATCAATAACCATGGTGCAGCCAAGAAAATCTTGGTACTTGGTATAATAAAAAAAATTGCTGATCTAGATTGCTCTCTCCTTTTAAGGAGTGGTGACTTTGTCAAGGAATATCCAGAAGTTAATTTCAGAAGATAAAAGAATGGAAAGGGATCAACAATCCAAAGGTCAAGAAATTCCTAATATAATTTCCCTTCACATGAGAAGGCAACAAGAATAATGGAAGACTGAGGACGACCTAGGTATATCATCTCTACATAATTCTCAAAGTATTGAAAAGGTAGGTACTTCAAATAGAAGAGATGCATCAAAATATACATCAAATGATTCAACTAATAATAGGATCAAAACTAGCAGAACCTTTAGGCGTGATTATGGTAAGCTTGGAAAGGAGACAAATGCTGATATAAGAAATAAAGATACATCTTAGAATCTGCATACAGAAAATGTAGACATGAATTTTCTTCCGCCTCCACATCTAAGATATCAAAAGGGAAATCAACATAGCAATTCTCCTATTTCATCTTGGGGAACTGAACAAGAAGTAGAGACTTTGTTCCATGATGTTGACCCAGCTGCTCAATCAGAGATTAAGTGTAGGGAAAGAGAATTAGATCAACATATAGATCTTATTTACCACCTCAAAGAAAGGTAGTGTGAAATAGAAGTACATTTGCATTAGGGCAAGCTCAACTTGCTCAGCAGGCTCAACAAATAAATCAACATCAAAATGTTGTTCAACCTCATAATGTTGCACAAACCATTCCAAATCAGCAATTGCATAATTTGCAGCGACATCATCAAAACCCCCAACACTAAAATGTAGGACAAAACATTGGGGTCAACCCTAGAAGACAGGCTCAAAGATTTTCTCTAATAAGACTGCCATTAGGATTAGAAAGATACAAACAACTTGAATTTGATGGTATTCCTGGTTATCGTAATCCCATTCCAGCTGAGATTAGAGAACAAATGAACAATGCTATCACTAGTGAGGACCACTTGAGGCATTTCATTGATGTGGCAGATGAATACGAAATAGAAGATGAAGATGTCATGACGAAGCTCTTTGTGTAGTCATTGGAAGAAATTGCAAAGAATGGTATAAAAGTCTTCCAGATAGTAGCATAGATTCATGGGATGAGTTTATGAGGGTTTTTTGATTGCAATATGGAGAAAGAGTGGATCCAAATTTTGCAATCCATGAGCTAAATACTATAAGGAAAGAGGTTAATGAAATAGTTGGTTTCAACAAGTTTATTATGACAATGAGGAAAGTGTCTCCCAATGTCAAACCAAATGAGCCTATGTGCCTTGTTCTATATTGTGGAGCATTTGATTCAAAATTGGACTATTGCTTAAGAGATAAGAACCATAAAACATTGAGGGAATCTTATGCCATGGCTATCAATATAGAAATTAATCTCGGGGTATTTAGTAAAGACAACAAGAGGGCTGATGTAAAACTTTAAAAACCAAGTGCAATACCTTCTAGTAGGCCCCTTACTGTCGAGGAAAAATTGAAAAAGTTAATGGAAGTCATGAAGGATCTCTCATACAAGGTTGCAAAGAATGAGAAAGGTATGTCATCTAACAATGCTGCCACACACTTCAATGAAGGTCAAAGATTGCATAATAGACCTTACAATTATGATTGGTCTAAGAGGCCTGGAGCCAATGATAAACAAGTGGTCCCAAGGAGTACAAACCAAGTATACCAAGAGATACACACCCCTAATCCCTTGAGGAAGGATCATGTGAATCTTCAACAAGATTCATTCTAGTGTGACATATGTTATTTGCCTCATGATCAATCAAAATGTGTTGTTGCTACAGTGCTTGAAGAAAACAAAGGATTCCAAGAGAATGAAGGTACACCCAAGTATTATGAGGATGCCAATGTTAATCAATTGGATGCATACGAGGGTGAGAAATTCTTTCAGTATGATCATGACAGCCATTGTATTCCATATGAATTACCTAACAAAAACTTTAATCAAACACAGTCTCTTAATTTTTCCATTGCACAATTATTGAGGCAATTAAACTCCTTAATTATCAAGTGGTAAAAGAAGAAAAAGAACATTATAAAGTATCATTGCACATTACCTCATCATATGGCATATCATTGTTTGGCAGAAGCAAAGGATCCCATCATTGTACGGCATATCATTGTACAGAAGCAAAGAAGCATTCCCATATGGCTTATAACAATCACTTGCACAGTCAAAAATTACACCGTACGGCAGCCTAAAGTCTTCAATGTACAGCATAAAGGACACTTCTTCAATGTACAGCAAGTAATGATCTCCCACACTGTACAGTCAGCAAGTTTTCAACGTTCCATAGTGCCTCTACTCATCATATGGCCAAGGTGTTTTTTTCTTCAACTAGATTCACATGATGAGCAATGTATGCCCTCAGTTCTTTATTTTTTTCCTTCAACCTTGCCTTCACTTCACTATTGTTTTCTAACAATTTTTTGGCATTCTCTGTAGTAAAGTACAAGACTCTGAAAACTGAAAATCAGCAACCTATACCTCTTGCATATTTTTATGATGGGGAGGAATGGTAGTTTTGGCAATAATGTGCTCTTCCTCATTCTTTTTTAATAGTTGTCACTTGATTTTTTGTATCTTCCTCAATGGTTAGGCTAGAGACTACACTAAAGTTAAGTGGTTGTGCAACCACCATTTTTTTTGTTTAAAGTTTCTTGGATCCATTGTACTTTACCTATAATTAGTCTTGGAACTTCTGCCTCCATGGTTGTAATTTATCCACTAGGCTGAACCATTGGAGTAGGAGATGTATGACTAGGAGATTTGAGAACTTCACAAACTCTCTTTGATTGAATAGAAATTGAATCTGAAAGACTAACTATTGTTGTTTTAGGAACTAAAGAACTGTTTAAACCAGCCAAGCTCTCCATTGGCAGCCCACTACTTCAACTAATGAATTTACCTTTGTCCCTAAGCATGATTTGGAGAACCAACTTAAGGTTGGTGAAGATAAGATTGCTGCAGCGCTGTCCCATTTTGATCATTCCCATAAGTTGGTGGGAAATTACCTATGGAAGGCCCAACTTGAGGGGAGACATAGTGGTGTTGAAGAGGCTTCATATATTCCTGGTTTGCAAGCAACATCAAATGGAAGTGGGTTTATCAATTTATGTTGTGTAGTCATTTATATATCAGTTCTATGCATTTCTTTTATGTTATTGGCATTGAAAACACTCAACCAAACATCAAAAGCAATCAAACAAAACTCAGAAAATCAGAACATTTTAGTGGGAAAATCAGAACTCATGAGTTTGCACAACAACTGTTTGACGAAATGTCAGTACTTTGAAAAATAAATTTTTGGGTTAGATTTAGTAGGGACATTTGAGTGGTATCAGAGCTCATCCTGTCAAGTGCACGTCTAACCAAGTGTAAGTTGGATGCCGAGATTCCATACTTATTCCCATCTAGTGCCCCATTAGACTAAGTTATCCCAATGAGGTACTCAATCCATCTATCTACCTGATCATATCGGCTTATGACTCGTGCCACGTCCTCCACTGCTGAATACTTATCCTCGAGGAATAAGCCAAGAGGTGTAGCCTGCTGCAATTCATGCATGTTCTCTACCAAAGCTCGGACTACATGACTGCAAGTGGCATCACTGTGTGGATTTCCTGCCTCTACAACATGAAGTTCGAGACCCTTAATGAGGAGTAACTCTTCCTCATCTAAATCTGAAAATCTTTCATGCATGCACACTATCAACATCACAATGTGAGCATGCACCATTAACCTTCATGTAATTTCCTCATCCCTCAATGCACAAGATTTGCGTTTGAGTTATAAGTCATGAAGGATCTCTCATATAAGGTTGCAAAGAATGAGAGATCCTTCATGACTTCCATTAACTTTTTCAATTTTTCCTCGACAGTAAGGGGCCTGAATCTTGTGTTGTGCATGAGATTGAGGGACAAGGAAATGAGGAAAAAGAAGAGCTACATGATGAGGTTCAGGAAGGCAATGGTGCATTCTCACATTGTGATGTTGATGGCAGCCATGTGCATGATTTAAAATCAGTTTTAGTAAATGAACATGTTGCTGATTTGGAATCAGATTTAGATGAGGAAGTAGGTTCCCCTCATTAAGGGTCTCGAACTTCATGTTGTAGGAATTGGGTATGCATCACAAAGTGATGGAGAGTGGTGTAACTAGTATGCCTGGTTACAATTCTTGTATTGATAACCCATTGTTTGAAATGGGTGACGATAGGACTTATGAAAATCCACTTTTTGGGTTGGGCAGTGATTTCCAGTTTGATGTTGGTGAGACTGCACTCACTGGACACTCAGAGACTCCTTGGTGTATGAGTGTTGTTGGACATGGAGGCTACAGGCCACAGAGATTTGGGAGTTAGTTGACATCTTCTTTTGAGGGGGATAATCCCATTGCCAAGCACGATGCTACTCCTTTGGCAGAGTGTGCAGGGGTCTTTCTTGGTCTATCGGCGAGCAGTATTATGCCTTTTAGGGCAGCAGGTAGCTGGGTGAGGATCGCTTCTCAGCATGATCCGCTATGGGTGCATGGTGTTTGCATGGATTCCATGAGGTTGCTTCACAGGTTATGGTACACAGATGTTACTATCAAAGTGGAGCAGCAATGTGTTCAGTGTTGGCTTGAGGGTTACTTGCGTAACTACATTTCAAGAAAGCAGAAGACTTGGGTGCGATGGGTGTATTTGGGCGAGTATTGTTATAACACTACGCATCACATGTTGATTTGTATAACTCCCTTCTGAGCATTGTACGGCTATGATACCTTATCGTTTGTGGACTTGGCATTAGGTGATAGCAGAGTTATTAGGGAGTATTTGGTACGATGGAAGGACTTTACATTGGAGGATGCCACATGGGAAGGAGAGATGATACTTCAGCATCCAGATTTGCAGTTGCTTGGGGGCAAGCAATCCTGGGAAGGGAGGACTGTAATGTCCCTTCCTTAGGCAGCTCAGACTAGCCGTGGTTGGCCTACTATTAGGGTTCCCGTAGGTCAGCAGTATGGTTAGAAAACCCAACTGAGGGATGTGGAGCCTAGTTGGGAGCTTTACGAGCCTTTCAGTTTAGAGTTAAATTGTTGAATCCAGGGATAAATTGAAAATATTAAAATTTGCTTTAATGGAATAGTAACAAAGAATTATAAAGTGAATAGTGAAAAGTGCCCCCATCCTAGTGAAACAAAGTTGTTTTTAAAAAGTGGCCCTTTCTTTTGATGAGGGAAAAGACCCTTGAAGAGGAATATTTTATTATCTTTTATAAAAAAGCCCATGGGAGGTTATAAAGTAAAGTTTGGGCTTCTTTTTTGGCATTCATTTGTCATTTTTCATATCAACACTTGCAGGTTTGAGCTCTGGAGAAGGGTTTCAGCTTGGTTTCAGTCTTTTGGGAACGAAAACTCCCAAGGGCTATCGTGAATTGGACGAGAACCCAGTTCACCTTTGAGGAGGACCTACCTTGGGTCTTCGTTTGGGCTTCATTGGAGGAGTTTCAGGTGTTTAATTTTCAGGCTTGAGTTTGCAGCAGTGTTATATCAGCATATTTCTTTAGATCGGGTGCAGCCATTGATAGATCGAGTCTCTACCAAGCCAATACAATCACATGTTTGCATTCTACTTGTTGGCTGTACAATTTTTGGCCAAGTGCACCTAGGGTTTGTGGCACAATCATCATTGCAGATTTATTCCAGCTGTTTGACAAGTTTACATTAAGGATTTGACATCTTCCATACCAGCCATACCATTTCTAGTTGGTGCACCATCATTTGGAAGGGGTTTCATGGGCATTTGAAGTTGATTTTGGCAACCAATTTCATATCAGCACTTCCATAACAACGATCAGACCTGTAGCTGCATATTTCACATTCTATTTCAGTCTTCTACCATTGTTATCATGCTCATATCAGCCTTCATACATTGTATTTTCATGTTGGCATAGAAAGGGTATGTTATTGGCATATTGGGTATTCAAATCTTTCATTTGTATTGGGTTTAATGGAGCTGTTACAGTCTGATAATTTTCATATCAGACATAACTGTCATTTTAATCAGACCTTATATCTTTAATTTAATGGCATAAATGGAAGTGGGTTTATTAATTTATGTTGTGTAGTCATTTATATATCAGTTCTATGCATTTCTTTTATGTTATTGGCATTGAAAACACTCAACCAAACATCAAAAGCAATCAAACAAAACTCAGAAAATCATAACAGCAGTCAGAAAATCAGAACTCATGAGTTTGCACAACAACTGTTTGACGAAATGTCAGTACTTTGAAAAATGAATTTTTGGGTTAGATTTAGTAGGGACATTTGAGAGGCTTCACCTTCTTCTTAGCAACTAGTTTCTACTTTTCAAGCCTCAAAATTTCCTCAACTTCACTTGAAACTTTCATCTCTCTCTTTTGATCTTCGATGTTGTATGCATGCAAATCAAAAAACAAGAAACAATAAAGACTCAAAAGCATAAACAAAGAAATCAAATCAATTTCCTATTTACCAATCACACTACAAACCTCAAATAAGTGTTGATTTCACCTTGTTTGGATATGGATGCGACTCAACAGCATAACACTTCAATTCAAATGAGGATGGATTTCAACAGAGTTGATTTGCATAGAATGTGAGATTATGAAATGATGAAGGAATGAACCTATTTATAGATTTTCCTCGTAGAAATAAATTGAGAGATGAAGATAAGATCAAGGACTTGAGTTAGTAGAAGTGGTTGTGGAGTCAACTCAACCAGAAAATGGAAAATTGCCATTTTGAACTATTGAGGAGATAATAATGAATTATTTAATTCAATTGATGGATAATTGTGAGGAATAAATTTCCACTTGAAGACTTTGTTGACCGATGGAGTGAAGATGGAATTTCTACATGAAAAATGAGTTAATTGATTGGAGGAACTTAAGAGACAAAAATGGAAATTTTGTAATTGAAAATGGATAATTAGATCTCATTTAATTAAATAAAATAATGGATAAATGGGAATTATTAAATGATTATTATAATGATGTGATAATTAATAAATGAAGTGATAAATGATATTAATGAATGATAAATGATGATTAATGTGATAATAAATGATAAATGACATGTGATGGTAATAAATGATGATTGATGATAATTGATGGTAATAGATTATTGAATGATATGATGATAAATTAATGTCAATGCTAGGAGGAATATATTGAGTGTCTACAGACACTAACAACTACATCTCCTATTCAAGAACTACCTCTATACTTCTATCTACTTATCTTGAACTTTTTCTTGTGGCACCATCTTTGTGTGTTCTACTAGCTTCCTTTCTAAGAAGCCTCCTGATCCATGCATCACTATCTTATTCATCCAATCTTTAGAAATACCATTCCTGACTAACCAATTAACTAGTGAGAATGTTTGGATATTTCCCCTTGACTGAAGAAATCAAGGAGATAAGAGATCTTCACCTTAGTCAGCTAACTCATTTGGCACATCTTGAAAGTGAATTTCCTTAACTGATCCAAAGTTCATTTGGCTATGTCTTCTTTTGCAGGTTTCATATTCATCAAGGCATTTTGCTCAAATATCTTCAATATTTAGCACATGTGTAACTTTGCTTCCAAGTCTTTTAACCATTATGTATTTGGAGTTGAAGCAACTACTCTTGTGATAAACTTTTTGATTGAAGTTAGACAATTCAGCTCCCATGCTCCTGGAATCTATGGCATTTGTACATCTATACAGCTCAATTTGTATTGGAAAATTAGCTCCCAATTTGCATTTCTTCATACAGTGCTTGTGCAATTGACCCTGCCTGCAATACTCCATCAAGAGGATTTTATCACTTGGGTACTATGGTAGTTTGTAATGATAAATGTTGAATCCACACTTTAAAGTAGATGAAGATAGGCAACTAGATGAACTAATCTATCCACTCTATAATAACAATTCTTGCATGCTCTAAAATTTGGACATGGTTTTCATTCTCCAAAATCCCCTACTATCAACATGGTAAAAACATCATTGATTCTCTTTAAGTGCTTCAACCCTTCTCTATACTCTAGTTGTGGATATTGCAAAAAAAATGCATCCTCTTATTTAGAGCTTTTCCAGCTCTGTAAGAAAGTTAACCTGCACCAAAGTAAATTAGATATGAAACCATATGAAAAGCCCTAGAGTCAAAGAACTTAATCAGCAGAGAATGAATGGAGTTGCTGATTAAATACCAGTCCTATGTGTCTCTTTCCTTCACAAACGAGGCTGATAGTGTAAAACATCCAATTCTTGAAATTCCTTACACTAGTTGGTCGATCACCTTGTTGAGCATGGTAATTATTAGGCTGAGTTTTTTCTGTAAAATCATTTTGGTACAATATCTTCAGCAAGCAGGAAGGACTTTTTGTTTCATTGATCCACTTCCATGCAATCTCTTTTTGACAATCCTGCACATTATTGTCCCACTGAAGTTAACATTCTCTTAAATCAATCAGCTGGGTCTCTTCATAGGACTGCAAGCCAAATGTGCTGATTCAAGGGTTTCAACATCTAAACTGCAAATTACAGCTGTTAGAAGATGATTCTTCTAGCCCTTGGCTCGTAATGATGGGCATAAACTATCACCAATTAAAGGGATTGGACCGTGATGGGAAATGAGGCAGCTTGTATGAGTCCACTTTTCACTAATGTGATAGCCAAATTACGCCCTACTCATTCACCCATATCCAAAACAAGTATAATCATATGACCAAGCATCATATCTCAAACATGATGAGCTATTTGACAAGAGTATTTTAGGCTCCAAGACATCCTCATAAAATTCCATATTTGACAAGGTTTTCTTCTTGCTGACTATGACTTGGAATATAAAATATTGAAAGAACAACCATGTTATAATTGACAAAACAACATTTAGAAACAAGGCTTTGATGTAAAGCAACAACAAATGGAAGAATTTGATGGATAAGTTAATGTGCACTGAAATATCCCAGGCCAAATTTGTATGCAATTTTTTTTTAATTTCGTGACTTCATGTGAGCAGGCATTTTGTCAAACAGTTTTCCTATAACCTGATATTCTATTTCGTGCTTGAAAACACATGGTAATTTTTGGTTCAGATTCTCAAATGCAATTCTCAGATGATTCTTGCTCAATAAAAATGAAAGTAATGCAATTTGATAATAATAATGTTCATTCATTCATTATTCACAGTGCTGGAAATGAATATACAGATTCAAATATTTTTCCAGAATTATAGGGAAGTTATATAGAGTAGTTTCTAACCTGAAAATTTGCAAAAATTTCACCTCATCAATTTCCCAAACCATCCCGGTAAGCTATTCAGACATCAACAAATATTATCAGCTCCCCTGGTTCGGCGCCATTGGAATGAGTACGGATAGCTATCTATTTGTACGGCAGATTATAAAGGGTGAATTGAGGCTTAAGTCATCGCTGGCTTAGCAAATTTATTTGCAACTTCTTTAACTGTGAACCCCACACCAATCCACGTCCCCCTTCCTCAGACTTTTAAATGTATGGCTCTATTTCCCAAATTAATACTGCTCACAAAATATAATAAAGTTGCGTTGGATTTTTGCTGGAGACATTCCACGCCACTTCCCTTCTGAAGCGCAGCCTTAAAGGGATTCAAATAATTTAATCGGCTCTTGTGTATAGCTTATTGGTGGAATAAATGGTAGATGGACTATTTTATGGTTATCGCCCTTGCTCACTATACTCCTCAAATGCTATCGACCCCATTAGAATTTTCTGCAGCTCTTTGACCCGCAATTTTACTTAATAAACCTGGCACATATTAATAGTGTGTCCTCTTCCTAATAGCAAGAATTAGCTCAGGGCGTTTGAGGTGTGAAATGGGAAGATGGAAAATATTCAAGGAGGTGTGGACAGATAGGATTTGATGTTTATGTTCTTCGGGTTTAGTGGACACAGAGTAGCACTACTTTATGCAGTGTAGGGTTTACAAGGATATCAGGTAGAATTACTTAGATTTGTTAAAAGTTAGATCGTAGAAAAGAAGATTGTTGAAAAGGGAACTTGATCAAAATACACAACAGAAGAAACAAAATCAGCAAAGAGTTAGAAAGCAACAAAAAGTAATTGGTGGGGTCAATGACTGTTTTGTTGTTTGCAAAAACGGTTTCAGTTCTTTTTCTAGGAACCCATAAACCGGCTGGTCTCCTAAACATAATTAAAAGCATTCATTCATTCATAACTAGGCCACGGCCCACTAAGTAATATTTCTCTTAACTCCATACCTACAGATGTTGCATTTAATTTTTTACGATCAATTTCTTATTGTAAACTTAAGCAGTGACCTCTCCAATAATTCAGCTTAGAGGACACCACAAATATTTCATATATATCGGCACTGACATTAAATTATATTCTCCATGCTTGCCCAACAAAAATATTAAATATATCTCTATGAAATTTCTGATACGAAATTAACTATAGCAGAATTAATATCTTGGATTGAAAAGACTAGAAGGCAATGTAGAAAATAAGAATATGCTACTAATACCTTCATATCATATGAACTGAAATAGTCGCTTCATCCAACCAAAATGGTACAACCATAATGCCTAATAGAATATGAGACTAAAAAATAAATATTAATTCATACCATACTACAACTCTGAAATTTCACCCAATTTCTAAAATTTGTCTTTATAGAAGACTTCACAAATTTCACATGATGAAGTTCGATTGTGAATTCTAAAATGAATCCACTCCAAAAGATGAATTGGGTTTTTGTCCAACCCACCAGTTCAAAGGTTTCGTCCTTGAGTTTTCAACTCCAAAATCCACACAAATAAAATTAATCAAGCATGAACTCCAAATGAGCTCTGAAAACATTTTTAATCATCTTTCGTAAATCCTCCTCTTATTTACTTTATATTTAAACTCCTTATTTCACCAAAAAGTGATTTTACTAAATTTATTAGCTTTCAAGCACTTTAGTCACTTTTTTAATAAATAATTGATTTAAATCATCATTTAAATATGCTCTACTTGACAACTTAATTAATTATTTAATTATCAATTATTTTCTGCACCACCAACCGAAATTGTGAAAAATATAAAAACTCGATCGGAAACGATAACTAAAAGTGTCAAAATCCTCTGGAGCTCTGCGGAACATCAAATAACCACTCTAACATGACTAACTATCACCAAGAAAGCCAAGGCTACAATCAATGCTACATGATCGAAAATGGGGACATTACATGCAACCTGAAATCTTCTTTGCAATAGCTGTAACTTGACAAATACTCCTTGATTCTAGAAATTGGACTTTTATACCTGAAAAATCAATAGGAAAGAGGATTGTTTTGCTATGCACAACATAAGGAAAAATTGTTTGTGTTTTTAAACGAAGGGAAGCATGTCTATTGTAATAATCACCTTTTTTTTTAAATGCTTAGCTCAAAACAAAATGAAAATGCTAAACATTCCTTTCCACTTTTTGATCACCAAGTTCCTAGTGTGGACGAGGTGAAAGCATACAGTGTATGGGATTATAATTATACTTGAAATGAGTAGTTGAAAGTAAAATCCATTTATCCAGTTGGATTAGCTAGGCACATCCACTTTGCAATGGGAAAGCATATACCATAATGAAATGCAAAGTAATCTCTTTCACCTCTCAGTAGTGAGTGAATACAACCAATAAACAACTCTTCCACTTTTCAATGGTGAGTGAGTACCAGAAAGCCACTTATTCAGTGAGGTGAGTAACCAGAGCCACTTATGCAATGGGGTAAGTAACAACAAGTAACAAGAGCAAGATCACTGGTGGTACTCTCACTCAATGTTACAATGTTAGCTCTTACAATTCATTCCAAACCAAATACATATTTGTTGTTACAAATATTAATGTGATATGAAGATGATTAAATCAGCCCAAATGAACACCCAACTCAAAAAACTAACCACCCAACATTGTAATAGCAAATATACCATAGAATATGGAAAATGGAAGTCTGATATAAGTCTGAAACTTCACTGCAGTAGTTTAGACAATGAGATAGAGGACTCAAGAAACTTCACCTAGCTATCTCCAACATGCAAAAAAGATCACCAACTACCTTAGCATCCAAACAACAATGCCAACTCACACCAAAACTCATGAAAAGAGTGTATCACCATTCTTAAAAGGTGTGTTAGACATATGCAGGTCTAAAACTATAGTTGCTACAGGTAGTAACAATGGTACGACCCCCTAAAAAGCATTCCAAACTCCACACTGAACACTCCTACAATCTGAAAAGGAATCACACCAAAATGTAATGCCAAAACAAATCAAAATAGTCCATACTGGAAAACCCAAACTGAAACTTCAAAATCAACTCCAATGACGATTTCTGGTTGGAAACACACCATAGTTTAGCTAGGGAATATCTTGCAATTCTAAAACTAAAAATCTATGATGGATTTTTTCCTCAAAGATTGAAGAGAACCAAAGACATTTCGATAGCATAACATTATCATTCTTTAACATATCCAAAAGAGACCCCAACACCCCCTTTATAGCTTTTTACGTAGTTTTTTCCCAAAAAAAAAAGCTTTTTGATTTTCACTACTTTTTCAAAAAATAATTTTTTTCTTTTTTGTTGCTTTTCAAAAACATTTTGTTTTTTCCAAAAAATTATTTGTTTGCTTTTTTGCTACTTTTTTTTCCAAAAAAGTACTTTTTCCTTTAAATTGAAAAATTCATTATGTGCAATTTGCAAACATGTGATCACCTTTTCCATCAATTTTTCTTTTAAAATAAAATAAGACCTTTTTCATGTGCAAGACCCCCTTATTTCTCCTAGGTGTCCAAAAAGGGAATTAAAATACCGTTTCAAAAAGATATTACACTTAAGTTATCAAAAATAATGATAAAACATTTAACTTAAGTGAATAATTTAATTATTTCATCCCAAGTTGCAGAAAATCCCTAAACACATTGGAATCCAAATTTGACCACACCAATATGATATTGAGGCAATAGGTGAATAATAGAAGCCAATTTGGTATAAATAGGCATGCTCTCCAAGAAGTTTGGAGAGCACCCAAAAGGTTGAAAATCCATTCTAAAAGCATCTAAGGGCTCCAACTAACCAATTGAACTCAAACCCAAGAACAATTGATGTGTAAGATAGATCAAATGCTTCTCCAAGAATGTTGGAGTTCTCCCTAACTAACCAGTTAGCATCCATAAGACTTGGAAACTGGCTAAATGCGCACAAATTCACTAAGCACCAAAAGGGGACATTACATCTATATAGGCATAATTAGCTTCAATCCTTGTTTTCTTATAATCATAGGCCAAATGAGATGAAGTGGCACCATTCTTTTAAGTGATTTTGTTTCAATTCTTAACTAGGCATTGAATTTTGAACCTTGACAACTTGTTTCAAGTAGACACACTTTTGAGGTGATAGTGCCACTCTAAATGTGAAAAAACTTCATTATGCTTTTATTTCCAAGTGTAGGTATTGATTACCCTTAGCCTCACCATTATAAAAACATACCTAGCAATGTTTGATGGTTGGATGTTGGTAAAAGCACACCTCAAGGTATTATTTTCATGACATAAGTGATTGGAGCAATTTCCCTTTTAGTTTGCCATCCTTTTGTAGTGTGGTGATATTTTCAAGTGGCTTGAACACTACCATAGTGTGCCTAGTGATAGTTATATTTTATGTTCTTACTTTGGGTACAAATCACTAGTTATTCTCCCATCATTAGAGCACCATTTTCCATGGTTAAGCCAATATAAAAGTGTGCATATCATGGTTGCTTCAACTCACTTGTTGGACAAAACTTGGAGCTCATATTTCTATGTTTTAGCATGACATAGTTTCCTCATTACTTTGCCACCCTGCACCATGATTTGTCACTTAAGCCAAATTTCCTTTATGGCAAAGTTTTCTAATGAATTTGCCACTTCCTAAGCATTGGCCAATTTTCACCCTAACACTGCCACCTTGAAAAGTACCCCACTTAGTAAAGTTGTTCCTCTTCATCATGAGGAGAAACTTTGTCCTAATTTTTTCACTTAGATGGAGTGTTGTAGGATTCGTCTCCGACATTTTCCAATTCTTAATTTAAATTAAGGTCTTTAACAATTCCTTCACTTCTTTCAATGCTAGATCTATTACAAGTCAAGGAACTTTTGTATTTCCCTTTGGCATATCTCTTTCTAAAGTAATCTACAAACATTTTTAGTATATATAAACCTAATTACTTGGCAATTTGACAAGAATGCCATGGTTATAGAATACAACATTGACAAAAGGAAAAGTTTTGTAGGAGTACCAATAAGGTTCAACAATTGAGCATGTTCATTTTTCTCTTTCATCGAATCCTTTGCATGTGCCTAAACCACAACAACATTTCAAGGCACAAGGTAAACCTGAAAGGGAAGTTGCTATGCAAATTGAGTATGATGTTTTGATAAAGAATCACACCCAAGAGTTAGTGGAATTGCCTCTTGATAAATGACCCATTGAATGCAAATGTGTATATAGAGTCAAGTGAAAATCCACTGGTACTTTGGATAAGTACAACACTCATCTTGTTGCCAAAGAATATTTGCAACATAAGGGGATAAACTATGAGAATACTTTTTCTCCTTCTACTAAGGTTGTTTCACTCCATAGCAACTTAGTTTACTTAGAAAATGTATCAAATGAATGTCAAAAGTGCATTATTGAACAAAACTTTAGACAAGGAGGTCTACATGGTGCGGCGTGAGATTTTTTAGGTACTTATTTGTGATCATCTTTTCTACAAATTGGTTAAGTCTTTATGCAAGCTTAAGTAGGCTCCATAACACTAGTATATAAAAATTGATTAGCATCTCCAAGATTCTAGATTCAAGTCTTTATGATCCAAATCATTATGTAAAATATATGGTGATGATAATGTGATCCTTAGTGCATATGATAATAATCTCGCCATCAAATGTAGTGTCCCCCCTACTTTTCAATGAGTGAAATCAAATATCTATGTAGCTTTTTACATGACCAATCGAGGCCTCCTACACTATTTCCTAAGTGTTAAATTTTGGTAACATGACCATCTCATTGTCATGGTTCAAATCATATGTACCATGATAAAATTGGAGAGGTTTGGGATTGTAAATTGCAGTCCCTCTTCTACACTTATGGAGATCAGGCTCAAGTATTCAACCAATGATGATTCATAATTGGTCGATAAACATCAATTGGATGTAAGGTATTTAAGAAAGGAAAATTTCTCAAACCCCACAATTGCTTGCAAAAAGAGAGGTTGACCCAACTAATTTTTTTTGTTGATCTACAAGTCAAAAAAAGTAATCAAATCAAAAAATACTTTTTAACAAGAATATGCATTTAGAAAACAATAATTATTACATATGTGCAAGAAATCACATACTCTTCTAAAACTTAAGAGTTTGGAATAATGGTATAATCCATAACCATTTTGACAACTCTCCTCCATCTTAAAAATGTCAATAAAATATTCCATTTGAGAATTGTTAGAGGTATCATACATTAGCTAATAATTAGTTAATCTTTAATTGATTATTAGTCTAATTTATTCTCGTGCACTTAAACTAAACTTAGGAGTGTTTTTATGCTTTATTAGTTGAGTTAATATTAGATCATTATGTCTCATCTCATGTGATGTTGAAACTAGTCATGATCTGATCTCTTTCTCATTTAGGGCTTTGCTCTTATAAGCACTCAACCCTCATTGTAAATATCTCTCGGATATTATCTGGAGCTTCCATATTTTCTTGAGAGTCTCTTACTTCTGTAGCTTTTTCTTGTTGAGGAATATTTCACATATTGTTTGCAAATCTCTTGCATGGAAGGTGTATTTTTTTGTTATTTGATCTTGTGGCTCGTGTTTTGTGCTTGTTTCACAATTCTAACATGGTATCAGAGCATGGATTCAACTAACCCCTTCTCGATTTATGAGGTTTTTTTCTTCAACAAGGGTTGCAGGCTTCATATCTGAATCTCCTTTTATTTTTTTGCAAATTTTGGATGTGGGAATTTTTTGAAGTATTTTTGTGTGAAAAGGACCTCACTGTTGGATCCAAAGCTATTGAGAAAGTCAACTTTGGATTTTGTTTCACCTGATTTCTATTCCTAATGCCAGATCTACGAAGGTTTGAAGCGGTTGCTTTATTTCCAAATCCGGAGGGTAGCTGCTTTTTCAATACATTTTGGCATGAAACAAACATCACCATCACACTCAAAAGGCCCAAAAACCTAAAGATTGCTTGTCAAATCGTCAAAATCCATGTCAGGAGTTTATGAGGCAAAATATTTTTGCCATAGAGGTCGTATGGCCTCTCCAACGTGCGAATCGAGGTGAATTTTTAAAATAAATAATTAATTTTCTTGCAAAAAAAAAAACTTCAAAACATTAAAATTGAAAAAAATATTATTCAAATGGAGGTTTTCTTTATTAAAAAAAATCAAAATTAAAATTCTTATAAAAAGTAGGGACGATACCCAAGGGTACCGCCGCCTTCCATATGGCAAAGCAGCAGCCCTTGGGCTCCGCACTTGTTCCAACCGCCCGCTTTTTTTATAAAAAAAATATTTTTTTAATATGGGTTTTTTTAATTATTTTTTTCCTTTAAAAAAATGATGAATGAAGTTTTTTTTTTCTTTTTTTCTTATTGGCGAATGTTGGAACTCCTCATGACAGTATTTTTATGGTACCTTACGTGTGTGGTAGTACCTCACATTAATCTCTTGCACAAAGTTTAATCCTTTTCGCACGATTTGACATATCTTAATGGATCTTGCCTTATTAATCCTACTACATACTACTCAATGGCCATTATGATTTCTGATTTTTGTGCGAAGGGTTTTTTGGGCTTTAAAATAGCACAATACCAGCCATTTTTCAATCTGTTCTAAGCAATTCCGGTCACTCCCACTGAGTAGTTAATTCTAAAGCAGTTACCGAGTGAACAAACAATGATAACATGGCTCTCCGCCCTTAGAATTCAAGAATAAATTGCCCCGTTCAATATTGGGAAAGGTCGTTCGAATGCAGCCTCTCTCAAGAGGATTTAAGCCTCATTTTTAAGATGGACAGTATGCGCACGGAGGATGCTGTAAGGTCGGTTTTAGGCTTGGAGATCACCAGCCTGAGAGCTTGATGGTTAATATTCCCTTCCCAGGTGCTATCAGTTTTCCTTTCAAATGCAATGGATTTACTGCAACCATTGAGGGAATTAGAAGCAATTGTAATAAAATTTGTGAACCCTCAGTTCATTGACAAGAATGATTTTCTCTCTATTGTGCAAAACTATAACTTATTCACTGGGGAGGGGTATATAGGAGGTTTATTCCCTTGTGAGTATGTTAAAGAAAGATTTGGGTTTGACGAAATATTTGAAGTTATCAGGCTGGGCCTTCAATTTAGAAATGATTTTGCCTTGTTATCTGCTCTGAAGAAACATGTCAAGCGTATCAATTTGTCTCTAGAGTATGAAATCAAATAATTTTTTTATGACATTTCCTTTCTTAGGGATTATGTGCAGCAGTTGCCTCTAAACCGTTTTTTCGAAAAAAAAGAAAAATTATGTATTGAGCCAGATGCTCAAGTGTTTAAAGAATCCCAAGAGTATCCACGTGCGGGGACCTCAATTTCACTACACCAAGGTCTCAAAGCAAGCAATCAAACAAAAGTTGTGGTGCAACCAGAAGACGAAGTTGCTCCTTTTCCTAGCTACAACTTTTTTGCAAGAGAATCGACTCTTCCCACTCAAGCTGAACTGCAGGATGAGCAATTTGCGGCACAAGATCAGAATTCAACCTGTGTTGAGCATATGGAAGAGTAGTTAAAAAAAAATTGTCAGCTTAAATGTTTTTTTGATATCTTGGCAGAGGCTTGGTATGCACATGTTTGAAAAACATGCCTCATTTTGCATCAATCATGTATTGGGTTCTCAATAGGGTTTTTATAAGGTGGTGGAATTATAGTTAGTCTTTGAAAATCATCCTATTGACTCCAACATGCGGATTTTTTTTGTAATCTATTGTAATATCACAAATCAACTTTTTATTTCGATTGGGCTATAACCGAAGGTTTTCTTCCTGGTTCTTTCCTGCCGGTATGCCCTCTGAACTAGGATTTTATATTTCTATTCATATAAATTAATATAATATAGTGGTTTGCCACTTTTGTCAATAATAATAATAGCTTTTGATATATTTTTTTTACAAAAAAATATAATAGTTTTTTGGGCTTTTTTAACTAAAAAAAACTAGTCAATTTTTTTGCAAAATCTATGTAATAAAGTAATCATGTTGTACCTAGAGGAAGATATTTTTTTTCTCAGACTTCTAAAATTGGAGGACTTCCACATTTGGGGGTATTTGGGCTAACTTTTGTGGAGGATTTCTTTTGCTCTACTCAATCCCTCTTCATTGGGTTTTTCACTTTTGCACCTCAACTTCTAGAGGCCATATCTTGGCCATACAGTGGTCTTTTCAAGTGAAATTTTTTTTGAGATGGGGTAAATTTTTGTGCTCTTCGCAGTGGTGCAAATATTTTCTAGTTTAGACTTTTTTTTTCCATTTTTTTTTCTCAATGTTGTTGTTGTTCAGTTCTCATTTTGGAGACTTTGACAGACCATATCTTCTACATCCGGACACATTTTTGGGTGTCATTTTTTTTGAAAGTGCACGTTTTTTGTATAATTCATCATGGTGCTACCAGTTTCCTCTTTTTTGTTAGAGAATTGTATTTTCGGCATGTCATCCTTTTTTGGACATTATGGGCTCCCATTGTATGCACTTCTTAATTATGTAGATGCACTAAGATAAAGTGTCATTATTAAGTATATTGTTTTTGGGGATTTTTCACACATCATGTTGTGTCTATTGTATTTGTACTAAGATATAAAGTGTCATGGGGGGGTTGATGTTTTCCTTTGGTTTTCCATCATACCTTTTTCAAGTGAGTGTCCCTTCCACGACAACAATGAATCTTGTTGATTCTTGCCTCATGCATGTGTGCATTATTTTGCATACCCTTTTATTTGAAAGTTGTTTCTCCTACATGCACTTCTTGATTTCACACAGTTTTAGTGTTCCTATCATGGCTCTCCCTTTTCATCATTATGGGGGGTTTTTATTGTTGGTGCTAATGCTTCTTTGGTTTCACGTTGGAGTGATTCATATATCTAGTTCTTGTTCCTATGTACTTCCAAATGTAGTGTACATCAACGACTAGTTACATGCATTTCGGTGAGATGGATCATTTATCATATGGACACTCTCGCATTCCTATTTATGGAGGTTCTTCATTTTAGCACCATATCAATCATCTTTCGACAACAGTGTATAGTTTCGTGCTTCTGGATGTTCTATATGTTCCTTTTTTTCAAGACATTATCTTGTTTGGAGGCTTCTTCAATCCTTCACTTGGCTTTCATCTCTTTTTTGAGTGGAGTTTTTCCCATGAGGTTTTCTCTATTTCTCCGCATTATAGAGATCTTTTGTTTGTACATGGGTACCTTACATGGCCTTGTTTTTCAAGATCCATCATGCATTCTTTTTACAGTTTTTAGCTACTCCCTAAGTTCATCTTAAGGGGGGGTGTTAGAGTTATCATACATTAGCTAATAATTAATTAATCTTTAATTGATTATTAGTCTAAATTTTATTCTTGTGCACTTAAGCTAAACTTAAGAGTGATTTTATGCTTTATTAATTGAGTTAATATTAGATCATTATGTCTCATCTCATGTGATGTTGACACTTGTCATGATATGATCCCTTTCTCATTTAAGGCTTTGCTCTTATAAGCACTCAACCCTCATTGTAAAGATCTCTCGAATATTATCTAGAGCTTTCATATTTTCTTGAGAGTCTTTTGCTTCAGTAGCTTTTTCTTGTTGAGGAATATTGCACATATTGTTTGCAGGTCTCTTGCTTGGAAGACATATTTGTTTGTTGTTTGATCCTATGGCTCATGGTTTTGTGCTTGTTTCACAATTCTAACAAAATGAGTTAGTGATGGGTTTTGTATCATCACTTTTGAGTAGTCCATATTGTCAATTTGCACCCTTAAATTTGAAACAACTAGACTACCAAAATTGTCTTGCTCATGCTCATCATTATCAGTGCTTACAACAAAATTATCATCTACAATAATATGCAATGACTATTTCAAATTGATTAAGAAACATGCTTAAAATATTGTATTTAAATTAAACTATAGAGGATACAATTTTATCTATGTTATCAATCCCACAAGTCATTTTTGAATAGTCTCATCTCTATATGTTACAGTCCTTATTACAACACAAAAAAATAGCATAATATGAGTATCATTTAGATTGAGTATAATAATTAAAATGATACATCTATTTGTTTTAACTAATCAAAATATGAAAAAATATATGTTTAATTGCATTTGTTTATGACCATGATTCTTGTATTTCTTTGTATTCAAAAACATCTTCATATTCCTCATCTTTGACACTAAGATTCACCTCCTCATTGAAGTCAAAATAGAGCATTACATTGATTATATTCATCACATGTTTCTTGTGTAGACAACATTGTTTTCACTTTCTTAATATGTTTATAACTGTTTCTCCTCAAAGCTTGTATATACTAGCAAAAAAAAAAAATTAAAAGAAGAATATTTAAAATTTTGACTTCTATGGGGATGGTTGTCTTCACAATATAAAATATGATTATTTATAAGAAGTAATGAAGATTAAAATTACCAGAATCATATTCCATCACATTATAACCGCCAAATATGTTTGTTTGACTTCTAACTCAATAAGTTAATGATGTCATCTCATCAAAAAGGACATCACTATCAAGTATCCATCTTGCCCTCTCTAATATATTGTAATATACTCAATACTAATAGTCTTCCAACCTATCTCTATTTTTAAAATATAGCTCTACTATAATAAGCCACCCTACTTTTTTTCAATTTTTGCAATATTAAAGATGCAATGCAATGTCTACATAATTTTTTGATCACAAAGATCTTGGAGTAGGCAAGGTGAGAACATATACTGCTTCCAACACACAACTATTCTAAATGAATGAAATTACAAAGATATCGTAGCAAGACAACCATAACACATAGACGACATAGCTAGCCTAATCAACATTTTTTTAGGAAACTGTGCGAATACAATCAAGCCACTAGAAAAATGTCTAAGCTTGACTCAGGCCAAAATGATTGATAATACCAACTTGTTCAATTCTAAAATGGGATGAATGAAATTCTATAATAACTAGCAATAAACCATCCAATTTTACAATATGGCATCCATACAACTTATAACCCTTTAGTGGTTAAACCATCCAAATTTTACAAAATATACATGAATGCATAAATATTGAATCCTTTAGTAGTACTATCATATGAGGTTTACAAGATTAGCAAGCATGAAATTGCTACAACAATTGATTTATAATTCTAATCAAACTTACAACTTTACTACTAGCACATAAATTTGCCCCAACACTTAGATTAAACATAGAATATCATTTCCACCACATCAAAACACTAATCCAATTGAAGTCTACCTCTAATAGCTGATGCAAGAGACTAGTGTAGATGTGATATCACTCTATTCTACTACTTAAAATAGTGTTGTCACAAAATTTAGACTAATGCACTGTTGATAATTCACTATAGACACCACCCAAACAACTATAGCCACTACTCGAATGCACTCCAACACACCCCAACTAATCACGTATAACTATAAACACACTCCAAGAATCCACAAAACACACCCAATCACAAGGAAACTAATTGAAATTTAGACTGTAATTAAAATAAAATTAGTTATAGGTCTAAAACTAAGTATTGTAATTGTTGGTATAGTAGGTACAATAGGTACAAATGTCATTAAACTCAAACAAGATTCAATAATAATATCAAACTGATAATTTCAAATCATATATAGGTCTGAAAAAAACCTTGGTACCACAAGTTCCAAAGTGTACGACTCTCATAAATCATTACCAAACCCCCAAATACCTAATAGAAAGTGTACATTTTGTAAACATAGGTTGTTAGAAAAATACAAGTTAAAAGCCTTTTAGTTTTTTCTGGTCAAAATAATTTTTGTAAAGCAATATGGCCCTCTAAGGAAGGTATGGCCAACAAGGAATGAGACATCCTACTAAAGGAAACTCTCAAAATCTACAAAATAATTTTTGAAATCTACAACATAACCCTTGCACACCAAATTTGTCAGAACACATAAAAAATCTTCATTAAAACACAATTGGAAAAATAACTTAACCATGCAACACAAACTAAGAAAACTTCACTTTCGGCACCAAGGAAATCTTTGAATGAAATTTCTCCAATGAATAATAATGGTTTTCATTCCCCAAAGCCAATATTTTTAGCACAATTTGAATGAAACCACTCAATCTAGCTAGGAGGGTTTTTGTCCCCAAAACTAGTATTCCAAGAGTGTTTTCATCCAAAAGAAATATGAGAACTCAAGTTATTACTCAAAGAAAAAATGTAAATACAATATTGAGTTGAACCCTTCTTCTCAATACCCAGCCTCCTTTTATAGCTTTTTCGTTGCTTTTTTGAAAAATAATTTTTTTCTTTTTTGGAAAAGCATTTTTTGCTTTTCCATTGCTTTTTTTGAAAATTGTTTTTTTGTGTTGCTTTTTCAAAAACACATTTTTTTCTTTTTCATTTCTTTTTTCCTTAATAATAAAATAAAATGACTTTTTCAAGAACTTTTAATTAAATATCACTTTTAAATCTCCATTTCAATATCACTTTTTAAATAATAACCTTTTAAGTCTGTAACATACACCCTTGTTGTTTTTGAAGTATACTGTATGTTGTTTGTTTGTTTTGCTAATGTGTTTGTGAATGTTTCAATGCATTTTCAATGAAGCACATCAACATAGATACTATTTGTGACTAAACAAGGAAACCAAAAGATAGCAATGTTTTTCAATAGAGATTGCAACATATATTAAGAGCATTCATTTTCAAATTGAAATCAGACAAGTACAATATTATATCAAACCTAAACTATGAAGTTTTGGACCTGGTAATTGACTTATAACAACAACAATATATCATATATCTCCTCCAAGGTCCTTAATAATGATGCGACGAGTTTTCAGATTGAAATCAGACAAGTACAATATTATATTAGACCTGAAATACGAAGTTTCAGACCTGGTAATTGACTTAATAACAACAATATATCATATATCTCCTCCAAGGTCCTCAATAGTGACGTGCCAAGCCCCCTATGAGTTCCAGCGCCTCCAAAAAGCCACTAGAAATAAGCTGACAATGAGGTTTATACAACAACAAACCCCTGTCCAATACCACCCAAAAATGGTACGACCCTTGAGAGGGTGACTTGCCTGGAAAAATCAAAACTCCAAATAAATCGTGTGAATTCTAGAAATGGGGCACATAGACCTGAAGAATCTATTTAACCAATACCCAAAATGATATTTCGGATGTGCTACGAGCAATGAGAAATCTTCACTTTCAGCCACTAGGTAAACTGAGTTTCCAAAACTACTGATAATGCAAATAGACTTTAGAAATCTCACCAAAATTTCCTACAAATCACCATAAAAAATATCCACCTGCCATGCCAAACTCATACCAACAAACCCACAACAAAAAACTACAAAAATCTTCATCTTTAGCCATCCAAAACCTTGTAAATCAAAACTGTATTGAAGCCCAATGTGATCCCTGGGTGGAACCACTCAAATTTGGCTAGGGTGGATCTTTCGCTGCCAAAAATAGTTCAATACGGCATGGTTTTTCCTCCTCAACACGCAGCCCGAGTACTTTGGAGTCATTCCAACAACATCCTGTTAAGTTGCTAAATAGAAGATGAGCAAATGAGAGCCAAAAATAGACTTTATAAAAGGTGAGAGGGAAATTAGGACAAATTTGTTGATGTTATGACAGCTTCAGTGTACACTTCCCAAGAAGAAAAGATAAATTAAATGAATAGCCTCTTAGCTATTTAATTTATATCAAACATTTTATTTGCTAAAGGGCTGACCCTTATAAGTTCGCCTATTCTTGTCTTAACCTTGAGTCGACCTTAAGGCATGTCAATTGTTTACTATTTATTATGTAAAGGCCGACCTAAATGAAGAGGCGCCTATGTTGTATATATACAAGGTCCTTTTTTTTGGTATTGTAACAATCACTCAAGCAAGTTCGCATCTATCTTCAAGAGCAGATTTCGCACTTTGTAGCAGCAGGTCCGATTTCAAGGAAGAACTCATTCATTTATATCTAGTGCATCTAGAAGAGGTGCGACCTCATTGCATTCATTATTGGCCATTTTTGGGCCTGTGTTGTAAGCATATTTCTACCATTGCTCTATATTATAGAAGAGATTCATTGTTGGGTTTTTCTCCCTCAAGAGGAGGGTTTTCCCAGGGTATCTTGTTGTGTTCATTGTCTTATGTGTTGCAATATTTCTAAGTGCTTTCATTGTTTAATCTGATCTAAGAAACACTAACATGGTATCAGAGCGGGTGTGAAAAAGATCATGATCAGATTCAGATCTGTTAGTTTGCAACTCTCACTATTTTTCTTTTCAGTCTATCTTCTAAATTTCTCAAGATGGTGAACGATCTGAAAATCGAGGATAGACTCGAAGGGATCTCGAACTACACATCATGGAGGTTTAGGTTCATGCTAACCTTGGAAGAAAATGATTTGGCTAAGTTTTTGAAAAGAAAAGTTCCCAAACCTGAGGGGGAAGAAGAGAAGCTGCAATGGAGAAAGAAAGACACTAGGGCAAAGAAAGTATTGGTTGATTCCGTCAAGGATCATATTGTACCAATTGTCTTCAAGTTGGATACAGCAAGAGAGATGTTTACAACCTTGGAAGAGATGTACGAAATCAACAACACTAGTTGAGCCCTTGCACTGAAGCAACAACTTCATCATGTGAAAATGGTGAAAGGAGAATCTGTTATTACATACTTCATGAGGATTTCAGAGATAAAAGATCAGCTCTCCACTATTGGTCACATGATTGATGATAAAGAACTGACTATGCTTGCTCTCAATGGTCTTCCGCTTTCATGGGAGGCGTTCATTCAAGGAATCAGTGCAAGATCTGAACTTCCCAAGTTTGATCGATTGAGGATTGACTGCATTCAAGAGGAGTCAAGACTAACAGCAAGAGGAATTGGTCAAAGCTCAAAGAATGAAGAATTACAAGTTCTTGCCTCTCATTCATCAAACAAAAGTAAAGGCTTTAAGAAAGGATTGTTCAAGAGGAGTCGAGAAGATGGAAATGATGATGCTCCTACCTTCAAAAGGAAATGAGACATGTCCAAGATTCAATGTTTTTCGTTGTGATAAGTATGGTCACTTTGCGAGGGTTTTCCCTCAACGACCTAAGCTTCAAGTTGCCATTGCAGATGTTGAAGAAGTCACTCCACAAAAGGACTCCAGTGATTATCTATTTTATTCAGCCTTGTCTAGCAATGTTTCTACTGACTCTAACACTTGGTTGATTGATAGTGGTGCTTCTAGGCACATCACCGGGTTTAGAGGTCACCTTTCAAACTTAATGGAAAGCAACTCCAGTGATCAAGTTGTTATTGGAGATTATGCTAGATATTCTGTAAAAGGGATTGGAAATTCCACTCTTCACTTGGATTCCATAATTTCTTTGGAGTTGAATGATGTACTGTTCGTACCAAGGATAAAGAGGAACCTTGTTTCAATTTCAGCATTAGAAGACAAGGGCTATCAAGTTGCCTTCTCTAAAGGGAAAGTTCTTATATGGGCAAAGAACTCCAGCTTCAAAACTGCTCAAGTGATTGGAGTTAGACATGAATGTCTCTACAGGCTATGCACTCGTCCTCTTCAAGCGCTTGTGCATAACAGTACTAGCATGTGTGATCTTTGGCATCGAAGATTGGCTCACATTCACTTTCGTGCTCTACCTATCATGGAGAAGATGGTCACCGGTCTTCCGAAATTCAATCAAGAACATGAAGGTACATGCAAGGGATGTGCCCTAGGCAAGAACACAAAAGGTACGTTTCATTCCAGTGAAAGTAGATCTAAATGTATTCTTGATCTCATTCATTCTGATTTGTGTGGTCCAATGTCTATTGCATCATCTAGTGGTTTCTTGTATTATATTATTTTCATTGATGATTACTCTAGAAAGACTTGGATTTATTTCTTGAGATCTAAAGAATCAGAAGAAGTATTAGAAAGATTCAGAGAATTCAAAGCACAGACTGAAAATCTGTCTGGGAAGAGGATCAAGGTATTGAGATCTGATAATGGTGGAGAATACACTTCTGGCACATTTCGAGACTTTTGTATTGAAGCAGGGATTAAGAGGGAGTTCAGTGTTCCCTATAATCCACAACAAAATGGTATTGCTGAAAGGAAGAATAGGTCTATTGTGGAAGCAGTGAAAGCTATGATTCATGATCAAGACTTACAAATCTCTCTTTGGGCTGAAGCATCAAGAACAACTATCTATGTTCAAAACAGGAGTCCCCACAAGATCTTAGAGAATAAAACTCCTGAAGAAGCATTCTCAGGCGTGAAGCCTGAAGTTAGTCATTTGAGGATCTTTGGCTGTCCAGTCTATGTTCATATTCCAAAGGAAAAGAGAACAAAACTAGAACCTTCTGGGAAGAAAGGAATTCTTGTAGGCTATAGTGAGACATCAAAAGCTTACAGGATATACATTCCTGGACAGAAGTCTATTGAGATTAGTAGAGATGTCACATTTGAGGAAGATGTTGCTTACAGAAGGTCCAAAGGCACTCCTATGGAGATTGATGAAGAAGAACCTCCTCAAGATATGGAAGTTGACCATATTCCAGAGAATCTGAAGGAGGATACAGAACCTATAGAAGATATTGATCCAACTGAGCCTTTGGATCCTACTGATGGGCCTCTAGACATTGTGATTGGAAAGAAAAGACCGCTTTGGGCTCGCAGGACAATGCAGGAAGCAGAAAGGTTTGCAGCTCCAAGAGGAGCTTTCAGAGAAAGCAAGAGACCTCACAAGTTCTCTAGTTATGTTGCCTTGATGAGTCAAATTATTGAGTTAGAGCCTTCAAATGTTGAAGAAGCTTCTAGTCATCAAGTATGGAAGGATGCCATGCTTGAGGAGTATCAGTCTATACTTAAGAATGATGTTTGGGATATAGTTCCTAGACCCAAAGACAAATCTGTGGTGTCTTCTAAGTGGCTCTTCAAGATCAAGCATGCAACTAATGGGAGCATTGAGAAACACAAGGCTAGATTTGTGGCTAGAGGGTTCTCACAAAAAGAGGGAGTTGACTATGAAGAAACTTTTGCTCCTGTGGCTCGTTACACATCTGTTAGAACCATCATTGCTATTGCTGCATCTAGAGGATGGAAGATTCACCAAATGGATGTAAAGACAACTTTTCTGAATGGCATAATAGAAGAAGAGGTTTACATTGAGCAACCAGAAGGATTTGAGGTGCATGGGAAAGAGTCTCATGTTTGCAAGCTGAAGAAGGCCTTGTATGGTCTTAAACAAGCTCCTTGTGCTTGGTATGAAAGAATTGATCAGTATCTTTCAAGTCTGGGTTTCTCAAAGAATGATGCAGATTCTAACCTCTACTTCAAAGTAGTAAATGGTGAAGCATTAATTTTGGTTTTATATGTTGATGACTTGATCATTATTGGTGAAGAACATCTAATTCTAAAATGCAAGAAGGAATTAGCTTCAGAGTTTGAGATGAAGAATCTAGGTCTTATGCATTACTTTCTTGGCTTAGAAGTTTGGCAAAAGCCAGATGAGATGATTCTAAGTCAAGGCAAGTACACTGTTGACATTCTCAAAAGGTTTGGTATGATTGACTGCAAACCTATGTCTACACCCATGGAGACTAATTTAGATAAGTTGAAAGAAGCTGCAGCTAGTTCAGAACCAGTGGATTCTACGATGTATAGACAGTTGATTGGTTCATTGATGTATCTAGTTAACACTAGACCTGATATTTGCTATGCAGTGAGTGCACTTAGCCAGTTTATGTGTGAACCAAAGCAAATACATCTTGTAGCAGCTAAACATATCCTGAGATATTTATGTGGCACAATTGGATATGGGTTGAGATATTCTTCAAACGTGGATTTGGAGCTGCATGGTTTTACTGATTCTGATTGGGCAGGATGTGTTTCAGATCGGAAGAGTACCTTTGGTTGTTGCTTCAGTTTGGGGACTGCTATGATCTCCTGGTGTAGCAGGAAACAGTCTTCAGTGGCCTTGAGTACAACTGAAGCAGAGTATATAGCAGCTTGTGTGGCAGCTCGTGAGGCAGTGTGGCTTCGTAAGCTCCTTGCAGGATTGTTTGGACAATCAATGGAGCCTACTATTATACACTGTGATAATCAAAGCTGTGTGAAGCTTTCTGTCAATCCTGTGTTTCATGACAGAACAAAACATGTTGAGATCAAGTACCACTATATTAGAGATATGGTGCAAAGGAAAGCTATACAGTTGAGGTATATCAGCACTGAAGAGCAAATGACAGACATTCTCACCAAGCCTCTCGCCAGGATTAAGTTTGTGTACTTCCAAGAGAAACTTGGTATGGTGGAGAATGCAGTCTTGACTGAGAAAAGAGTCTCAGTAATCAGTGATCCTTGATTGATAATGCAATTCTCTGCTGAGAGAGAGTTGAGGTGCAAGCCCTTGATAATGCAATTCTCTGCTGAGAGAGAGTTGAGGTGCAAGCCCAATAATGCAATTCTGCTGAGAGAGAGTTGAGGTGTAAGCCCTTGATAATGCAATTCTCTGCTGAGAGAGAGTTGAGGTGTAAGCCCTTGATAATGCAATTCTCTATTGAGAGAGATTTGAGGTGAAAGCCCTTGTTTCCACCCTCTGGGAGAAGCTATGGTGGATGTCATGTGTGTGACTCCATGACAACATCATGTGAGGGAATCTGTGATGACTTTATACCATCTATGGGAGTAGCCATAATGGTTAATATCGCGTTGAGGTGATATTCTATTTTGTTTTCATTCTAATATGATGTTTCTTGTGCATATGGAAGTTCAACCCTAGCTGAGAGGGAGTGTTGATGTTATGACAACTTCGGTCTGCACTTCCCAAGAAGAAAAGATAAATTAAATGAATAGCCTCTTGGCTATTTAATTTATATCAAACATTTTATTTGCTAAAGGGCCGACCCTTATAAGTTCACCTATTCTTGTCTTAACCTTGAGTCGACCTTAAGGCATGTTAATTGTTTACTATTTATTATGTAAAGGCCGACCTAAATGAAGAGGCGCCTATGTTGTATATATACAAGGTCCTTTTTTTTGGTATTGTAACAATCACTCAAGCAAGTTCGCATCTATCTTCAAGAGCAGATTTCGCACTTTGTAGCAGCAGGTCCGATTTCAAGGAAGAACTCATTCATTTGTATCTAGTGCATCTAGAAGAGGTGCGACCTCATTGCATTCATTATTGGCCATTGCTGGGCTTGTGTTGTAAGCAGATTTCTGCCATTGCTCTATATTATAGAAGAGATTCATTGCTGGGTTTTTCTCCCTCAAGAGGAGGGTTTTCCCAGGGTATCTTGTTGTGTTCATTGTCTTATGTGTTGCAATATTTCTAAGTGCTTTCATTGTTTAATCTGATCTAAGAAACACTAACAAAATTTAGGTTTGAATTCTTTTCCCTCCAATTTCCAATGCCCTCCTTATGAGGTTTTTTTAATTTTTATTAATTTTTAATGTACCGCCTTGCCACCTAACCCTAGAGGACGACACAAACACAACAAAAGTGTAATTTTTTTTTTTAAAGTGTAATTAAAATAAGTAAAGTGAACTACACTTAACACATACATCCTCTAAGGTACGCGATAACGCTTACATTTTAATCCCATAACATACATAAGTAAACCATTCATAGCATATAAAATAATACTCATGAAAGATAAGAACATACATCCAATAACATTATACTCATCTCATAAGATACAAAGTACATTAAAGAATCAATCATAGATTGCATTCATTCCATAAAGTAGTTACAAAACTCATTTCCAAAATGAGGTAGATCATACAATAATAATGTTACAATTACAAAGATATAGGAATCCTCCTCGAATATAAATGAGGAGTAGTACATAAACAAAGATATCCAATTGATCCAATAGAACATAAGAGATGGTACAAGGCAATTGAATCATGCAAGCTCTCCAAATTGGAAGATCCTGCCATCACGAACATAAAGTGGAAACCCAACGGTGTAAGGTGCACATTCCACCCAACCAAGTGGTACTTGAAAGCCCACCCCCATGATAGGAGATAGTAAAAAGGGCTTCCTAGACAAAACCAACGACCCTTAGACACAGACAAATCACAAGACCAAAATATACAAGTACAGTCCATACATAAAGGTTACATTGCTTCCAGAGTAAAAGAATCAAGTACAACAACTGGACAAATAAACTGTTATCATAGGAGGAGTGTCATCACAAAGTTGCATGCGTTATCTTGGTAGATCTTCCCAGGCCCCGACCCCCATCTTGGGTTATCCTGGTAGCCTCTCATAATCTCTGAACCCACATACAAACTGATGCGGAATCAAATATCTTTCAAAGGGACAAGATAATGATCTAGCCATTCTAGGCCTTCCCATCTCATCTCAAGTCTAAACAAGTCCTTGAGCCCATGAGCAAGGCACAATTATCTAGTTATATGTTTAAAAGATACCCTTTTCCCTAATACTTTTATTTAATTATCACTGGATTATCTAACTCTCACATGAGTTATCCTGGCACCACTTTGTGTTTCGACCCCCATTGAGAGCCACTCCCCTACTGACAACACAAGGATCTAATCCACAACCAAGGGTAAACACAATGCACAAACAAATAATAAATCCCAACATAATACAAGAGGCAACACATCCCGTTCGTAGTAACCGAGTGTTTTAAATGAATAAAAACCAAGTGCACTACCCAAGGGAAATAAAGGGTTGTACCATAAATCACAACAACCCCCTCATAAAACTACAACATTTGGAAGACTTACATACACAACTAACCGATTTCCCCAACAATGTGAACAAAAGAGATCATGATTTAAATAAGCAATCAGACATAGTAATTGATACTATCATTAGGATTTCCTAAACCTAATTTCCAATGCAAGAGGTCCAATAATACATTGCTCCAAATAATTCTAACTCAATGCAATTTTATTAACGGGAAATAAAGAAATTAAATCTAATTGTTTAAATCAATTTCCCAATTACATCAATATAAAAATCAATTTCCTCTTTTAAATCATCTTTTAAAATTATCTGATTCATGCATTTGCATGCACCTAATAAATTATTCATTTATATATATATATATATTATTTAAATAATTAAATACCAATTTTCAATTTTCCTAACACAATTATTAAATATAAATATATATATATATACACATATATATATATATACACACATATACATATATATATATATATACATATATTAAAAATTTAAAACCACATGTTAAAGCCAAATGTAAATCGAATTGAAGGAGCGATGAAAGTTTGAAGTATTCAAAAAAAATAAAGGCATGGCAATACAACCAAACCCCATATATATGGGGGCGCGACTATGGAGGGTAGCACTGGGCATTACCTCCCCATGTCGCCTCCCTATGGGGGGCGGTTGTGGGGACAACCCCAGCCTCCCCTATATGCTATTTAAAACTCATGAATTTTTTAATATTAAGACTTGCGAAATTTCAATTCACCGTACGAAAACTTTGTCTTGGGTTTTCAAAATAAAATTTTACAAGAAACTTCATAAATAAAATATATATGCATATATATATATACATATTTGTATATGTATGTGTATATATATACAAATATGTATATATAACTATACAAAAACTAATTGCTTTAGAAGAGCAAATTATTTTCACAAAATTTTCTACAAGAAATATTTACAAAACTTTCTAGAGAAATAGATTTTTACAAAAAAATTCTACAGAAGGATGTTTTCAAATTTTTACTAGAGGTTTTCAATTTCTCAGCCAAATAGATCTGATTGGGAAAACGAAAAAAATCAATAATCTTTACAGGATGATATTTTCCCATACGAACAAGATTTTCCCCAAATTTTGACAAGAAGATTTTAAATCCATTCCTACAGAGATTTTCCAAATCTTCTATTGTTTTTCCTCTGGGATTTCTATTGTTTAAAAATAATTTCCTACAGAGACTCTAAAGATTTTACGACAATTTTCCAATTCCAAAAAAATCAAAGCTTAAAACAATTTCTACATAAGCTCTAAGATTTCATGACAATTTTCCAAACACGACAATCTTTCAAATTTACAAAATATATTAAACCTTCTAAACAAATAACATATTCTTCTTGTACATGCAATCTTTCCAATTTGCATATAAATACAAACAATTAAAGAATATGTTTCTAGATGCTTGAGGAAATGATGTTTGAAGTAGAGCTTCACCTTCAGATTCCAATTTACCAAAGCTTCTTCTGAATTGTCCACTTTTCCAGAAAGATGAAAATAAAACTAGAGCCAAAATTTTCCCGAGAACTTCTTCCCCAATTTTCAACAACCTCCAAAATATCTTCTTTCATTGTCGTGAAGTAGCCTCTTTCCTCTTTCAGTTAATGCAATTATTCTCTCCGAGAATTAATTCCCAACAATAGTGTTTAATTTTTCTACAAAACTAAAACATCAATTAACTATAGATGAGCATATATCAATATCAACTCAAATAATCAACTATGCTAATAAGAAAGCATGTCATCAACAGTAATCATCCATAAAGTGTACCATCACATCTAAATATAAAAATCATCATCACTCCAATGTCAGCGATCAAATAACAACAACATAGTATCATGGTCTATCAAAGTAAAAGCACTGTCTGAAAACATAAGCAAATCATAGGGGTGCTACATTTAATACCTTATACCTCCCTTGGGCATCCAACTACTCATAAGGAAACTATTTCATTTTTTATGCCTTCTAAAACAATGTTAATTCAAATAACATTAGGCTCCAAGGTTCTTTTTACGATGACCACCTACCCCCTCACTTAAGTTATAAAGTTATTTTATAAAAACAACTTAAGTGACTGATAAAAGAAAATATTAAATAATCCAACCTTAGTCTCTCCAATGCCACCTTAGAAATAACATTGCTAAAATAATATGGGCCTAAGACCAGTTTATTGAAATAGACTTACTATAAATAGAAATTTCTTAAAATAGTAAGTACTCACCAAACACCAACTAGCACAAAACTAAAGATCACTGAGATGCCTTGTGGCTTACTAAGAATAATAAGTGTTGTAAACTGGCCACTACTATAAATAGAAAGTCTTGCCAAAAACCAACACTGAGCCAAATGATGGCCATTGAGTCCCCTAATCAACTCCAACTAGCTGACGAGAACTTTGGAATAGGATAATGGAAAATCCCACTGCTCAAGAGCGAGAAGGGGACATTACAGTCCTCCCTCCCCAAGATCGCTTGCTCTCAAGAAATCGCAACTCAGGATACAGTAATATCTACTCACTCTCCCAAGTAGCATCCTCCAATAGAAAATTATTTTGCTTAACCAAACACTCCTTAATCACCCTCCTCCATAGTGTACACTCCCTAACCTCCAATATAGCCTCTAGAATCAAAATC
>CM021103.1:257139076-257158345 GCA_007115665.2 Sequoiadendron giganteum
TTTTTCAATGCACAAGAACAGTACCTCATACACCAAGTTGAGGAGATTGAATTGTGTGGACCTATACACACAAGGTCAATGTGGATGGTTGAGAGGCACTTGAAATTTTTGAAGGCTTTGGTTAGACAAAGAGCACATCTTGAGGGTTCTATGGTGGAGGGATGTATGGTATACCAGACCATGGTGTACATTACTAAATATCTTCCTAAATTTGCAGCAAAAATCCATGTAGATCGCATTTGGGATCCCAAATCCATTAACAAATTTGAAGGGGAGTACTTGATGGGGAAAGGTAGATTGACAAAAGTGAGAGGTAATTATAAGATGGTCATGGAGATTAATTAGAATACATTTTACGTTTGGTTTTTATATATATTGTACTTATTTAATTATTAATCTTCAATATACATTAATTATAAATTAAGGTTGTATACCATGGTAATTAACTAATTATACGTCGTTTGTGAATTTCAAATTTTTTTATATAGTTGGTCGAGAGTGGGATGCATTACATTTGTACGTTGCAAACAATCTTGATTGGATGACGGTATGGATTGAACAATGTCAACAATCTAGTCACACATTAACATGGGAAGGTTTGGCTTCATTGGTTAAAGAAGCTCATCGTAATGGAGATTCCAATGTTACACCAAGGGAAACTAATTTAGCATATGGTTTAAGAGATAAATAGGTAAGTATAAATATATTAATCACTCATATTATTTAATTATTTTCAATTATATTGATGTATATATATGTTGAGATTTTTTTCTTTGCATACATTCGGCCAAGAATAAATATGTTTATCAACTGACAATATTGCAATAATTTTTACATGTTTGACATATTTCAAGTGAAACACCACAAGGCTGTGTGGTGCAATGGTCATAAATTTTGAATCAAAATGTTGGATGACACGAAGAAAACTTGTGATTTTGGGATAACTGCAGTCTTTCAAGTGACTAATGTTTCATCTAGAAGCGACATACATCCAGAAGTCTCAAAAAATTGATACTATGGGATTTTCGATGATATAATTGAGTGTGACTTTAATTCTATCAAATTAGTTGTGTTCGTCATCCTATGGTACAGGCTACGATTGAATGAAAATGATCCTGAGAGAACTATTATTGAACATGATAATGGATTTACCATGGTTAATACAAGCTATTTCGAGCGAGATGGAAATGAGCCCTATGTTCTTCCAAGCCAATGTGAGCGGGTATTTTACTCAGAGGTTCTAGGTAAATCGGGTTGGTCATATGTTGTTAGACATGATCCAAGAGGAAGGTCAATGAAGTTTAATGTGGTGGAAGAAGAAGATATCGAAGAACTAGAAGATGATGTAGATGATGATCAAGATCAAAAATTAGTTGATGATGTAGATGATGATCAGGATCAACAATTAGTTGATGACATGCCTGATGAAGATGTTGAAGAGGAGTAACTAGATCATGATGATGTAGGAGTTAATGTTCATGAAGATGATATCTATGTGGATGATGACATTATCAAAACTAATATCAATGACAATGATAATGATATGACCAATCCTTACAATGTCAAATATGGATTAGATGATATAGAAAAATATTTGGATGAAGAAGAAGATCAATGACATTGAAATTTATGAGTTATGTGATTGTATTATCTATTTCATATTAATTTATTGATAGAATTATATTTAACTTATGTGGTTACATAATTAATTCATGATGTACTTTTTAATGTTTAATTTTAATTCATGATGTTACAAATATTGTAGCTCTCCTAGAAATTTCCATATTATCATAATGAATAGAGTTTCAATACACTTGAAAGGTCAAAAAACTAAAACATTTCAATAGTGATGTTAACAACCTTGAAATTAGTGTGTTTTATGTTTCATGTGATCATAAAAGATTAAAAAGTCAGTTGTAGAGGTGGTTGTTCAGTGGTTGAGGTTTAAAGGCCTTTAAAAGGAATAAAGTGATCATTGTAAAGGTTTTTTATGGTTAAGGATTTAAAATACAAGCTCTTGACATTCCAAAATATGTGTTTTTCTTCAAAATTTCTGTATTTTTCTCGTTTTGCAGCACTGTACGGTCACATACAGCCATATTTTGATGTGAAATCAATTCCATGTTGTGAATATATGTTTTATCTTTGATTTGAATTTTATTTTAGGGCTTAAGGCATTGATTTGAGTTAGAAAGCTTCATTTCTTTGCATACTACCCTGTTTTTGAGGGTTTTGTAGTCCAAACGTGATATAAATGGGCTCTTACACTTTTTCTGATTACTATAGCTTGTGTAATAGGCCCCATGGATACTATTTTAATTATAGGATGCATGAATAGGGTGTAGGATGATAAATAAAGAAGGTATAGCTGCTGTCCTCAAGAGTTTTGTGAAGAAAAGCATGTGAAATGAGAGGTTCAAGCCTAGGTTTCAACAAAATATGTATGGGAGATCTGATTTTATAATTTTTTATGCATGTGTAGACCTACTGGGTTGTGTCTAAGTTTTTTTTGAGATCTAGTAGGTTGTGGAAGTAGGAGATTCAATAAACCCTCATGATTTTGGCCTAAAACAAGGGTTTTTGGGTTTGGCAAGAATTTGGCCATACAAGTGGAATCGTTTTTGTGGATTTGGAGGTTTGGAGGTTGTTAGCTCTCAAAAATGCAGGGAAGAATACCTCAAGAGGTTTCTGATCTCTTGATACATTTTAGGGTAACAAACAAGGCTAAATGATTTGAACCTTCTTCTCTTCAGGTGCTACCAAACCTAGGTGGGTCTACCTTTGCGAACTGAGCAGACTTAAGTGATGTGATCTTGTTTACAACAATCTATTCACAATGGCAGTCTTACAGTGAATAGATATAATCCTAATAAATTGTATGTGTAATATTATAATATGTTCAGTTAACAGATGTAAAAAATAAAATGGATAAACAACTTTGCCAATTTAACTATATGTATATATAACTTTAAGTTAATTTTATTTTAACTAAAATACTGAAGTTACAACATGCAAATTAAATGATATTTATGATTGTAAAATTTATGATTAAATATATCTCTTAGAATCCTTTTTGTCCCAATTTGAAAATAATTCTATATTATAGAATACATTTTTTAAAATTTTAAGATGAAAATAGCAAGGAAAAATCAAACAAATGTCTTTATGAAAGAAGTATATTGGCGTGAAATTAAATATGATTTGTATTCCAATGTAAAAACTACAAAGAATGGAAACAATTCTTTCAACACATAAACTATTATGTAGTAGTCAATTTAAATTATCTAAATAGTCTAATAATTTGACCATTAGCATATAGCAATTTCTATAGAGTTGTAGATCTCTTCCATTTCAAAAACACAAAACAATATTAGGTAGATAATCAAACATCTTTCATTTATACATTGACTTATTTATCCTAGAGGAATTAAGTATATAGTATACAAAGAAAACCAACAAACCCACAACTACCCCTATTTTGAAGGAGTTTAGTTTTCTCCCATTCCTAATCTCCCTAATATTGTCTAATTATTTTAAAGAGACCAAGGGTCATAACACAACTTTATTCAACCCACTAAATAGCTTGGTTAATGAAAATTGACAAAAGCAACAAAATAATTGCTACATTTGGCATTTCATGTGGAATGAAGAGTGGTGACAATAATCTACTTATAGTTTAATAAAACACTATTTTTATAAGAAGGCTTGACATTAGAAAGATAAGTGTTACTTATAGTTTAATAAAACACTATTATAGTTTTACCAACATATACTATTATATGATTGCATGGCTTCTTAGTTAATGTTACCAATTTTTTGCTACAACTCAAATGGTCGAGTTAATTTAAATATTGTTATATTTTAAAGTGAAAATGTAGTTATTTCTGAATATGCTTGAGTGTTGTTTTGCACTTCATTTTATTTCATCAAGTGACAGTTGTGCAGGTGTTTTGAGAAACTGAGATTCAAAGTATCATTCATGTTTTTGCATAAACCAAATCGAATATAGAACTGAGTATACAAATGATAAAGTAGAATGCTTTCATTTATTTCATGAAGTGATGCATTTTTACATAAGTCATTTGATTGCGAGAATACAAATGCTGGTACAATCTTTCATTTTAATGCTTTTCTTTCGGAATGGAAATGAAAGAACGAAATTTTAATATCCACACAAGCCATGGTTTTAGCCAATTCTATTCTTTAAAGAAAAGTAATATATAAATGAAAGTGAAAAGAAAATAGCATTAGACATATCCTTCATTTCCTGATTTGGTCTTATGTTGGTTTCTCGAAGCTGGCTCCTTTCTGCTTTCGCTCCCAAATGCTCCCGCTCCCAAATGTGCCTGCAATATTTTGAGAAGGGTGTCAATTAAGAGCTTGAGATATGAATAATACTACATGTCATAATAACAGAGATATATTTCAATCCTTACAATGCAGAGAAACAGCTAATGGAAAGAGCCGAAGCATGAACTGAAAAAGAGAGAAAGCATCATCATCATCCTTTGTTTTTTGTGCTAACACTATGTGTTTCCTTGTGTAGGTATAGGAAAAGCCATGTTATCTTTTGAAGACCAAAAATGTGGGGAAAACGGGCTCCCAAAAGGGAAGAGCCTGGCATGCTACCCTTATATGTTACAAGAGGGCTGAGAGAGAAAAATACAATCACCTTGCTCTTCTGAGCTTTACAAATTAAACGAGTAATCAAACTACCATACATTTATTACAGTCAAATCAACGTATTGAAATGAAGGTTACAAATGGATGATACTTTGAGCACTATTTCAATTGAGTTATCAATCTATTGTGTTTTTGAAAAAATTGAACTGCTGTCATATTACTGTTTGTTGTTTAAAGTCTGTTCACATAGTGTTGTTTCATATTTTCCTATTTTGGAACAACAGTGTTCTATCTCTTAACAATGACAGTGAACAGGAATACATATGCCTCATTAATTGAATACTGATCGATAAAGAAAGCAAGTACATGATACAGAAGGTAAATGGAGCATAAAAAGGCATGAAGAGTGTCAGATTGAAGAATGCAACATGGATTTGAAGTGTTCCATTGTTTACCATTCAAGTTATTAATTGTATGCCATCAAAATCAATGGAGATGTCTTATACAGAAGGCAGTTTGTGTTTCATTTAAGGAGAGCATCTTTTAGACAATGCAAAGTTTATGAAAGTTATGCCTTGACAGGTAGGGAAACAAACAGGAAGGTAAATGGAGCAAAGTTCACATAGTTAATGTTTCAGAAAATGAAAGGAAGTAGCAAGAGCCAAAATGGAGTGTGCACGGGAATACTAAATACCTAGATACAAAATTTTATTCAAAATATAGATGTTCTTCATATAGGGAAGTACCCACTTGGGGTTTTCAGCAAAAAATCAAAAAATAATCAGGTTCTTTCAAAGTATAGTTTACCCATGTATGGGGTTTTGCAGAATTCATAATACAATTGAAACACAATGAAGGGGGGTCGAGCTCGAATTTTGGAGAGACCCAGAATACACATTATTTTCCTTAAGAACATATTTCCTTTCATATCAAATACCCACTTTCAGATTGTTCATCATACAATTTTCTCATTATTTCCTATGTACCCACATGGGGTTTTTTTAAATAAAATGCAGATGGTATCATTTCCAGGTCACCCACATGGGGTTTCAGCTATAAGTATAATTACTTTCAGGAAAGTGTGTTTGGGGTTTCCTTTAATGCTTTTTCAAATGCAAAGTGCAATCAAAGTACCCAAGTTGGACATAAAGAAGCCGCAGCCTAGAGGAGGAGTTTTACTCATAAAAATTTATCAACTCTTAGAAGGACAAAAAAACCCATTTTAAGTTTGCAATCTAAATCTTAAAATCAAAGCAAAGAATGCATGGAATGCGAGTTTCTTCATAGAAAATTATTAATCAAATAATGTAATAGCCGCGGCCTATCATGAGGATAATGCACAAAAATTTCCATAACAATAAGCTTCATCATTTTGTCTAAAATCTTGAAGTTGGACTACAAAGAAGTTACTCAGACTTAAGAATTCATGGCGCGGCCAGTCTATAGGCCTACATTTTTTTTTTAGGGAAATAACAATCATTTTTTTACAGAGATAAAGCTCGAAGGCTTTAGTTTAAGAGAGGAAAATACAGAGAAATAATGGAGTGAGGAGCTTACCTTGTGATGGTTGTGGGAGAACACACAAGCCGCGCCCAACCTCATTTGGAGCTCACAATGCATGGGTCAATTTCCCCAATGGTGGTAAGTGAGGAGGTTAATACACAGAATGGAAAGAGTGCATCAAAAAAAGGTATCATAAGCTGCGGCCTGTGAGGCCATGTTCTCATCAAAAGAACCAAGAAACAATGTATCAAATAATGACAGGTCAAACTTACCATAGCATGGAGGCCGAATATGATCAGAGCTGAAGAGATGAAAATTAAGAATGAAGGATAAAATGGAGTCCCAAAGGCTGAACCCTAAGCATAGTAGGGGCATGAAGAGGCATTCTTTCCAGAATCTTCATTTGCAAATGATGCGAAATGTTAGGGTATTCCTTGGTTTTGTTCTTTAGGGTTTCTCAAATCCCTAAGTCGACTTTGGGGTGCTTGCTTGGGTTTCAAAATATTTATTAATTCCCAAGTTAATATGCCTATGATGGCCAACTCATATAGTCTAAGGAATTTCATTCTATGTTATACCTTGGTGAAGGCTTCATGCCTTAATTTCATTTTGATTAATTTTCTAGAAATTAATTGAAAATGTTTTTTGCCTTAGTACTATTTATCAAATTGATTTTGGAAAGAATCAATTAATATTGATAGGATTATGTCTTAGCTTTTTATTTCTTTTAATTGTTTTTAGAGAAAACAATTAAACATGTAATAAGGAGTATTATATTTTTATATTTTTTTTAATAGGAAAAAAATCAAACTTTGTAAAGGGGGATATAAGCTATTGTTTGCAAAAGATTTTGTAATCTTTAATTGCAAAAATAGAAAAATGCATGTTGTAAAGCAGAAGCAAAGCAATACTTTATAATTGTTTTGTTTTCTTGCTATTTTTAGCAATTGAGCATTGACTTTTCTTCCTTGTCAGAATTGAGTTTCCAGTTAGAGAGATAAGGTGTTTTCCTTGCTTTAAAAGCATTTTTTTTACTATTTTTATAAGCCTGACAGTTTGTGCATGCAAAAAGTGAGACTTTCCACTTTTGTGTTGACTTGTTGAACAATTTTTGGGACCTTTTCCTTGAGCTTTTTCTTTGAGCTCGGATTAGGGTTTTAGACATATATCTTTGAAGAAAACTTAGGGTTTTCCAATTCAATTCTGGTTTTCTTGCTCTTACACATTTTTGAGCTTGTAAAATTTTTTTGTACTCAGTTGAGATTTTGATATACTCCTACAGTTGAACAAAAAACAACATTCCTACTTATCATTTTTGGTGTCTACTTGCAGTTTCAGTTTGATGTTATCTTGTGATTTTTGTTTAAGGAGTCCTTGTTATGTCCTAAGACTGTAGTTTTGATGCAGAAAAGTTCAAGGATACAGGTTGCATGTTGTATTTTAAATTAGATCTTCATGCAAAATATTTATGTAAAATTGTTCATGAGAGGTTGTGAGATTGTGTTGTTTTTTTTAGCACTGTTTGTGAGGAAAATCCAGAATAATCATTAGTTTACCATCAAGTATTGAAAATCATTTCAAAATCATAGATTTTAACATTTTGTTACTCTCTATCCCTTTTACCAAGAAAGACCTTTAGAATAGGATCATAATATGGAGAACTAGCTCACTCTGGAGATTCTCTTTTCTTATAGATTACCCACATTTGGAAAGAGTTTCCATGTTGCAGCAGATAGTCTGATTTTTGCAAATTTGACGAGGTGCATATCTGATTGCTAATAGTTTTTAGCATGCCCGATGGGACTCTGAAAATTAGCTTCAGAGAAGTTTGAATGTTTTAAATTTGTTGTTTGGTGTATGCAGCAGGTTTCTCAACCTTTTGGAGGCTTGTTCAATATACCTGGTGACTCTGACTTCTGATTTTACATGCAGACCCAGTGCAGCCTACGCATGAGAAAGGTACAAACCAGATCAAGTGCTACACCTTTCTGATACCGATAGCTATCCCTACCATGAAGAAGAGGCAAAACAACAAGGAGGTTGTTTGAGATGCCAGTGAGGTCAAAATCAACACCTCCTATTTTCAGTTCTCTAGTTTAATCACCAGGAGTACCAGTTCCAATATCACAAATACTACCAATGGAAATGCCAAGGCAACACCCATTTGCACCTTTTAATGGAGGCAGTCCATTAGACATTTCTCAACATGATGACATCCCAATTGTAGCCCTTAGAAGCTTGTTGTTCTTCACTGGAGAGGATCACACAACATCGGTGGAGCGCATTCATGATGTGTCTACCTTATGTTCGGTTCACAATATCATGTAGGAGAACATCGCGTTAAGGCTCTTGGTTGCATCGCTCAAGGGGAAAGCATTACAATGGTTCACAGGCCTCGCAACCAGCTCAATTGCAACATGGGATGCACTAGGTAATGGTCTATACCAATTTTTTATTGATAAATCTGATAATTTGTCCCTGTTAGAAAAATTGAGCACTATTCAGAGAGTGTCGCATGAGCACTTGGTTGATTTCAACCATCGATTTCAGAGAACTTGGGCCAGAATTCCTGCAATGGTAAGGCCTTTACTAGCTCACGCTTTTCTATTTCACTTAAAATCTTTGAACAATAAGATTTCAGTCATGACCCAATCTATGGGTGGGCATACGCTCTTTGATGCTTATGATATCGCCATTAGAGCCGAGAATTGTCTCATCCAAGATGGATATATGGCCCCTAGACCTCCTATGTTGTTGTTTCCTAAAATACAACCACTTACCCCTATTGCTTTACCTCCCTTAGCTATTGTTCCCATTGTCCCAGCAATAGGTTATCAGACCACAGCACAACAAATAGTTACTCCAACCCAAAACCAAGAAATTCGGGAGATTAAAAGTATACTCAAGACCTTCGGGAATGACCTTGTGAGCATTAAAAAGCAAGTAGGTCATGAACATAAACCTTATCAAGCCACTTATTAGTAGAACCAACCTAATAGGCCTACTTTTCAGAATGATTATCAAGGCCAAAAGAGAAATTTTAACCCAAGACCTTTCTAGCCATACAACCCAAACGAAGCCAGTTCGTCAAAGGAACATGTACCTCAGAATAATATCGCCCAGGATTGCAATTGGTGTTATCCATGCAATCAGCCCCATAACCAATCATCATGTGATAATGGCATGGGAAATTAGGCCTTAATGGTTTAGAATAGTTATGCAGGTTCAGAAAGTGTTTCAAATCAGATCTTGGAATAGCAAGAAGATTTTGAGGTCACTTTGCCAAACTGGCAGAGTTCTGAGTTCTATGGCGTGAATGGCCAGGATCAACAAGATTCTCTTGTTGTAGCCAACATGAGATCAAAAAAAAGAGCAATGGATCTAGGACAATAAGCTGGAAGTTCACAGCAACAGCCTATGAAGGATAAGCAGCATGTTTCTACACCCAGTACTAATGCTTCAACGCAACCCAAGGTGCAATTTTTGCAAAAGGGCCAAGAGATACCTGGAAAGGAACACTCAAAGACACATTTGTAGCCCTTGTAGAAGCAGAACAATGTTGCTGTCACAAAAAACCAGCAGAAGGTAAATGCTACTTCTTTCAATATTTTTTAACACCTCAGAAAGACTACTATCAGAATGTCTATATTAGATTCTTTACACATTCCAAGTCAAAAAAGTTTGTTGCAAGATGCTTTAGCTAATTTATCTATTTATGATTATACTAATCAAGGTGCTACCAAAGTCATGTTCACTAACAATTTGGAAGGTAAAAGTGAGTAGAAAGCTAAAGAGGTAAAGCCTCCCCCATTTTATTTGACTTTGATCATTGGAGATAGATTAGTGCATAACTGCATGATTGATTCTAGTGTGAGTCTCTGTTATGCCTAAAAAATTAGTTGATGTGTTAGGTCTTGTTTATGACCCCAACCCTCAGAAGGGTGTAGTTCAGTTAGATGGGTCTACTATTAAAACTACTGGTATAGTCAAAAATTTAGCCCTTACCTTGCACGCATCCCCTAGTTTTGTGATTCATCAAGATATACATGTAATCAATTTGCCACCACACTTTTCCATTTGCCTCTCAAGGGATTTTACAGCCAAGTTGGGGGGTTTCTTGTCATCTGACTGGTCTCATCTATTTTTTAGAACAAGGTATGGTACAAAAGTAACCATAAAGTTTGAGCCTTTAGCCAAGGACCATATCGAACCATACATTTTGAGCCCTATAAATGCTAACCTCTACATCACCCCTGCACTAGAGGAGAAAACCATGACCTTAGACCACAACACCCATGTAGAAAATATAAATCTAGATGAATGGGTAGTCGAAGATCATGAGCTTGATCCTTTCCAGCATATAGATGAGATAGGCTTAGGGGTTTATATGATTCATGAACCTTTTTTTTATATGCCTAATCTAATTTAAAAGGAATAACAAATCGCAAGGCAAGAAAATGAACTTTGGAAAATTTATTTCGATGGTTCAAGGAGCAGTGTAGGCATCGGTGGGGGGGGCATGCTAATTTCACAAGAGGGAGAAAAATATTATTCAGCTTTCAGATTTGCATTCAGCTGTACAAATAATACGGCTGAATACAAATCACTTGTACATGGCCTAGAATGGGCCCGAAGAAGAGGTATTAAATGTTTGCGTGTTTATGGTGATTTTGAGTTAATAGTGAGTCAGGTTAGAAATCTAAATGCTACAAAAAATGACTTTCTTAAGAAATATAAGCATCGTGTATGGGATTTAATGTAAGATCTTGATGCTTTTAATATCTGTTCAGTGCCAAAGGTTTGGTGACCTTGGATTCTTCGTTCAACTCAGATGACCAGATGAGGAGAGACAAGTGCAGCCTAATTGTTAAAGAAGAACACTATGAAGCAATCAAAATCTACAAAGGCAAGCTTCTCAAGTTGGGAAAGGTATGTAATAAAGAGGAATAGCAAGAGTTTATTTTGTTATGTCATAAATTTAGAGATGTTTTTGCTTGGGAGTATAAGGATTTGAAAGGGTTTGACCTAGAATTAGCCTAGCATACTATTGAATTAGAACTTATTGCAAAACTAGTAAGGCAGAAATAGAGGCCTCTTAATCCCAAATTAGAACACCTTATGAAAGCTGAGTTGAATAAATTGGTTGAAAGTGGCATTATTTTTCCCATCAAGCATACTTTTTGGGTGTCAAACTTAGTTCTAGTTAGGAAGAAAAGTGGGGAAATCATATTATGTGTTGATTTCTGAGATTTAAATAGAGCGTCACTGAAAGACCATGAGCAAATTTTGCAGGTGGTTTCCGGTTCTGACATGTTTTCTTTGCTAGATGGTTACTCAAGTTATAACCAGATTCTAGTAAAGTAGTAGGATCAATTCAAAACAACATTCATGAGTAAGTGGGGCACAATGGCTTACAAAAGGATGTCTTTCGGCTTATCCAACACTAGAGCAACTTTTCAACGAGTGATGGATATGGCCTTTCATGGCCTCATGAACAAGATCATTCTGTTATATTTAGATGATATTATTGTTTTTTCCAAAAATGCTAACGAACATCTTGATCATTTAGAACAGATTTTTTAGAGATGTAGGGAGTTCAGAGTGTCTCTCAATCCGAAGAAGTGTATATTTATGTACATGAAGGTAAAATCATTGGACACATTGTTTCAAAGCAGGGTATTTCCATAGACTTTGAAAGAATCTCCACAATTCATGAATTTCCATTTCTAGCTCACAAGAAAGGCTTGCAAAGCTTTCTTGGAAGAATAAATTTTGTGAGGAGGTTCATACCAAATATCGCAGCTTTGCTGCAACCCCTCACTCTTATGCTTAAAAATAATATTCCTTTCGCTTGGACCAAGGAAGGTAAAAGAAGCTTTGATCAAATCAAAGAAGCTCTCATAGCTGCCCCTACCCTCATTAATCCAAAGTATGACAAAGATTTCATTATTTACACATTTGGAGGAGTTGATACTATTTCTGCTATACTTTTCCAAGAGAACGATGAAGGTTTGGAGCAACCTATAGCTTTTTTCAGCTAGGTACTACATGATTATGAGGTAAAGTATTCCTTTGTCAACAAGCATGTTTTTGCTATTGTAAGAAGTTTAAAAAAGTTCAGACATATGTTGTCAAACAACAAGATTCATTTTCTGGTTGCACATTCAACTGTTAAATATTTCTTGTTGAACTGTGAAATTAATGATAAGCGTGTTGGTTGGATAACCAAGGTCATGGAGTTTGACATAGTTATTAAAATAACCAAGCTCATCAGAGGTAAGGGTTTGTGTAAACGGATTACAAAAAACACAATGTGCAGCAGCTTAGAAGAAACTAAAAGGGTTGGTACAGTGCTAAATAATGATGATGCAGCTACTGTTCTAGTTCCTACTACTACCTGGGTACAACAAATGATGCTTTATTTGCAAACTGGCAAGTGTCCTGAAGGTTTAGATAGAGTGAAAATAAGGTATTACAGATTACAGTCTATCCCTTTTTCAATTATTGATGGCATTCTGTATAGAAGAGATTTTCAAGGTGTTTTATTAAGATGCATTGAACCTGACCGAGTTGATAAGATTTTAGCATAATTTCATGATGGGCCTTCAGGAGGCCACTTTGCTGCAAGAACAACAGGCCTGAAAATTATGCGGGCTCATTATTATTGGCCAAATCTGTTCAAAGATGCCATTGCTTGGGCCTAAAAATATGAAAAATGTGCTCTATTTTCGGAAAAACAGAAACTTGCAGCTTTAGCTCTACATCTGATTCAAGTGGAACAGCCCTTTGCTAAGTGGGGCTTAGATTTTATCGGGCCAATCAACCTGCCTTCAAGCGCGGGCCATAAGTGGATACTTACGGCCACAGATTATTTTACTAAATGGACCAAGGCGGTTGCTTTAAAAGAAGCAAATGAGACTTTTGTGCTTAATTTTTATCAAGACTTAGTGTCAAGATTTGGTACTCCAGATTCAATAATTTCTGGCAATGGTTTGGCCTTCATTGGTTTAGGAATTTTTGATTGGTTAGTTAGAAATAACATTTATTTGAATACATCTTCTAACTATTATCTACAGGGAAACGATCAGGTAGAATCTACAAATAAGAATCTGATCCAAATAATCAAGAAGACTGTCGAGGACAATCAATGAACATGGCACGAAAAACTTAAGTTAGTTCTTTGGGCTAACAGAGTGACTCCTAAAAGGGCCACTGGTTGTTCTTCTTATTTACTTGCTTATGGAAAAGAAGCTAAGTTACCCATTTCTATTGAATTGTCGACTTTAAGTTATGTGAAAGAGCTGGAATTACTGAATGAGTAACCTCTTGAAGTACGGTTTGCACAACTAGTAGAGCTTGAGGAAACTAGAAGGGAAACTTTAAAATAGCTTGAAATACATCAAGCTCATATGAAGAGCTCTTTTGATAAGAAGGCAAGACCATGGGATTTCATCATTAGTGATTTGGTCTTCAAGTGGAATGAATACAAGAGCAGACCTAGAAGACATTCCAAGTTTGATGCAATTTGGGATGGGCCTTATGTGATCACCTAGTGCAAGGAACACAATGCTTTCCAACTTTCAAAGTTGACTGGAGAGGTTCTGTCTATCCCATTTAATGGGATCCACCTCAAGCATTGCCTCTGAGATAAGTTATATCTTGTAAATAAATAGAGTAGTTGTTACAAATAAGTGTGTTACGCACATTTCTTTTCAGTAGTTTTCTTTCCCTAAGCATTGTTGTGCATTGTTCTGTTGGCCATCAGGGCCTGTTAGTTTTCTTTTAGCATTGTTTTTTTTTTGTTTTGTTGTTGTTTGGAGTATTGTTGTTCAAGGTTTTCTGAGTTTCATAAAGGGACAGTTTTGAATCTGTGCCCAATGGATTTTTCAAAGGCAACTGATCTATGCTTAGCTAGTAAGCATCTAGAGGAAATTGCAAGAATGTTACCAATTTTTTGCTACAGCTCAAATGGTGGAGCTGATTTAAATACTGGTATATTTTAAACTGAAAATGCAGTTATTTCTGAATATGCTTGAGTGTTGTTTTGCACTTCATTTTATTTCATCAAGTGATAGTTGTGCAGGTTTTTTGAGAAACTGAGATTCGAAGTATCATTCATGTTTTTGCATAAACCAAATGGAATACAGAACTGAGTATACAAATGATAAAGCAAAATTCTTTCATTTATTTTATGAAGTGATACATTTTTACATAAGTCATTTGATTGCAAGAATACAAATGTTGGTACAATCTTGCATTTTAATGCTTTTCTTTCATAATGGAAATGAAAGAACAAAATTTGAATATCCACACAAGCCGTGGTTTTATCCAATTCTATTCTTTAAAGAAAATAAATATACAACTGAAAGTGAAAAGAAGATAACATTAGACATATCCTTCATTGCCTCAGTTGGTCTTCGGTTGGTTTCTTTAAGTTGGGTCCTTTCTGCTTCTACTCCCGAATGTGCCTGCAATATTTTGAGAAGGGTGTCAATTAAGAGCTCGGGAAATGAATAATACTACATGTCGTACTAACAGAGATATATTTCAATCCTTATAGTGTAGAGAAATAGCTAATGGAAAGAGTAGAAGCATAAACTGAAAAAGAGAGAAAGCATCATCATCATCCTTTGTTTTTTGTGCTAACACTATTTGTTTCCTTGTGCAGGTATAGGAAAAGCCATGTAGCTGATTATCTTTTGAATACCAAGCATGTGGGGAAAATGGGCTCCCATAAGGGTAGAGCCTGGCATGCTACCCTTATATGTTACAAGAGGGCTGAGAGAGAAAAATACAATCACCTTGCTCATCTAAGCTTTACAACCTAAAGGAGTAATCAAACTACCATACATTTATTACATTCAAATCAACGTATTGAAATGAAGGTTGCAAATGGATGATACTTTGAGCACTGTTTCAGTTGAATTATCAATCTATTGTGTTTTTGAAAAAATTGAACTGTTGTCATATTACTGTTTGTTGTAAAAAGTCTGTTCACATAGTGTTGTTTCATATTTTATGTTTTGGAACAGCAGTGTTCTATCTCTTAACAATGACAATGAACAAGCATACATATGCCTCATTAATTGACTATTGATCGATAAAGTGAGAAAGTACATGATACGGAAGGTAAATGGGGCATAAAAAGGCCTGAAGTGTGTCAGATAGAAGAATGCAACAGGGATTTGAAGTGTTCCATTGTTTACCATTCAAGTTATTAATTGTCCGCCATCAGAATTAATGGAGATGTCTTATATAGAAGGCATTTTGTGTTTCATTTAAGGAGAGCATCTTTTACACAGTGCAAAGTTTATGAAAGTTATGCCTTGACAGGTAGGGAAACGAACTGGAAGGTAAATGGAGCAAAGTTCACATAGTTACTATTTCAGAAAATGAAAGGAAGTAGCCAAAGCCAAATGGAGTGTGCACAGGAATACTAAATACCCATATACAAAATTTTATTCAAAATACAGGTGTTCTTCATATAGGGAAGTACCCACTTGGGGTTTTCAGAAAAATCAAAAAATAATTAGGTTCTTTCAAAGTACAGTTTACCCATGTATGGGGTTTTGCAGAATTCAGAATATAATTGAAACACAATGAAGGGGGGTCGAGCTCAAATATTAGAGAGACCCAGAATACACATTATTTTCCTCAAGAACATATTTCCTTTCATATCAAATACCCACTTTCAAACTGTTCATCATACAATTTTCTCATTAGTTCCTATGTACCCACATGGAGTTTTTTTAAAATAAAATGCAAATGGTATCATTTTTAGGTCACCCACATGAGGTTTCAGCTGCAAGTATAATTACTTTCAGGAAAGTGTGTTTGGGGTTTCTTTTATAGCTTTTTCAAATGCAAAGTTCAATCAAAGTACCCTAGTTGGACATAGAGAAGTCGCGGCCTAGAGGAGGAGTTTTACTCATAAACATTTATCAACTCTTAGAAGGACAGAAAAATCCATTTTAAGTTTGCCATCTAAATATTAGAATCAAAGCAAAGAATGCATGGAATGTGGGTTTCTTCATAGAAAATAATTAATCAAATAATGTAATAGCTGCAGCCTGTCATGAGAATAATGCACAGAAATTTCCATAACAATAAGCTTCATCATTTTGTCTAAAATCTTGAAGTTGGACTACAAAGAAGTTGCTCAGACTTAAGCATTCATGGTGCAGCCAGTCTATAGGCCTACATTTTTTTACAGAGATAAATCTTGAAGGCTTGAGTTTGAGAGAGGAAAATACAGAGAAAGAATGGAGCAAGGAGGAGCTTACCTTGTGATGGTTGTGGGAGAACACACAAGCCGCGCCCAACCTCATTTGGAGCTCACAATGCATGGGTCGGGTTCACCAATGGCGACCAATGAGGAGGTTAATACACATAATGCAAGGAGTGCATCAGATAAAGGTATCATAAGTCGTGGCCTGTGAGGCCATGTTCTCATCAAACGAACCAAGAAATAATGTATCAAATAATGACAAGTCAAACTTACCATAGCATGGAGGCTGAATATGATTAGAGTTGAAGAGAGGAAAATTAAGAATGAAGGATTGAATGGAGTCCCAGAGGTTGAACCCTAAGCATGGTGGTGGCATGAAGATGCATTCTTTCCAAAGTCTTCATTTGCAAATGATATGAAATGTTAGGGTATTCCTCGGTTTTGTTCTTTAGGGTTTCTCAAATCCCTAAGTTGACTTTGGGGTGCTTGCTCAGGTTTCAAAATATTTATTAATGCCCAAGTTAATATTCCTATGATGCTCGACTCATATAGTCTAAGGAATTTCATTCTATGTTATACCTTGGTGAAGACTTCATGCCTTAATTTCATTTTGATTAATTTTCTAGAAACTAATTAAAAATCTTTTTTGCCTTAGTACTATTTATCAAATTGATTTTGGAAAGAATCAATTAATATTGATAGAATTATGTCTTAGGTTTTTATTTATTTTAATTGTTTTTAGAGAAAACAATTAAACATATAATAAGGAGTATTATATTTTTATGATTTTTTTTTATAGGAAAAAAATCAAACTTTGTAAAGGGAGATATAAGCTATTGTTTGCAAAATATTTTGAAATCTTTAATTGCAAAAATAGAAAACTACATGTTGTAAAGCAGAAGCAAAGCAATACTTTATAAATTGTTTTGTTTTCTTGCTATTTTTAGCATTTGAGCATTGACTTTTCTTCTTGGTCGGAATTGAGTTTCCAGTTGGAGAGATAAGGTGTTTTCCTTGCTTTAAAAGTAGTTTTTTTCCTATATTTAGAAGCCTGACAGTTTGTGCATGCAAAAAGTGAGACTTTCCACTTTTGTGTTGACTTGTTGAACAATTTTTGGGACCTTTTCCTTGAGCTTTTTCTTTGAGCTCGGATTAGGGTTTGAGACATATATCTTTGAAGAAAACTTAGGGTTTTCCAATTCAATTCTGGCTTTCTTGCTCTTACACATTTTTGAGCTTATAAAACTGTTTTGTACTCAGTTGAGATTTTGATATACTCTTACAGTTGAATAAAAAAAATCATTCCTACTTATCATTTTCGGTGTCTACTTGCAGTTTCAGTTTGATTTTATCTTGTGATTTCTATTTAAGGAGTCCTTGTTATGTCCTAAGACTGTAGTTTTGATGCAGAGAAGTTCAAGGATACAGGTTGCATGTCATATTTTAAATCAGATCTTCATGCAGAATATTTATGTAAAATTGTTCATGAGGTTGTGAGATTGTGTTGTTTTTTTTAGCACTATTTGTGAGGAAAATCTAGAATACTCATTAGTTTACCATCAAGTATTGAAAATAATTTCAAAATCATAGATTTTAACATTCTGTTACTCTCTATCCCTTTTCCCAAGAAATACCTTTAGAATAGGATCATAATACGGAGAACCAACTCACTCTGGAGATTCTCTTTTCTTATAGATTACCCACATTTGGAAAGAGTTTCCATGTTGCAGCAGATAGTCTGATTTTTACAAATCTGACAGGGTGCATATCTGATTGCTAACAGTTAATATATGGGGAGACAGAGATAGATGGGGAGAGAAAGAGAGAGAGATATATAGATATATAGGAAGAGAAAGAGATATGGAGATATATGGGAAGAGAAAGAAAGAGAGGTGGAGATAGAGAGTTGATGGATAGAGGGGATAGGGAGGGAGAGATGGTGAGAGATAAAGAGGGGGAGATAGAGAGGGGGAGGGAGAGAAAGGGATATAGATAGGTAGAGGAGGAGAGATAGAGAAGAGGGGGAGAGAGGGAGAGATAGGTTGAAGAGGAAGAGAGAGAAGAGAGGGAGAGATAGGTTGAAGAGGAAGAGAAAGAAGAGAGGGAGATAGATAGGTAGAAAATGGAGAGAAAGAAGAGGGGGAGAGGGAGAGCAATATGTAGAAAGGGAGAGAGAGAGAGAAGAAGATCGGGGAGAGAGGGAGAGATAGCTCAATATATATAGAGGGGGAGGGAGAGACATAGAAAGGGGGTGATATAGAGAGATAGAGTAGGGGGATGGTGAAAGAGATAGAGAGATTGTGATAGAGGTAGAGAGATATAGATAGAAAAAGATAGAGAGAGGAGTGAGAGGGAGATAAAAATAGAAATAGAGATAGAGATATATATTAGGAGAGATGGAGGGAGAGATGGAGTGAATGAGAGAGAAATGGGGGAGAGGGAGAGATAGATCAATAGATAGAGGGGGGAAGAGGGAGTGACATAGATAGTGGGAGATATAGAGAGATAGAGAGCGACAAGAAGAGATATATCAATCACCCTCCCTATATCTCTATCTATTCATCCTCATCTCTTTATCTCTCTACCTCTCTCTATCTCTTTGTCTCCCTTTCTATTTTTATGTTTCTCATTATCTTCCTCTCTCTCTATATTTTCTTCCCTATATTTATCTTTGTCTCCTTAAGTGTGCAATGGGTACATTGAAGAGGTCTTAAAGGAGAATTATCATATCTTTAATCAAATGGCATGCTACCTTGAGCATAACTCCCCAAGGACACATGTCATCCTTGGATTGTTGACATGAAACAACCAATCAAAATTTAGTTTCTCTTTTCCCTCTCTCTTTTCCTTTGTATCTCTTATATTTCTCTCTCTCATGCTATCTCTCTCTCTCTCTCTCTCTCTCTCTCTCTCCT
>CM021103.1:257158445-257408464 GCA_007115665.2 Sequoiadendron giganteum
CACATTTTGATCATGTGCCTTCTTAAGGTGAGAAAAATGGAAGACATTATGCACCTTGCTACTCTCAAGTAGCTCCAACTCATAGGCCACCTCTCCAATCCTCCTGGTGACTCTGAAGGGACCATAAAAATAAGGCTTAAGCTTTTTTGACCCAATCTTCTTGAGAGTGGATTGCCTATAGGGTTGCAACCTCAAATATACCATGTCCCCAACCTCAAAAACTTGCTCAATGTGGTGTTGATCAACATACAACTTTTGTTGATTCTAAGCATGTTGTATGTCCTAACTCTCCTGAAGAAGATCTCTAGCTTTGGGCACCCTGCAATCTCCAAAAAGTAAATCAACAAAGTTGGGGGCTTCCTAGCCATATAATGCCATGAATGGAGACATCTGAATGGACATATGGAAGGTAGAGTTGTAGCAATATTCTCCTAAATGTAACCACTTAACCCACGCCTTCTACTTCCCTGAAACATACTTGTGTAGGTAACCTTCCACCCATTTGTTCACCACCTCAGTTTTCTCATCATTCTAAGAGTGGTAACTAGCGCTAGGAGTCAGCTTCGTGCTACATAATTTGAATAATTCCTACCAAAAAAAACTCATGAACTTATTGTCCCTATCATTGATGATGGTATTAGGTGTTCCATGAAGCCTAAACACCTCCTTGAAAAAAACAATTGTCACTTGTATTGCTGTAAACCCTGTTGAAATGCCAAAAAAGTGAAAATTTAGTCAATGTATCCACCACCACATAAATACTATCCTTTTCATGCACCTTAGGAAGCCCTGTGATGAAGTCCATTTATAATTTCCCATTTTTTAGTAGTAATGGGAAGGGGCTGCAATAAACCAACATGATAAGTATGCTCATTTTTGTTTTGTTGGCATACTCGGCACTCATAAATGTACTTAAGAACATCATCCTTCATCCCCTTCCATGAGAATCTCTCACGAATCTATTTGTGTGTCTTATAATATCTAGGATGACCAACCATAGGAATGTCATGAAAAGCCTTAAATATGTGCACTTTCACCTTAGATTCAAGAGCTAACCATATTCTATCCTTGTAATAAATGAGACCATCCCTTACCTCTTACTTATCATCCTATAATGATCCATCAAGAATGTTGTTGGCTAGTACATTCTTGGCATAATCAACCTCTATTTTATCCTTCCAATCTATTGATATGACTGAAATGGAACACAAATGTGGCCTCCTAAACAAAGCATCAACCACTATATTCTTCTTTTCTTTGAAATATTCAATATCAAAGTCATGCCCCTGAAGTTTACTCACCCATTTTTGCTACCTCTCATTAAGATCCTTCTAATTAAGAAAGTACTTAAGGTTTTTATGATCAGTTTTCACTACAAATCTTCCCCCAACAAGGTACTGTCTAAACTTAGCAAGAGCATGCATGATTGTCAACATCTCATTATCATAAATAGAATAAGCTCTCTCACCACCTCTCAAATTCATATTCTTGAAGGCTACTGGATGTTTACTTTGCATGAGGACAACTCCTATGGCTTCATTCGAGGAATCACACTCAAGCTCAAAAGGCTTGGAGAAATCAAGAATGGCTAAAATTGGGCAGGAAATCATCAACTGTTTGAATTTATCGAAGGATTTTTGTGTTGTTTCAAACCAAACAAATGCCCCCTTTTTGGTCAAATCAGTGAGTGGGGCAGCCAATTGTGAAAATCTTTTGACAAACCTCTTGTATACTCCACAAAGCCTAAAGAACCCCTTCAACTACGTGAGGTTTGTAGGTGGAGGCCAATCAAGAATAGCCTTGATCTTTTCAGGATCAATGCTAACTCCCTTAGAACTGATAATGTGCCCAAGATACAACAAATTTGTCATGCCAAACTCACACTTGGACTCCTTTACAAATAGGGAATCACTCTCCAATATAGCCAAAACCTCATCCAAATGCCTCAAGTGCTCCTCCCATGATCTAATATATATAAGAATATCATCAAAGAATATTTAAACAAAATTATGTAACTACTGACTGAAAACTTTGTTCATATAAGACTGAAATGTGGCAAGAGTGTTAGTCAATTTGAAGGGCATAACAAGAAACTCGAAGTGACCAAAGTAGCATCTGAATGCTGTTTTCTCAATGTCCTCCTCTCTAACCCTGATCTGATGATAACCAAACCTCAATTCTATTTTGAAAAAATAGACTACTCCATGTAGCTCGATTCTTAGAGGTATAGTGAATGCACAAAGAATGATTTTCTCACTTTCTCAAGATTTTTTGGATTTTCTATGGAGATCATTTATCATGATGACAGTTAGGGCATGGCAAATCTTTGCAAAACTAGATCTATTTTTTTTCTCATTCATTGCTCATGTACTTGGGTTGTAGATCTATATATTGAAATTTTTCATCAATTCAAAGGGTTGGTCATTTAAAGTTTCAATAGAACTGAGGTGAAAATATTTCTAGGCTTTCCATAGTTGTTAGTATATATAACATATGATTGTCACTTAAAACTTTTAGGAAGTGTACAACTTCATCTGTTCTCAATCAATTGATGTAGACAATGCATATAAACAACTTAATAGACCAATGGATCCCTTATTTAGCAATTCATTATCCTAGAGGTGCTTCATTTAATTTATCAATTGGGGAATCATTTGTACGTGCATTTGAGAATCCTAAATCATCCTAATCAATTATGTATAGAAAATTAACCAAATCAATTACAACTAAAAGCAACTTGACTGAAATAAATCTATATAGAAATAGATTCAAATAAATAACAATTGTTGCAGGTAATTATAATAACTGTTACAGGTAACTATTCTTGTGAATAAAGTAACTTAACGACTCAACTGTGTTGTGTCTTATTGTATTAAAAATTAATTTTTATTCAATAACTCAAACTAATTGCAAGCTAGGGAATATAATCTAGCAATTTATTCTACTGTAATTAATAATCCAATCTATAAGGAGTATTGTAGTACCTTAAATGGTCCTTGCTTAAGTTGTTGCAATCCCATAATATCCTTCTTCAAATATTCTCGGAGATTCATAAAAAATACTATATCTATCTTTATTGCAAATTAAATAGATAAACTAAGAACAAAGTATCAAATTAATACAAAGAGAACTTATATTCAAATCTACTTTAACACAAAATATCTAGCTATCTTAATCTCTCTCAAGATCAGAAATATATACAAGATCTTTGAGAGTTTGATTATTTTTGGACTAAAAACAAACTGTAACCAACTATTGACTCTCCCAAAAACATAGGAAGATGACTAGGTCTTATTTTAAATAGTAATGAAAAGATAGTGGAGATAAGAGTGTCAAAATAATATTAGGACTCTACATCTTTAAAGAAGATTATTATTACTTGATGCAGGAGCATCCAAGGTGTAAGAGCAATCTTGCATCCCCAAATAAAATATTTATTTTATTTTTGTTAGGTTTGGTGAATAAATTTTCAATAAGGGCTAAAAATAGCAGGGTTGTTATTTTTAGTAAGTTGGTATTTGTGCATGTATGGACATGAAATCTTATACAAAGCTCCAAAATGGTGAAATGAAGCCAATGGTGAAGAAATCACTTCAATACCATTTTTCATTTGTGAGATATTAATGTTTTTATCTTCAAAATCCCTTCAAAAATATTTAAAGTCAAATTTGAGACACCTAGAGGTTCCGAATGGGCCCGAAAAATGGTTGAAAATCAAAATATTCCTAAAGGGACCTTTTGCAACCCTTACCACTCATCGAGATCTTTCCAACAGTGCAAATAGTTTGTCAATCCTACTCTTGAGTGAAAAAGTTATGGCTCCTAGAAGTTGGAGTAAATTTTGAAAATTTCTTAAGTATGGAAAAAGGGAGAATTGGATTGGTTTGGCTCCAAAGTGGAAGTCATAGTTTGTTGGCATGTGGAAAAATTATATAAATAGGTCATGAATGGAAAGAGATTCATACTAGATGAGAAGATAGTTGAATTTCCTACTTTTCAACATAGAGCTGAGGTTTTATTGCTTTCGTGGCCATTGTTGCCATTCACATACTTGCATGTCTGATTTTTTTCATGTATTTGCAGCCCATTTTTTGTAATAGTGGCCTTGTGACCAGATAATTTTATTGCACTTGATTGAATGTTTGTAGAAGATATCATGAAGACATAATAAAATTTACAGTTCGTTCTTGAAATTTGTTTGTCTATGTAAGGTTATGTTTGAGTGAGAGTCTCCCTCCATCATAAATGAAGACATTCCTAATAGAGAAAAAATTATTACAAGCCATAACCATTGTTATTACAAGTATCTTCTTTCCTCCATGACCTAATGATAGAATAAAGTAAAAGCATAGAGTGATCCATAAATAAATCATGTTCACAATCTTTGACCATTACTCATGTTACAAAAAATTGCATGTGTTATAGGTGGCCATCCTCTTCTATTGTGGCAGACAAACATACTTTTGTTGGCATTCCCTTTTTTGTGGGTTGATAAATCCTTCATTATAGGGGTTAGTTTATCTCAAGTGCATCTTTTCATCATTAATAACCATAATTAATATAAAACTTTATTAAATTCCATAGACATTCAAAGATACACACAATCATTTATCAATATAGTATATCATCCTCAATGCTTTAAATACTTAAAATAAGTGGAAAGGTTTGGGAATATCTTTGAAACTATCAGAAATATTATGAAAAGTATGAAACTAAAACAATGAAAAATAGGACAATTTGAGGGCTCATTGGGAAGGTAGGTACAACATAAAATATTTGTAATTATATTTCTCCATGATTAATTGTAAGCATTTTTAAAGGTTTTAAGTAGCAAGATATTATAGGTTTCTTATTTTTGTAAAACCATTCTTCACCATATTTTATAGTGTGATTGTAACTGAGATTAGACCAATTTCATAGTATTTTAAATCAATGCAAACTAGTTTTTGTATTGGTCTTCTTTGTGTTGCATATGAATGATTATGAGTTTGATGAAGGATAAATAAGTAGATGTGTTTGCATAATGTTTTATCTTTGTTGTAATTTATTGTTTGATACTTTGTTGGTTGAATATGGCTATTACCTAATAAGGCATTGATCTTGAAGGCTCAAACCCTCCACATCATCTAAAAATATAAAATTAGTTACCAATAGTATAGAAAATAGGAGCATATTTATGTATTTTTATTATTTAGCATCAAAACCAAGGATAAATTTAAAGAAAAACTTAACTATTGCATCTCTTGAAAGAATCATGTTTAGCACATTCATACTTTTCCAATGTCTATGGAGAAAAAATTAAATTATCCCAAGAAAGTATTATATTGTTATCATCTACCGATGCATTTGAAAAGTATTTATTAGCTATATAGAGGTCATTTCATTTGGTTAATCTTGACCTCATTATAGTTATAGGAGTCAAGTGTGTAGTTTTGTTATAGATGTTATTTTTTATTTTGGTTTCACATGTTTTATTTGAATGCCTATTAAGGCATACCTCCAAGAACACCCTATTAAGTTTAAGTTGAGAGAAAATAATAGGATAAATTATCAAATATCCTAGTTAGCCTTTAACCATTCTAATTCTATTGATAAGCCTCTATTTACCTTCTTGAAGACAAACCCCTTTCCTTAAAGATGGAGAAAATTCGTAGGATTTGGGATAGTGTTATTATATTTCTTGGAAATATTTGTAAAAATTATGAAATATAGCAAACCACTTCGAGGGGGTTACCTCTAATAATCAGAAAGTGTGATATTAATTGAATAATTGATGATATGATGATTTGGGAGGAACATATCTCCTTTATGTATAGGCTTAATTATGTAGTGACATACCCCTTCATCCTAATAAAGAGTAATCAAGGTATTGACTAATACTAATGTTAATGTTAAGCATGCCATAGGTGCTTAACGTATTATACTTAGGAATATATATTATATTCTTAGGAATACGATATTAGGGTCATAATATTATATAGAATATTATTGACCTAACATGCCCCACCCCTTCAAAAAAGTATTTTCCTCAATGCTTAGTAATTATGGATGCTTTAGTATGAATTTCTCATCTTCCCATGTGAAATATTTAATTGGTATATTCTTCTAATTGATTAGGAACTCAAAGATAACTCTATTTTGTAACTATTTCACTCTTTTCTCAATAATTTTCTTAAGTTCTAAAATAAACTTGCCTTCTTCATCTAACTTTGGAAAGTCTAACTGGACTAGAATACTGCTACCTATTACTTTAAACAAGAGACATGTAAGATATGATGAATTTTGGAAGAAGGTGGAAGTTCTAACTTATAAGTTTCACTTCATATTTGATGGAGAACCTTATAGAGACAATAAAATTTAGGTGCAAGCTTCATGTTTTTATGTTTATTAAGGGAGATTTGGTTATAAGGTTATAATAAAATAAATACCCAATCCCCCTCTTCAAAATTCCTCTCACTATGATGTTGATCAACTTGTTGTTTCATTCAATTTTGATCCATAACTATTTATTTTTTATAGCTAAGATAGAGTTTTTATTGGTATTTTAAAAAAAAAATTACATTTCATTTCCAAGGACTATGGGGCAGAAGATGACCATCAACACTATTTACCAAAACTACCAATACCCCCAAAAACGACCATGCACGGTCAAAGTCTACAACCCCTAAAAAAATTTGCTAACCACATAACACTGAGCACTAACCACCAACCATATAAATGGAATTCTGACTACAACCATAGCCAAAGACTCAACTTAACTTATATACTTAGATACCATACTAACCCTAGCTAACACCAAATAGATGGACAACGTTACATTTAAACACAAAACACCATTACAATTTACCAGACACTATTCTATGCAAAGATCTTGAAGCCGTATTTCCAAGAGGCATTTTGAACTGCGACCAAACGATACTTCTTTATCAGAAACTCCACTCTAGCAGTTGCTAGTCTATGATGCTCAACCAGTTCTAGCCCCTACAAATATAGGAGAATGGGGTAATATTTCACCATTTCTCTTGGGTCCTCAAGAAGCCCTAGGTCGTGTGGACGTGGGATTCCAATCCCCAGGGTGGTACCCGCAAAAGTCTCCTCCAACCTGACCTGCAAATCCTTCCTAAAAATTTGTTGCATTATCACCTTTGCCTCCACCTTAGAGACATTTACATCTAGCATGCCTATCATCAACCTCGATGATATTTTCATGTCGATCTTGTAGCCTTCATCCCATTCCATGAAACCCTTCGCGGTGATGGATTTAATTACTCCAAATGTGAGATAGTCGGGATGGCAGATGATGTGACTCAATTTGAGCGACATCACAAGGCCAAGAAAGGCCATCTGTCTCTTACTACTAAGTAAATGAACTAGAGTATCCATGCCACCAATTTCCAAACCTTTCACAAAGACTTGTAATATAAACATTGCAATTTTTTTATTTTTTTAGATAAGCGCTATTAGAGGGGATAACTCCCATTACATTCTAAAGTGCATACTTTGTACATACGTCTGTATTGTGCCACCAATGTTTCATTCTTGCATAAGAAACTTAGGCCAAAATTCTGAACCATTTTGCATATAGTGTAGGCCCCTACCACTATCCTTCTCATAGTCGTTCTTCCCCATTTATCATGCACACCTTCTTGAAACAAATCAGAGGTGTTTTCATGGAGATATTATTCTATTTGGTATTTTTTTTATTCATGCCTCTTACTCATCCCAAGAAATCATTGTAAATTTTATTGAGTTTTCCCAACCAATGCATCCCCACCAGCCATCTACATATTCCAAGGATATGCAAAGGATTTTCAGAATTCAAAAATTGATGCCTGTGGTAGTCTGTCCTGGCCTAAGCTAGGCCTCAAAACCTTGACTACTAGAATTAACCGATGCCAATCCTGTCAATTGCTCCTAAGTTGGGAGAATCATCCTTCAAGATTTTTGCTAGATCCTCTCCCATGTTTGTACTATCAATAGTCATCTCTCTGCATTTTGAAGATACCCCAATATTTGCCAGATAGTCAGTAGCCCTGTTTGATTCATGGAAGACATGTGATACATGGTATTGAGGAATCTTCCTGAGATGGTCTAAAGCATTTAGTGCCAACCTTTTAATCTTCCAATTCAAAATTTACCTGCTTTTAACCACATTTATGGTTACTTGTGAGTCCCCTTCAATATCAATCGAACCAATCCATTGATCAACACATAATTTTAATCCTCTCTCCAAAGCAGTCATTTTAGCAACATTGTTAGTAGTTGCACCAATGTATCCATATACAACAAATATTATTTTTCCACAACTATCTCTCAGAATACAACCATAACTAGCCTCTCTAGGGTTGCCCTTAGCAGCCCCATCAAAGTTGAGTTTCAATATGCCTTCCATCGGTGCTATCCACTTGGCATTTTTACGACATGTTGTTTTAGAAGTGATATTAATGTTTGGGGGTATTAGTCCCACCCATTTTACTTGTATTTTTTTATCCCAGTCATTAATGAACTCAATTTTTCTAGAGTAAGCCTTTTTGTTGGCTATTTCTATTATACCATGTTTGATTTCCTCAATAATCCTTTCCACACTGAGTTCCTTCTCTTCTAAAATCCTTCGATTTCTCTCCTTCTAGATTTGCCATAGTAGCATTAAAGGGGAAATCATCCATAATGTTCCCCATAAATATTTCTGATTCAGGATCGACCAACCATTTAGAAATTTTACCAAACATTCATCCCTTGCCGATGACCACTCCAAATCTTGATAAAACCAATTCCAACATTGATTTGCGAAATGGCACTCATAGAGAAGGTGATTTGTGGTTTCCTCTGCACTTTTACAAAGGACACAAATACTTGTCTCGATAATACCATATGTTTTGAGTCTTTCTCCAGTTAAAATTCTACCATGTAGAACCATCCAGCGAAAGGCTCCAGCTCTAGGGGCCACCAACTTGTCCCAGCACAAATTTATGGTCCATTCAACCTTCTCTCTTTGTATAGTTTGCAGTTTATAGCCCAAACTAACACTGTACTTACCTGACCAAGAAGCACACCATATAATTTCATCCCCTTGATTGCTGAGCGAAATCCTTCTATGTGATAAAATTTCTTGGAGTTTCATTTGCTCCTCCAAAGTCATATTTTGACTCTATATTGAAATCCAATTGAAGATCCCACTACCTGGATATGTTTCCTTGAGGTAGTCTGCCACAATTTCAACATATTCTAGAATGAGAGAAATTGCTAAATTTAACCCGCACATGGCCAACATAAACACCAAAGAGTTTTTAGAAGGCCAACTCACCAAATTCTTTGATTATATAGAGTGGAAATATACACCCACTACTGTATTTGACTCCAATTTCTAACGAACGTTTGTTGGAATATCGACAATCTATTGTCGGCATACTGACGAACCATTGAAATAATTTTCATCGCTAATTTTTTGTCGCTTTCTTGACTAGCTTTAAAATGTCAAAATCATGACACAGATTTGTCGGTTTTTGCCATGGAAAGGGCCTTGGTGTTCGTCGGAATATTGACGAACATTTTTTTGATCTAGCAATGAACCCTATCCAAAACACAAGTGGCATGCCTGTGCCAAAGCATCAGATCAACAACAGAAGTTCATCGAACTTGCGAGGAAATAGGTAAGTCATTACGACGAAAGTCTCGTCAGACGTATTGAAAATTCGTTGGATGTTTTTAGGAGGTTCATCAAAAGTGCAATGAAATAGGAAAGTCATTACAATGAAAGTTTCATCAGATGTATTGCAAATTTGTCGGATTTTTTTGGAGGTTCGTCGAAAGTTCGATGAAACAATGCAATTTTTTAAAAAAATTATCCACATGTCAACATTCCCTTGATATTGTGATCGTTAACCATCTTGCAACTCTTGATCACATGATAGCGGGCAACTGTAGATCTTGATCTTTAGCAAACTTGCTTGTGCGGACGGTTGACAACTTTGACTTTAAATATTGAGCACCTTTTATGCTTAGATTAAAACATCTCCACCGATTTTAAGCATGTGCATTTTAGATCCACTTTAGTAGTTCGCCAGTTAATATATTAAGGTCATCTTAATATATTTAAACATTCATAATTTTCCTTCGCCCTCTTTTAATGTGATAGATGGCGCCTTCCTGTGATACTGCGATCGTTCAACCACAAAGTAATGATCGATCATGATATCATGGGAAGGCGCCATCTGTCAAATTCAGAGAGGTTGAAGGAACATTATGAATGTTTTAATATATTAAGCCGACCTTAATATATTAATTGGCGAGCTACTAAAGTGGATCTAAATTCACATGCTTAAAATCAGTGGAGATGTTTTAATCTAAACATAAAAGGTACTTGACATTTAAAGTCAAAGTTGTACACCGTCCGCACGAGCAAGTTTGCTGAAGATCAAGATCTACGGTCACCTGCTATCAAGTGATCAAGAGTTGCAAGATGGTTAACGATCACGATATCAAGGGAATGTTGACATGTGGATTTATTTGACGAGGCAGGAGATGGTGGGGCCCGAAACGTGAGTTGTAAGGGTTCTTGAGCTAGAATGTTTTGATTGGAGGAATTATGGGCCATTTGCTATGATGGAAGTCAATGTCAAATTGATTGAAGCACAGTCATTTGATGATCCAACCTAGATGAAGATCAATGGTTAAGATTCAAACCTGCATCAAATGCGATTAGAGCCATTGGTGAGGTGCGCGAGTGAGCAGTAATGGCGGATGAGACGTATTCCTGCCTGTTTTGGTCGAATAAGAGGATTATTTACTTATTTTATTGTCACAAAAAGCATTCAAGGAACTTCACATAGCAGTTTTAAAGAAAAATAAGAAATCATGAGCTATTGTAGTGAATAATTAGGGTTTCTGTAAGTCAAAAAGTTGTAAGTTAAATTTTGCATTTCCTAGTGAAATTTTTAGCCTAAATTTAGGAGAATTTGTAGTGTAATTGTTGGGAAATTGTTAGAAATTGTATTAGGGTTGTAAGTGAAGTTGAAATTTGTTTGAAAATTCCAAATTATGTGTTTGTAATTTCACATCCTTGAAAATCCCTAGTTTGTTGTAAAGTCTGTAATTCAAGTTGACCCTAGTTTGTCCAAAATGGCACCATCAAAGCACCACTCCGGCCAAATTGATTATTTAAAAAGGAACCTGTATGATGACTTCTTGGACCAACTGCCATTGTCGACAACTGGCAGAAGAAAAGGGCAAGCCCTAATGCAAGGAAAAACCCTTGGGGAGGGGTTAATATATAGTTACTTCAATATAACTAGTGCTAAAGTGTTGATGAAGGGTTTGGAGATGTTCAGACTGTGGTTTGGACAAAGGAATTTTCCCCACCCATTCTCAAATGGTTGGGTTTGCGACATGGGAAAATTGGTGGTACCCAATGTGTTTCTAGATGTGGATTTTCTCAAGGTAGTGGCTACAAGGTATGATCCTGTCACATGGGTGGTCAGGGATAATGATGGAAGGGTTTTACTGAGTATTAACAGAGAAGAATTCCAACAAGTTTTTAATTTGCATGAACCCAGTGACTTCATAGTTCCTATTGAGCTTGAAAAGATGAAGTAGGAATATGAGAAAAGTAACCCTCTCTTTAGATTTAAGATGCTCCCATCTCATTTGGCCAAGGTACCTGAGGTTCAATAATTCATATTAACCCTAATGATAAGGACCCTTTCAAACTAGATATTTTTTCCAAACACTTCCTGGCTACCTTTTACTCACTATGTCAAATATTGGGATTTAGCCCTAGCACTGTGATGCCAATAGTATTCATGTTCATGGGGGTGCAAATACAACATCCAAATTTCTCTATAGTTTATGATTTTCCTCCCTTCCTAGCTCAAAAAATACACAAAGGGTTAGTGAAGCTACAATAGAATGATACGAGAACACCTTTCTACTGGTATTCTATGCTCATGCATATGTTTTTATTCAAGAATGCAGATGTTTTCTCTAAGAAGATGAAATTGAATAGATTTGGCTATGGAGAAAGGCTGCCAGTACAAATTTGGACTGCTGACCTTTCATATAATAGAAAAAGTGCTAATTATGTACAGTTTGATAACTGTTTTGCATCAAGATTAAGAGCAAGGCCGACAGTAAATCCACCCAGGGTTCCTATGGAGTTGCATGATTTTCTTAGGCCCAAGGAGAGGAGACCTAATTTGAAGGTCTGCCACAACTAGGGAGATATCATCCCATATCATGTCAGTATTGTTTTGAGAGTGTATGGATTTCAGGGGACTCCACACATCTTGCCTTACAATGTGCCACCAAGGATTGGATTTGCTGAGGTTATGTGGCAGATTGGCTGCATTCATGAGGACAATCTCAATGGAAAAGGAAAAGGGACTTTCTATCCAGATTACACAGTAACTTTTGGTTTTGTTATTACAAAGGGAGGATGGGTACACTTTGGGAAATTCTTTGATTCATACAATTTAAGTTTCAATTTCAGGAGGCAGTTTGACCCTGAAGGATTCTTCGCTTTGTTCAGATAAAGAATAAAAGGAGCAAGATTTTTTCATGAGCTCAGTTTTCCTAAAGACCTAATCAGGAATGAATTTGATTTAAATAGGTAAAAACTAAATAAGGGAAAATGGGTTGCCTATGACAAATTATTGGCTATTGTACACAAAATGGATCCAAAATATGATCCATTGATGGAATTCATCCCTTTCCACAAGAAGATTGATTTCTTGATGAAAAACTTCAAGGAAATCATGGATAGTTTAATGACAAAGAAAATCAATCTGGAGTTGAATTTTGGTAAACATGAACAAGCTACAAGGCCATTGGAAGAAAGGCCAACTTACCAAATTCAAGAAGACATGCCCATCTACAGGAGGGTAAGGGATGATGATGATGAAGAAGAAGAGAAGGGTAGAAAAGGAAAAAAAGATAATAGAGCAGGAAAAGCCACCAAGATCACATCTCAAGCCACCAAGAACCATAAAGATAATTGATCTTGATTCATCACCAAGAATGAGTCCCTCACCACCACCATCACTGCCATCTCCCAAAAGGAAAAGAATTGAGCAGTCCCAAGAGGATCTAGGGGATGAAATTATTGTTACAGACCAAGACTTGCATATAGGCATGCCATCCCCTCCAAGACCAACTGAACTGATCTTGTTAGACCTGGACATGAAGGGAAAGTGTGTACAAGATACAAGAATGGAGGCTTGTAAGGAATTCTTAAATGATGATACTTTTGTGAAAACACCAACCTTCTTGCAGCTGGTATGGAGGATGAAACTGGGAGAGTACCAAGAAAAGTGCAAGGAAAGAAGAGGTCAGAGGCTAGACACGTCATATGAGGAGAATGATGATGAAGTGAAGGCTAATATGATGAGTGAATTTAAGAAAATCACTCTAGAAGAAGGGAGAAAACTGATTGATCAAGCTGGTGTCTTCATCTTACTTGAATTGGACATTGCTGATGCAGTGGCCTTTGATGCTATTTTGAAATCCAAGCATTCCCTCCATAATTCAAAAGAAGAAGTTAGGTTGGAATTGCAAGGCTTTGCCTTCAGTGAGGAGTATGAGACCTTGGCAATATGGGCTTTGGCCCTAGGAGGAAGAAAGCCAAGACTAACAGATATTAACCCTAGTTTGAGGGAAAGATTAATAATAAAAAGAGTTTCAGAAACTTCAGCAGTGGAGGATACAAGTTTGACTATGGATGTGGCCAAGTTGGCACAAAAAATAATAGAAAGAGATGAAGTTGAAAAAAGGAATTATATGGAGAAATACAATTTTATGATTGGGGAATACAATAAGGTGCAACAAAGGAATATTAAGCTGCAAATAGAGGTGGAAAGGTTGAGGCACAAGAAGATAGAGGCAGCACCAAGTTCTCCCGTGGTTCAATCATTACCATCTACATCAAGGTCATCACTTCCTACTACCCCCATTGTCTCCACACAAAAGTATCCCAATGAGACTCCTGCCCTTAGTCCCACATTAGAACCAATTGAGGAGGAGCTAACCTGCTCTGTTGATCCAACAAAGAAGCAATTAATGCAAAAAATCGTAGAGCTAGAAGATTCTTTGAAGAATAATAAGGAGAGGGCAGCTCTAAAGAAAAAGGAAATTGTCACCATAGTTTTGTAGCATTTAAATGAAAAATTTGATAATAGATTGCCAAGTATACATTCTTCTTACTCTTTATTATTGGGCGCAATAAAGAATTTTGACAGGGATCATGAAGTAGCAATACCATTGATTGAGAAATGGATCCCTAGGGCCAATGAATTGGATATAATGTATAAATCCTCAAGATTTGATGTTAATAATAGGCCACAGTCATTGAGACCTACTCAAATATTGGTTAAATCACTGCAAGGTTTTCAAGCCTGACCAGATAATTTGAGTAGGAAGATAAGGGAATTGGTGAAAAGTTTTGATGAATGGAGTGATACACTATTGCATGATATAATTGATGAGAAAAGTAATATCAGATCTCTTCAACAATGGAAGGATCAGGCTAGCGGGGTCATTGATGCCCAAATTGGTTTAATATGTGATGACTTGGATTCAGATTTATTAGAGAGCTGCATGGACAAAATTGTCAACACTAGTTCATTTTCTGAGTCTTTTGAAAAGGAGGCAAACCAGGTAGTAGTTAAATATACACCCTATAGAACCAAGGTAGAGGAGGTAATCAACTTGAATTGGCTGAGTTATGAGGAATACAAGTGATGGGTGGATACATATTTAACTGAAGAAGAGTCAGAGCAGGAGTAAACTATTAACAATTAATTAACTAACCGTTGTAGTCATAATAATTTCAAGTTTTGTTTTATACTGGCAGTCTAAATGCATGGGATTTTGAAGATTCGCGTCTATATCAAATCATCCTCAATGAGCAAATGGAAAAAAACAAGATTATCCAAAGGGAATATCGGTTGTAACTAAATTTTGAGATGTCACTAAGCGGTCCAATTGGCTGGTGACGTGTACTTTCTGGCCTGATGCTTGTTTGCTCCTTCATTTTCTATAAGAAGGATTTCAAGGCCAGAAGTACGAGTTAGCAAGTTATAAATTTTTGGTCGAGTCTAGGTGAAGTTACAAAGCAATCATAAAGTCTAATAGTTATAGAGGAAATGCAAATTAGGTTCTAAGTCATTTTTGTTATAGGTTTTGAATTCATGGAGATATAATGTTGTATAACAGTACTAGCATTTGAATCAAATTGATAAATTCAAGCTCATGTCTCTCCTGTGTACAAGTGTATTTGAATTTTGAATAAAGTGATCAAGGGTTATTTTGTTCATCTCATTGTTATGGTGTGTGCAATTCTTATTTTAGCTTTGATTCAAGGAATTAACTAAAATGCTTAAATGAGATTGTAGGTTGATACATTTTGTACAAGGATCTGATAAGTAGTATTGAGTTAGGGTTATATATTATTGATACTATAAGGCGATATTTTCAAAGATCTTATATGCTACAGGTTGAATCTATTGTAAACCCTAAGGTATTTGTGAATTTGACTCCTCCAATGGAAATAAGGCACTTGTCTAAGTTGCATCTGTTCTTTGTGGTTCAATATTTGTTTGTGTTCACCCAGAGCTTGCTACAAATTGAAAATTAATGAATATATTTTACTTTGAATTATTTTTGTGATTATCTCATGCTCCAAATGGTTGATAATTATTGATGAACAACCAATTCTATTAAGTTTTATCCCATTTTGTTGAGCTATTGAGTGAGATTATCTTTTATTGTTAATGTTGTCTATAATTATGGTGTAGAGGTTATAAACACATTAAGGGATCACCCTCTCGGGTCTTGTAGAGCCCAAAGTGTAGGAGGTCCTTAAAATCCTCGTCAGTTGGTCCAGGTCCTTTGAGCCGCCCTTAATTGGAATTGGCAATTCCATAGGTAGATTAGAAGATCAACCTGGTTGTAGTAAAACAGACCAACATACAACACTTCACAACACTTTTGATCATCACACTGATTTCATCACATGCAACCATCCATTAATGACAACACTTACAAGAATCTCTATTTTGTTGACATCAATGACAACACCTACAATAAGAAAAAAAAAGGATTTTGATCTAAGGTAAGGCTAAGATTGAAGGAGGTTTCAATCTAAAGGGATTTGATCAAAGGATGGTTTTATCTAATCCCCTCTTCTATTTATAAACAACCCAAAATAGCCCTTTCTCACCATTCTAGTGTAGTGATTTTCTCATGCATGAAAATTGATTCAATTTAGGCCCCCTTAGATTAAAGCCCCTTGCATAGTACCTATGTGGTAACATTTCCCCTCCAAACCACATGGAATAATTTCCTTAGACTAAATATTTTAATTTGGATCATATTTTGTGGGATCAAACAAAATTCAATACCATCAGACTAAAAATGCTTCATCAGTGGAATCCCCATCACAATCCCGTTGATGTCCCGATGAAAATAGCTCACAACCTAGTATCAGTGTAACAATACTCTATCGGGTTGACTCCTAAGGTGCTCTCTCGATATACCGATAGAGTCAAGTTGTCAACAAAATTAACCATGAATTATAACCATGGGCATGAATTATCAAATGCATAAAGTATATCAGGGGAACTATGGTGCATCATGGAAACATTATCATGCATCCCACCGATAGAATGAAGGATACGTGTCCATTGGTGGAGAGAATGGCTATTGTTGAATGAAACGTCTTAGGTCTACAAGTTGCAAATTCTTAACCGTTGATCTTTCTAAATCTAATGGTTATAGGGGGATTTTGGAGGTTTAAGTTGGCAAGCCCATCGATTAGATTTTAAATCGGACAACTATGAGTTGATTCCATGACCTAATATGCATGTGCCTTTTCAAAGGCTTATTGAGGCCCAAAATTTGTTTCGAGCCACACGATTAGGGTTGGGCACTATATAAAACCACTAATATCACAACTATTGAAACATGCTCAGGTACTGGGTCCTCTCCCCTAGATTAAATTAAGGAAAACATTATTGTAAACACAATATGTATAGAAGAATATGAATGTAAAGGAAAATGGATATTAGTAAAACATAAATGTAAATAAAAGTAGTGTGAGAAGAAAATGAATCTAAATTGGTCTTGAACAAATAAAATCATACCCAATTAACATTAAGTTATATTGACCTTGTACTCATTTCCATTGTCAATCTTGAAGGTTACTTTGATGTCTTCTATAGAAAATCTTTGGCCACGAGGCAAGAGAAGGCAAAAAAACCAAGTGTATATTGATGACTTCTTGACAATCAAAAAGAAACAAGTAACCAGTCTACCCTATTAGAACAAAATAATCTTATGAATTGATTTTATTTGTTTTACTGGATAATGGATAGTGGACCTAGTTCTCTTGAATTGGGATACTACTAAGATGTGTTGACTGGTGATTTTAGACTACCGATATTCTACTTCAATCTCTATAAGTTACTTTTTTCTTAAATATATTCAAGATAACTCTACAAAAAAAATCCCTGATCTCTTAGAAATTATGCAGATTATTTTGGTAATACTTCTTCATTTTGATATTTTCTTTCAAAAATTCATAGAAAGATATGTAATGCCATATTTGAAACTTACATATTTTAATTTGACTAGTTATGTAAATATAGGATATGATTCCAACAATTGTGAAACGCATTGGCAATATGCTGGATGAATGAAGTAAACTATGCAATTGGAAGGTGTAAAGCCAAATTCCTTAACCCTTGCCAACATCCTTCTTGCTTATTCTAAAACATGTGCTTTGGAACAGGGCATGAAAACCCATCTAAGTATAATGAAAAAGAGATTTTTGTCATATATTATATTACAGTAAGGTGAATGAATGTAAGTAGATAAATTTTTGCATACTTGTAGATGGTACAAAATTTCATGGTTAAGTGGAAGCCTCCCATCAACAACAAAATCCAAATATCTGTGTATCTATCTCAACTAAGCCTCTAAACCCTTTAGATTTGTCAAATTTTCCACTAAATTGTTATGCACAAAAGTCAAATTTTAGAGTTATGTCACCACTAAAAATTAAATAAAAAGAGCTTTGAAACCAAATCCACACACAACACAATATTCATAGTGAAAATTTAGCACTTTCTTTCATCTTTGCATATTGGTTTGATGCTGCAAATGATGCATTTCTTATATTGAAAAGTGCATTACCTTATTGAGCTTCTTTTTGTTTCGAGAATAGTTTAATATTCTCTACTTAACAAGGCCACCACGTGAAGGTGGAAGCTCATTTGGCCTCTCCCCCCACCACCTCCCTCACATCAATCTCAATTCCCCATACTCGATCATATAACATTAATCATTTGTTCATCCATTAATAACATATAACATTCATTCATTCATCCTGCATTAATAACATATAACATTCATTCATTAACATTCATATTCATTCATTCATCCATTAATAACATATAAAATTCATTCATTCATCCATTAATAATATATAAAATTCATTCATTCATCCATTAATAACATATAACATTTATTCATTAACATATAAAATTCATTCATTAACATATTCAGATTCATTCATTAACATATAACATTCATTCTTTCAGTTTTTACATATTATCAAAAATATGATTGCCATAATATGATTACAATCACTTTTTTTTGTTTCTTTTTTGCAGTTAAAAAAAGTTGAAGCGGACTATCATTTTCTAAATCATCTGTCCCCCCTTCAATTGTTCTACCCTCTGCTTGTCATCTTAATAAATGCCTAGTCGTGTACTCACGACGTGGATGCCGCTGCAAGGGGGGGTTTGCTGCAATAGCAAAGAAATGTTAAATTGATATGTTTTATTATTATTGTTACAAGTATTTTATTATTTAAAAGAACATTAGAGTGGTGCTCTTTACCTGATGGGGCCACATAATGATCCTGATGTTGTCTTATAGCCTCATGCTCAACATGCTAAACACCCTCTAAATCCTAATCTGGAGTTGAAACACAAAAGGTTACATTAATTAATACACCAATTGCAATTAAATATGTTGAAAAAAACATTAGAGTGGTCCTCTTTACCTGATGGGGCCACATCATGTTCCTGATCTTGTCTAGCTTGATCATGCTCAACATGTTGATCACGCTCTACATGCTCTAAAGTTGAAACACGAAAGGTTACATTAATTAATACACCAAATACAATTAAAGATGTTTAATTATATTAATCCATACTACATTTCATATAGCACATGAATACATCCAGTACCGGGATGCACACCATGACCTTCATCTATAGGTTGTGCTCCACCCTCACCAGGTTGCATTTCAATGTCATGTGCAGTATTATCATTGCTTGTCTGTTTAAAACAAATAGGTACATAATTATTTTATGGTCGAAATTAATATTGAATAGATTGCACAAGTATTCAATTTTAAATAAACTTTATTGAGTTTATTTACCTATGTGTCGAATGCAGTGGGAAATTGTGTTTGCCCAATCAAGACTCTTAGGCGTTCAGCCAGGGCTCCATAGCCTTGCTAGAAGGAAATATTCAGGTCCTCTTATGTGGGAACTCTATTGAATTCAAAGCCCTGCATTTTTGCATAAGATCATGAATTTTGCTTCTATGGTGTGATAAAACCAAAATTGTTTGCAATTTATTATTTGGATGCAATATTTCATTTATTGATACTTACAATTCATGCGGCTAATTTCATATAACCACCAGAGCCAAGTTTGTGTTGCCCGTGTTTTTCTAGTCTTGAATTTGTTGCCTTCGATGTGTCGGGCAACCTATGAAAAGTTTGAAATATGTTAGATTATGTAAAAAGAAAGAGTAATCAGTATATAGTTACATTGTTGATAGTATCACATACCTTCCTTGGCCCGTTTGTGTCTTTCTTTTTTTATTTTCAGCCTTCTCCTTTCCATCCGACACCAAGTCCTTCCACTCCCTCTCTGGAATCATGGGGGAATGCTCGTACTTTTTTTTCTTCTCTAAATGTGACCTATGTTGGTCCCTCGCATACTTTAGATAGGTACCGGCTTTCTTAAGGACCTTGGTTCAGTTGAATATTTTATCACCGAACAACACAACTAAACAGTTAATGAGCTCATGTTTTAAATCTTGATTTTGGGCATTCCACTGTGTATGTATGGTGGGCCTGAAGAGCTCCAATGTAATATCAATTATATGTTTATAAAAAACATCATTTCCTGCAAAATGATCATGGGATCATTAGTCTAAAAAGAGTGATCAATAAGTAAATTTCAATTGGATTATATATAATAATAATTAATTTTTTAAAAAGTACCCGGGACCTTCTCTATCTTTATGGGAATGAAATCCTCGGTCACTACAAATGTGATCAACAATGTTACCATACTAGTAATACAGGAAGATCTAGGAAATGCTGCTAAAACATCACCAGTACTAGTGGCCTCTGCATCCCCAGGTACATGTCCTAACACATTATTTGGCATGTGTTCATTGCTAGAGGGTGCACTACCGGATGCCTGCATTGTATGTGTTGCCAACATTTCAGTCGATAATATAGGCACAAATGATTGGGTCGGATGATGTGATGAATGCACAAGAAGATCAAGATTGACACTTGTACAAACCCCTACTCCCTGGGCAACACTTGCAGTACCCTGATCATGGGCAACAACATCATGAAGATGCAAATAATCTTGTAAAAACAACATATATTTTAGTTCATGACATAAAAGAGTACAAAATATAAAACCATGAATGAACTTATGTTATAATTAAAGATCTCATGACAACTTCATTGCAAGTTGTGTGCTCTCTCAGTCAATATTTTAACCCTTTCTTTTATCTTATTTGTTTGAGGCACAATGAATACCAATTGTGAACCCCTAAACCCGCAAATGCACAAAAAAAACAAACAAATTAATGTGGTAGATCAAATGCAAGCAAGAATGAAGGATTCCCCATGAAATCCATTTGCTAAAACTTAAACTGGGAAAATGAAGAACAAACTAAATAAATGCAAAGAAATCCTAATTAAGTGAGCAAACTAGTGATCCCATGGGGGAATTGGTGCCAATTGAATATTGAAATTTTCCCTTTCCCAACTCCTAAAATGCAATGTTGACATGTGTAGATTGATGAAATCTCCATGATGAGATTTGAGCATAACCTAGCTAAGAATTATGAAAATGATGAAGTATGGAGTGATGTGCACAAAATTGGCTCTCAATGTTAAGAGAGTAAATTTGCATGAAATTATGGATGAAGAATGAGGAGAGAAGCCTCCAATTTATAGATTTGAATTTCGAAAAGAAAGCAAGATTTGGGCAATGTGAGACAACTTTCACCCAATGGTTGAATGGCACTTGTCACCATGTGAATGGTTGATGGTTGTGCACATTTTGGCCAAATGCCAATAAATGCAATTACGTGGAATTTGAATTTGAAGAAATGACATGTGAGAGGGAAAAATGAATGAAATAAATGCCATTTGGCTCAATGCACAAGGACATGTAAGAGGAGTGAATGCTTTGTTGGATGTACAAGTCCACTTGGAATTTTTGAATTCAAACTTGAGGGAATATTCCCTTTTGATGCCATGTGAGGGAAAATAGAGATTTAATAAAATAAATTAAATCTATTTTCATGTGCAACTTGCATTCTCTAGAGGATTTTAGTGATAGGGATTAACTTAATAAAGGATTTGATTAATTTAATGAGAGATTAGATGATTTGACAATTTTGACATAAATTGATGAATTGATTTAAATAAAAATTGAGAGGAAATGCTTGATTAAATAAATGATTTTGATTTATTTAACTAAGTGGATAGATGTTAGATTAAATCAAATAAGGTTTAATTTATTTAATTTAATAAGAGGACTTTAGAGACTTTAATCAAATAAAATGATTTATTTAATTAAATAGAGATGTAAGGTTAATTCAATTAAATTGATTAATTTAATCAATGGAGGAGAAATACTTAATCAGATAAATAATGATTTATCTAAATTAAGAGACATAATATGATGAAATGCTAAGAATATGATTTTAAGAGGAAAGGTTATTAGTAGTCAGGATCAAGTGTGCCGAACCAAACTTGTACATTTTCCATGTCTACATTTTTCCCCTCTTTGAAGCAATGTACTTGTTACATTGATTCAAATAAAAAACTGCTGTGATCAAAGTTCAAAATTTCTCGATTTTTTTCAGATGCCCCAGTGCTGCCCTAGTGGAAGGATATTGCTGGTATAATGCCCCTTAGAGAGATCAGACGAAAATTTTGATTTTTTGGATGATCTAGCGAAAAAAAGAGGACAAGGTGCCTGATAGGTTCAAAAATACTCCGGAATGCCAAAAACACGTTAAAATGCCAAAAAAAGATGCAGAATGGCCCTCAATTGGATGAAAACGGGATGGAGAGACCAAAACTCTAACTAGATGGCCAATTTAGGTAAAAAAACCCTAATTTTTAGGCTGAAATAGACCTTGAGGGGTCACTTTCAATGCATTTGCAATCTTAGCCTTTACAAAATTTCACACTTTTAGCTCTAAGTCTTGGTCAAAATGGTGCAACGACAACTTCCCAGGCATGTGTCAGAGAGAGTACGAGTGCACCAATGGCCAGTTGGCGCAGAACCCGTGGTATGTACCCTTATCCAACTTTCAATTTTATCATTTTATGTGCATTAAATAGGGTTTAAGTGTCTTTTAAGTTGAGCGACGCTATATAGCGTCGCTAAAAATGCTTTATCGGTGCTGAGCGGACCTGTATTGGACCACATATGCAGAAAATGCCACACATATCAGTTTGGAAATTAGGGCTTTGTTGGTCAAAGTCCATCGCATGTAAATATTTAACTGTGCGACGCAATTAGGGAATTAGGGTTCACCGCAAAGTGGACCGCATATGTGAATAGTGTCACACAGGTCACTTTGGAACTAAGAAAATTGCAAACTCAGCCACAGTGGTGCAGTTTGCAAATTTCCAAACTGTGCCGCACCCATAAATAATGCCGCCGCATTTGTTATTTTGGCTGCGAAAACCTAGTGCGAGATGCATAATTTTTTTTTTCATGACGCGATGAATTCCCTTGTGTAGGAGGAGCTTGATGTACTTCACTCACGGGAGCATAGATGGCCAGTGCTCAATAGATTGTAGGGTATGCATGAGTTGGTTCAGGAGCAGTTTGGTGCCCTTGGTCTTTGGTATGTTGCGTATGTCCCTCCTATTCAGGCGCACTTAGACATGATGATAGCCTTGGTCGAGCGGTGGCACAACGAGACTTCTCCCTTCCACCTTCCTACCAATGAGACCACTATTACCCTCGAGGATGTCTAGTGCATCCTCCAATTACCTATCCATGGGGCCAGATTCATCTATGATCCAGATGCTAATATAGATGCTTGCTATGGGGTTATGGAGCTTGATGAGATTGAGTTTTCTGATGGGCATATCGATTTAGAGAGATACCATGGTAGTGTACCCATTTATAGATTGATCATTGCTGCTATCATCTTAGGCCTTGTGGCACCCGATCGGCGGGGTCGATATTTTAGTCTAGGATGGGGACTGGCATGGGAGCAGATGGTTCACTGTAGGGAGTGCTTTGCTTGGGGACCAGTATTACTGGCGTCCCTATACAGGGATCTTCTTGAGTTTGCATACCTAGACAACAGGTCCCTCAGAGCCGGAGTTACCTTATTACACATCCGGGGATGGGAGCGGATCCTAGTGCTTCACCTAGATGTTACACTAGTTATTCTTGAGATAGTTGATCCTATTGTTTGGCAGTATGGCAAGGTAGAGATTCATTTCACCCATACTGGCACAGGTGGTTTGGCACACTAGCGGTGAGTTCTCGATGAGATGAGAGAGTTTGTCTGGAGACCCTGGATGGGAATTAGCCCATAACGATGATGAAAATCATTTGTTTTATGCTAGAAATGACAGGTGGATGTAGGGTCAAGAGCATACCATGATAGAGCGATATCTCCCAGACAGGGTAGCCCGACAGTTTAGAGAGGTACAAGACAGGCTTGATGACTAGTACGTGGCGATCATCACTCGTACGACTAGAGAGAGAGCATGGGGCCAACCCATTGCATCAGTTGAGACAGTATCTTCTTTCATATAGTTGGTGGTCCGATCGTGGCCATATGATCAGGGGACGGTAGATGCAGGGGTCACTCTAGCATATAGAGCTTGGTTCAGGCCTCCCCTTAGACTGATAGTTCTTGGTGCAGTGATTCCGCGGTACAGGCCCAGAGGTAGGACAACTGATAGAGGCAGAGGAAGGGGCAAAGGAGGAGGTGGACCACCTCCTCATTAGAAACCTCCCAGGCATTCGGCACAACAGTCGCCTACCTAAGCAGGGGGCAAGATGGTCAGCCGAGAGTAGTTCCCCACTAGCAGCGAGCAACACAGCTAGTCACATAGCCAGATCACAGAGATACACTAATCTAATAGTTGCAGGGTCAGATCCAGGTTTTAACAGTAGAGCAAGATGAGGCTAGGCAGTAGGTTGCAGCAGTTACAACTGAAAGGGACTAGGCACGATCCAAGAGGGATCAGGAGATTGGCTGATGATGACAACTAGAGAGCGCAACCTCTTCATCCCAGGGACGATCAGTTGATCTACAGGCATACAAAGAGGTTGTCAAGGAGGCCGAGTATTGTCGGAAACACTACAGGCAGGTAGTGCCACCAGCAGACAGAGTGCCAGACTTCTCCCAACAGACAAGGATGCGGTCGCCAGAGGATCATGGTGACAGGAAGGTGGGAGAGGGTGAGGGGCATAGCCAGCAGGACTAGCCCTTGATCACAGACAATTTTCCATTTTTGATTCACGAGTTGCATTATTTCCACTATTGTACCATGTATTTTGATGTACATTTGATCCGATTTTGTATTATAACAGTGTATTATTTGATGATATATATATGAGATGATTCACCTTTATGATATGTATGGATGCATTCTGATTTTTTATGTGATGCTATGAGATGTTCCTATTTCTTATGCTTATGCGATATGATGTATGTTTCTAATGGATGCACTTCTTTTTATCTCTTTTTTTCATGCATTTTAATAATGATCCTATGAATGTAATGTATGGTAATGATGGTGCAATGGATTCAAATGGTAATGGATGCTAATGATTATGTATGATGTAATGATTTCTTAAGATGCTTAGAATAAAAAATTTATATTATTCCTCATAACTTAAGCTAATGATATGATGCAATATGATTTTTATGCTAATGATCTGGTGGACGATGCAAAGTGTATGCATTGGTGATGTTACGATTACTGTTATGATACCATGTTAGTATGAAAAGAAAATAGAAGAACTTAGAAACAATGAGTTAGTTAGGATGATGATGATTTTTTATTTTCTAGGAGTCAAGATTTTCAAAGGGTCAATTATGTTATGTTTGATAACACACCTAGATATAATGCATCAAGGTATAAAGAACTAGGATGGCATTGTACCCAGTGTGATGGACTTTGACTTGAAAATTAGATAGAAATATTCTTGTTCACACTTAGCATGCATACTTCATTCAGGATGTAGTTCAAACATTCTAAACATCTTGGGCCAAAACATAGGAATAGGAAACAAGATATTCAGAACATCCTCTCCACAAACCAAACAAAGCATATGTGACTAAGTTATTTTACAAATGTATCCCACAAGCATAGTAGATAAAAGAGACAACAATCTTTGACGCATTCCTTTCTCTCTAAACCTATTTTGTTTAGGCATCATTGAGAGGTTCTTTGAATGAGCACAAAATAAGATAAGCCAATAAAAGACCAAATAAAGCAAACAAACAAGTTAATGTTCTTCATACTGTTAGCCAAGGCTAAACTACTATGGGGTACCTAATGCTTATGTCCATCGTGGGAAAGATTCATCCTAGGACATGTTGTGATCAGGGTTTTGATGGAATTGATTGGATGATAAGCTATTGATACTTTGAGTTGATCAACTTGCTTTCTTACTGACTTAGAATTTTGAGACTCTGACGATTAGGTGTTCACTTTTAAACCTGCTATACTTGCTTCTGACCAACTCACCAAAGGGTGAAAGCGATGATTGATTTTATTAGGAATGATGACTAGTCGCGGGTGAAAGTGAGATGAGGTGGATGCACCATTTTGGATTTTTCAGATATTTTGAGCCCGTTTTTGGTATTTTTGAGATGTTTTGCAAATGTTTTTGGTATTTTCGAGATGTTTTGCAAATGTTTTTGGTATTTTTGAGATTTATGACGAAGGGACTAACCTAAAGACCTATCCTAGGGGTCTCAGGAACTAATCCGTAGATGAGCCTTGCCTACGTTATACATGTAGAGACCACGTAGTTCGACTGATGATAGACTTGACTCAATGAAAAGATGGGAAAACGGATTGCCAAATTATTGGGACGGACGCCTAAGGACTAACCTAAAATGTGAAATAAATGGGTAAATGGATTTCCATTGCGACAAACACCTAAAGGACAGACCTAAAATGTGAAATAAATGGGAAAACGGATTGCCATTGTGACATACGCCTAAAGGACTGACCTAAAATGTGAAATAAATGGGCAAATGGATTGCCATTGTGACAGACGCCTAAAGTACTAACCTAAAATGTCTTAGGGGATGATCAAATATCAACCTTTCCTAGATTCAAGCTCAAATACAATGTAGTTCAGACGGGGTGAAAGACTGATAAGACTTGATGATAAATTTTTTTGAAGATTTTTTGAGATTTTCGACATGATTTTGGATTTTTGAATGATTTTATGAATGTTTTTGGATTTTCTGATGTCTTGGGAAGAGCACAAAAATATACACAAATCTAATCCAGTGCCAATTTCAAGGACATGCCCCCAGCGTTAAGCGATAGACTACTTCAATAAAGGTAGGACAAATTGACCTTAGGAATATGCCAAGTAGTACTATGGTGGAATATGATATGGGCACCATCTCAGGCTATGGTATGGATGTGAGTGGATGGGTGGCTGGAGGATTAATGAAATGTGATGGAATGGATGAGTGAGTCTTGCACATCCTGGTAGATGGGGAGTGCTTTCTTTACACTTGGTGCCTATTTGCCAAGTTTTCACCAAGGTACTTGTCCAAAGCGCCACCGAAGTGGTTTTCACTAGAGGACAATTTTTTCTCTTTACCGTTTTCAATCCTTTTTATGATTTTTTTGGATTTTGTAATTTTTTTGGTTGTCGCCAAGACGCTTGTTTGCTAGGTTTTCATCAAGGTAACCATTTTTTCAGGACTTTTTCTGATTGTTTTTGTATTTTTGGTTTGATACCTTGCAAGTTCTTAGGCATAATTTTTTTTGAGATGGGAGCTGTTCAAAGGCTCTTGTAGAGGCTCGCATTCTGGTGTTGCTAATTGATATGCTCCTGATTTATAGCTGGCTATGATGAAAAAATTTCCCAGCTAGTTGGGCTCAAATTTTCCTTTTCTCTCTTGACTTGGCACATTCTTTTGGTTCTCTTTCATCACTAATTCACCGACTTGAAAGGTGCGTTGTCTAATCTTCTTGTTGCAACAGTGTTTTAGGTGATTCTGGTAGACTTGTAGATGGTTTAGGGTGTCCATGCACTGTTCATCTAGTAATTCCATCTCATGCAGTCTTGTGACCCTGTATTCCTCATCTGTGATGAGGTTTTGCAATGATATCCTTAGTGACGGGAGCTCGATCTCGATAGGGAGGATGGCTTCTGATCCGTAGACTAGGGAAAATGGGGTGGTGTCTATTGGCGTGCGAATGCTAGTGTGGTAGGCCCATAAGGTGGGATTTAATTACAGATGCCAGTCATGACCAGAGTCATTGACTTTTTTCTTAAGGATTTTCAGAATGGTTTTGTTGGTAGCTTCTAGTTGGCCATTGCCTTGTGGGTAATATGGTGTGGAGAAGCGATGTTGGATTTTGAATTTTTCACACAAGTCACGGACATCTTGATTCTTGAAAGGTGTCCCATTATCAGAGATAATGGATTGAGGGACACCATATCGGCAAATGAGGTAGTTTAGGATGAACTTGGATATCTTTTTTTCGGTGATGTAGGTCATGGGAATTGCTTGGACCCACTTTGTGAAATACTCTGTGGCGGTGATGATGAACTTGTGGCCGTTGGATGAGGTGGGTGAGATTTTACCTATGAGATCGAGCCCCCATTGTGAAAAGGGCCATGGTGTAGCAATAAGATGTAGTTCTTGAGCTGGTGCATGAATGAGGTCTCCATGCTGTTGGAATTGTAGACACCTTTTGACAAAGTCATGTGCTTCTCTCTCCATTGTCAGCCAATAGTACCTGGTTCTCAACAACTTCTTGGCCAAAGTCATACCACTCGAATGTGAACCGCACGTGCCATTATGTACCTCAATTAGGGCAGTCAGGGCTTCGTCAGGTTTTAAGCAACATAATAGAGTTCCATCAATGCTTCTACGGAAGAGGGTTTCTCCTAGGATGACAAATCGTAAGGACCTTTTGACAAAGGTTCGTTTAAGGTTCAAGGTAATGTCGGCTAGGAGGACTCCTAGTCTTAGATAGGTGTAGATGTCATGATACCAAAGATCACCAGGATCAACGAGTTTGCACGCATATTCCAACTCTGGGACCTCAAAAGTGGGTATGAGAAGCTTCTCTACCAGGAATTCATGTTTCGAGACATTGTGAGGGATATCTAGCAAGGATCCAATCATTGCCATTGCATCAACTTCTTTGTTGTTAGCCCTCGGTATTTGCTCAAAGGTGATATCAATAAATGATTGCTTGAGGCTTTCTACCACTTTCTTGTATGGTGTGAGTTTATCATCCTTAGTTTGGTATTCACTGTTGACTTGGTTAATGATAAGTTGTGAATCTCCATAGACCTTTAATGCCATGATTCACCATTGTGCCGCAATATTGAGACATATGGTTAAAGCCTCATACTCTGCAATGTTGTTGGTATAGGGGAATGCCAATTTGTAAGATTTTGGTATGCAATCCCCCTATGGGGTGATAAAGAATACACCGGCTCCCGATCCATGTTGTGTGTGGGAACCATCGAAGTATAGTTTCCAGTGATCAGCTATGCTGAGATTAAAGATGGTCTCATCTGGAAATTTTGATATGAGCGGGTTCTCTGCGTAGATGAGAGCTTCTACTAGCTGGTCCACAATAACCTATCCTTTGATTGCCTTTCGCTCCACATACTCAATGTCATACTCTGATAATATCATGACCCATTTAGCCATTCTTCCTATGAGCATAGCTTTTGATAGTTGATATTTTAAGGGATCTATCTTGGCGATGAGCTTGATTTTATGTGCCAGCATGTAGTGTCAGAATCTATGAAGTGAACACGACTTCTAGGAAAGCTTTTTCTATTGGTGTGTAGTTTAACTCATGGCCAACCATTGTTCTACTAATGTAATAGATTGCCCTTTCTATCCTATTTTCATCGTGTTGTGCCAAAAGAGCACCCATAGCTACTGCTGTACCTAAGATGTATAAGATCAATGGTTTTCCTACAATGGGTGGCATTAATATGGGTGGTGTGAGCAAATATTCTTTGATTTTGCTAAATGCTTGATCACATTTTTCATCCCACTTGTATGCTACTCCCTTGTGGAGTAGATGTGAATATGCAATCTGTTTGTTCGCCAACTGTGCTATGAACCTCTGGATGGATTGGAGTCTGCCTTGTAATCCTCTGAGTTGTTTCATTGTTCTTGGTGCTTACATATCGAGGATTGCCTTAACCTTTGCGGGCTCCACCTCTATTCCCCTCATTGACACTATGTAGCCCAGACGTTTACCTAATTGTACCCCAAATACATATTTCTTGGGGTTGAGCCTGACCTTATACATCTCCTATCTTTCAAATATGTCACTTAGGGTTGCTATGTGGTTCTGCCTCTTCTTTGATTTTACTAGTATGTCATCCACATAATCCTCGACGGTTTTGTGTATCATGTCATGGAAGATTAGTGTCATGACCCTCTGATATGTATCCCCTGCATTCTTTAGCCCAAATGGCATCATATTCCAGTAGTAGGTGCCCCATGGACATGTAAAAGCTATCTTATGCTGGTCTTCTTTTGCAATCATTATTTGGTTGTACCCCGAGAATCCATCCATTAGGGATAGCATCTCATGTCCGGCTATCATTTCCACTGTCATATCAATGTTGGGTAGTGGAAAATCATCCTTAGGACATGCTTTGTTAAGGTCTATGAAGTCTGTTCAGATGCGGATGCCCCCATTCGGTTTTGAGACTGGTACAAGGTTGGATACCCATTCTAGATAGTCAATTGGCGTATGAAGCCAACATCTAGGAGCTTCTGTAACTCTACCTTGACTACGAAGGCTATCTGGGGATGCATTTTTCTTAACTTTTGTCTTACCGGCTTCGCTCCAGGGTAAACAACCAAATGATGAACCACCACTTCCGGATCTAGACCTAGCATGTTAGCATAGGTCCATGCAAAGTTTACCTTCCTTTCTTTCATAAATGCTACTAGCAGTTTTTGTTCCTCTGTCAAGAGAGACTCAACATAGAAAGTGATTTGTTGTGTTCTCTCCATTCCCAAGTTAATAGGGTTACATTGCTTTGCCAGGATTGCTGATTTTTCTTGATGCAGTGCAGTAGGGGGGAGATTGAATCCTTCATCCTCTTGCACCTCAAAGAGGTTTTCACCATTGGATGCGTCCTTTATTTTTAGTATTTTGCGGTTACAGAGTACCATAGTGTGGTTTTCACTCAATAACTCTGAGCTTATTCTCTATATTTTTCTTTTGCAACTAAAGGACTCAATCGTCTCCCCATAATATGTCTGGGTGTCTAAAGTGATGTCGAAACCTACCTTGTGATCCCCACATGGAACTGTATCCCTTAGTCCCATGAACTCTGAGAGAGCCTCATCGTTTTTGAATGAGTTTAGAATTGGCGGTCCTCGTTGGTCGTGATCGATGAGTTGAGGGTATACTAAGGTGATTTTGTGGGTTTGTTGGTTTGAATCAATGGGTGAGACACTAATAATTAGTAAGGAGGAGTCCTTAAAAAGCATGGGAAGGCCTGTTATGGTATCATCATCGTCACTACTGACGTAGACATCAGTTACATCAAAAGTGAAGTTGTCAAGTGGGATACCTGTGCATACGGGTGGTCTAAGGGTGGTTACCGATACCTGAGGGGAGGACTTGACTGCCCTACTAGGAGTACCTCTACCATGTACAATTATACTTGGGGGATTACATTCGAGGCCAAGGTTCCACATTCTTCTTTTTGCAATGATGGGCTCCAGCCGTCCATCACTATTCCTTCCAAGGCTTTGGTTTCTATTGTAGCCCATGCCAAGCAGTATTTGTAGCCCTCTATTGGATTCATCCATAGGTAATGTGGGTGTGGGTTCTACATCACGGTATATTGTGCTTGAAATATCTTCCTCACCAACATTTTCCTAACTTAGGTCTCCCCAATGGCAGAATCTAGAAGGGTCTGACCCAATGGTGTGGACGGGTTTTTCAGTTGATCGAGGTTTCCCATGTGACCTAGGAGATTGTGGTAACTCTTCTTCATTCTATAGTCTCCACATCCATTGTCCTGGATCATGTTTTTTATGTTAGATATATCAGGAATGGCAGGTGTCTCTGTCGCAGAAGTGGAGACGAGGTTAGCTGGGTCGATGTATGCAGTGGATGGGCCTTCATCATTTTTTGGCACATAAGGGATTTTATAAAACTTAGATTCCAAGTTTTTGCAATAGGTGAATGGTTTGGGATCCCCATGTATACCTCCTCATTTTGGTGTAAGAACTTGACGCATTGGTGATATGTTGAGGCCACTGCTTTCATTCCGTGGATCCATGGATGTCCTAGGAGGATGTTATATGGTAAGTCGAGGTCGAGGACCTGACAGGTAGTCTCCATGGTTGTTGGTCCCACTTGGATTGGGATTTTAATAGTGCCTTAAGACACTCTTTCTTGATCATCATATGCCCTTATTGTGATGCTCTTGTTCTTGTTAATGGAATCTTCAAAAAAATCCAAGTTATTTATAAGTTTGAGAGAGCAAATGTTAAGGCCTACACCTCCATCCACCAGGACTCTTTTAACTTTATTTTTGTGGACCAACACTTGTAGGTGAAGTGCGTGGTTATGAGATGGTTGCGGGGGGAAGTATTGATCGAAGAAAGTAAAGAGATTCGGGGTAATGATATTACCAACCATAGCCTGAAACTGCTATGTGTCAAGAGTGGCAAAGATAGTGGATGCTGCTAATGCTTCATCAAAAATTTGTCTATGGGTAACGAATATTTTTAACAGTTCCATGATGGAAATTTGTGTGGGGGTTCTTTTCAGCTGGTCGATGACATTATAGTCATAGGGAACATATTTTGTATTTGAAATGGGGGTCTTAGATGGTGCCCTTGTAATGGTGACCATGCTGCCACGTGTGGTGACTCCACAGTCAGTTTTGGTGCCCTTGATGTTTATAATCGTGACCATTTTATTGACACATGCGACTATCTCTTCATATACTAGATTAGCACTAGCATATTTTTGCTTTCCTTTGTTGTTCCCCTGGCTATTTCCTTGATTGTGGTTTGGCATCAGATTTGCGTATATTTTTAGATCCTAATTATCGGTTGGTTGCTCAACATTGATGATCTTGTCTTCAATGAGGTCTTGGATGATATTCTTTAGTCTCATGCAATTTGCGGTGGTATGTCCCTTGATCTTGTGAAAGTCACAAAGGAGATTTTCATTATACCATGGTGGTTTGGTCATGGGTTCCACGTATTACTTAGAGTTGGAGACTTTGATCAGGTTTTCCTTGACCAAATTCTTCATTATGGACTCGATGGATTCCCCAAGAGCCATGAATTTCTGCTTGGGAGGGTATTTTCCTTGGGGAGGTGGTCCTCCTTGATTTTCCAAGTTATTGATTTGGTTGGTGGGAAGTGGTTGTTGTTGTGCTACTATCGCATTAGTTTGCACATTATTGCGATTATGATTTTGTGGTTGGTGATGAGTTTGGATGTTTGGTTTGGGACCATTTATGACCACTTTAGCATCGACCACACCATTGTTTGTGATGTTTTTGTTCCTTGAACATGTGCGAGGTTTATCATTATAATTGTTGGACGAGCGGTTATCCTATGGTGGAGTAAATGTTGATGCGCCTCCTCTCGCAGTAAGCACTCTTTCAATGTTGAGTGCCTTTGGGATCAGTTGATCGTATGATGTGATGCATTGCATTTTTAATTAGAACGCCAAGTTTTCATCTAGATTAGATATGATCGTGCAAAATTGTTGTTCTTCTAGCATGATACACTTGCTCTGATTGGCCTTGGATCACCATCTTTGCAAGAAGGATGCAGATAGCTCTTCTTTTCCTTGTTTGAGTGTTGATAGTTCTTCTAAACTGACATCTGCACCCATGTTGAAAGCATAATTTTTAAGGAATGCTTCCACAATCTCCTCAAATGTTTTAATGCCTGTGGGTAGATGAGAAAAAATTCCATGGCCGAACTAGTAAGACTTCGGGGGAAGAGTCACATTAGATATGTGTCATTGTATGCAACCTCCATGCAATGCACCTAAAATTCCCTGACGTGGTTTACAGGGTTACCCATTCCATTATACTTGTCAAATTTGGGGATCTCAAATCCCTTTGGGAATGGTACCATTGTGAGACTTCTATCAAATGGATAAGGGCACAAGTTGCTTGGTGTTTTGGTTGTTTTTCCCGCTTGGAGGTCCAACACCTACTGTGAGAGTAGTTTGATTTGTGTTGCGACATCGTTGTGTGAATCGGGCGGTGGGATGAATGTGTTTTGAGGTGTTTGGGGTGTTTGATTGGTGGGAAGGTTACTAGTGGGAGTCTGCTACAACATCTACTATGCGTTCAAGGCCTACTGGTATGTCTGCATTTGTGTCAACAATGATTGTTGTTGATCTTGTTGCTATTGTTCCAACAAAGCCTATTGTTGGTCCATCTGTTGTTGTTCCCATAAAGCTTGTTGTTGGTCGAGCTGTTGTTGCACCAACAAAGCTTGTTGTTGGTCGAGTTGTTGTTGCGCCAACAAAGCTTGTTGTTGGACGAGCTGCTACTACAACAACAAAGCTTGTTGTTGGTCGAGCTGCTGTTGTGCCAACAAATATTTTTGTTTGGCTTGTTGTTGTGCCTGAAAGTCTTGTAGGGCTTGTTGGTATGCTTGTTGATGGATCGCTTGCAGTTGTGATTGGTATTGTGTTTGCACTTGTTTCTGGGCTTGAGCTTAGGCTTGCGCTTGTTGGGCTACTTGAGCGGCTTGCGCAACTTGTGCAACTTGTTGGGCAGCTAGTTGCGCTTGTGCTTGCTGAGTAGCCTACTGTACAACTTGTTGGTTTTTCTTAAGTACCCTTTGATGATTGGATTTCTGGATGGTTTGGATTAGGGTGATGAATGAATTTGTTACATTGGATTTTGGTGGGATTGGTGGTGGTTTGGGAATGATGCCAACCGTTGTGACAGGCGAAATGGTTGTGTTGGTGGTTGGGATTTGGGTTGTTGGAGGTGTGGTTGAGATGCTCGGTCCTTGAGAAGGTATGTTTTGAGAGATTTGAGGACTGACTAATGTAGTGGTTATGGTGGCTTGAGTGGTTTCCACTTGTTTTTGTGATGCTGCAGGCAAAAAGAGAGGATTCGATGTGATGCTTGGATTTCCTAGATTTGAGAAACTAGACGTGGGTAGGGGGGGAAGACCCAATCCAATAGGTGATGTGAATGTGAGTGGTAATGGAGGAAAGGGTGGTATGCTCCCCTAGAAGGAGAATACGTCAATGAATCCTACTGCTCCAAACAAACCACCTTCTCCTTGTGGTAGAGAAGTAGGTATGTTTAATAGATAGGCCGGTGTCACACAGAATGAGGATGAATCTTCTATCCTTGAATCAAACCAACCTTCTCCTATAAATCAAGTCTTTCACAGGTCATTTGGGGGGACTATCACCTTTCATGGAACTAGACACTTGAGTCCCTCCCATCCAGATTCCCCTTCTATCCAAAAATCAAAAAAATAAAAATAAAATCAAAAAAGAAAAAGAAAAGAGAAATCCCTTCGTCCAATGGTGAAAACCTGGTAAACAGGTGCCCTGGATAAGTACCATGATGAAAACCTGGGAAAAAGGCATCATGTGTAGGTTGATCTTCTATGTCACTTACACTTGGGGGCAAAGAATCAAATCCATCTCTAGTGGGACTATCACCTTTCATGGAACTAGACACTTGAGTCCCTCCTATCCATATTCCCCTTCTATCCAAAAATGTAGATACCCAAAATTGTCCATGTCATAATATTACCTAGTCGATGCATGACCTTGTAAGACATTTTGTAATATTTTACCCTAGGTCATTACATTATCTCACTTATCCCATTTATTCCACTTAATGTGCGTCATAGACACTAAAATAAACTTTTAATCCTAACCACACATATCACAAATTTGACTTTTAATCTTGGCCATCGAATTGAATCAACCTTCTCCTATAAATCAAGCCTTTCATAGGCCATTTGAGAATCCTCTTTCAGCATCCTTACTCTGCCAAAATTTCTTCTTATCTATCTATCTATCTATTTTTCTTCTATCATATTCATCTTATCATTATGCTGCGAAAATGAGCAATCAACATATCAAATCATTCAAACCTTCAAAATCATGCATTCTCATGCAGGTGGAGAAGAGCAATGGAGATAAATCAAATTTAGTTTGGAGATCGGTTTGCTTTGCTTTCTTGTTTTGATTTTCATGCTAGTGTGTGCTCTATTGTGCTCGTTAGGGTTTTCATATCTTGTTATTCTAGTTTTATATCTGATTTTCCCTAACTACATTTGGTGAACCCGACGTGAATCCTTTGATCTAGCTTGCTTTTTGCAGGTTTTATTGTTTTTTGTTGCAGATTTACCAGTTTTTGGACAAAACCTCAAGTTTTACAAATTTCATCTTATCTTTCAAATGACTGCGTATTTCTTTACAATATTTTCATAGAAGCTTATAAATCATCTCAATAGGCTATAGTAAAAAAATTGAGGGCTTATCACGATTTTTGCAGGAGTTATCATGATTTTATATTTTTTCATAAAATTGTCTTTCTAGACGCAAATAAATGAATTTTTCAAAAATGTTTACATTTCTAGAAAGCTCTTGTAATTTTAATATGGGTCTCAGTTTTACAGATTTAACTTATAGCTCAAATGCAATGTGAAATAATCTGATCTTTGTTTTTCATATATTTTTCACAAATCCGTGTTTTTGAGTGCAAAATAGGGAATTTTTCTAACTTCTTTACATTTCTGGAAAGCTCTTAGAAAATTAATAGGGATTCCTTCTTTGAGTTTTTATTTTTCAGATAAATAACATCTTCAAATAATCAAATCTAATTCGGTTATGTTAAAAACGTGTATCTGAAATTGAAATTTCCTGATGAACTTTTTGTTTTGGCTGCATTATAATATCATTTTTTTATTTTGCAAGTGATCATAAGGAGCTGTAGTAGCAGCAATATCAATCATACACATAAAATTGGAAAGCGAAATTTTTTGGGTGCACTCATTCTATCATCTTTATGTCTCATTTAATCAATCAATTTTGTTTGCAAAACACTTCAATTTGGGGCTTTAAAACAAACATCTTGTTTTCAATCACACTTTGAAATTGGGCTTAAAAATAACCATTATCTTCCATCACACATTTTGGCTTTCGGCTTAAAAAAAAAAAGTGCTTGAATTGTTTTACACACATTTCAATTTTCTAAAGGAAAATTAACAATTGCTAGTCTGAATCAAATGTGTGTGTGATAAAAAACACCTCACTTGGTTCGATTTTGTCAAACCCTTCATAGGAGGCCTGCTAGGGGATTTCATCACCCCTAGGGACGACCTCAATCAAGGTGTGAATCGAAAGACACGCTTCTTTGAGAGTTAAAATCTTGTCACTCTTGGCTAAGCCCCAAAGAACTTTATACCTTTGGGAAGTGAAGGTGAAGGGTGGGTTACCCCTTTCTCCCGGCTGTGTGGCAAGATTTTTCTTTCAAATTATCCCTAGTCAACCTCATGCATCCTAGCTTAAAACCTAATTGGCCATACCCACTTGACTATTTCTAGGACTTGTTGATGTGTCTTCTTCAAGTGTGTGCTTAATCATCACATTCATAATTTCAAATTCAAACTTGCTTATGTGTCTTGCGTGCGTGATTCATGTGTGTACATGTGTAATCATTTGTCTGCAAATTTCCATATCAAGCTATGAACACCAACACATAAACATATCATTCTAATCATCTTAATCATCCTTTTTATAATCACATTCAAATCAATTTCACCCTAATCCTAGTCAAGCACTTGCTAAAATGGTCCTAATCCTTAATGATCTTAGTCACAAGCCCAAGGTCATACTTCGAGAAGCCCCTTCACCTAATCATGAAGATAATCCAAAACCATATATCCTCCAAGGTGGGTCAAACTTTACTCCTAGTGATGATGAGAACTTTGTAGATCCTAGTGATGATGAAAACTTTGTTGAAATCTTAGGTCACCTTAACGATGCTATTGACAAGGGAAATACCACCATAAATTTGGAATTATACACCATTCCATCTACTAGTCCTCCATCACCATCTAATAAAATGCCTATCTCAAAGCACACTAGTCCTACACCAACACCACCATCCAACTTCTCAAGCTCTAATCCATCAACCAAAGAACCCTTTAACGATTTTCTCCAAAGACTACTAGCATGGAAAAGACCATCCCCATGTCAAGCACCCATTAATGAGCTTACCAACGAACCTTTGAATGTCATGCCTATTCTTCCAACTCCATCATGTGGTCCACAACCTATTGATCATAAAAATCATACCAAGCCTCTTCTAGAGCCTTCCACTTCCATTTCCACTCAAATCCAAGAGCTATGTCAAGAGCATTATCCTAAGCATGAGGAAACATTAACCTCTCATTCTAATCAAGATCTAGGCCCTTCTAATGATCCCACTCATAACATATTTGGTCATATTCATGATGAAGCTTCCCTCTATGATATAGATCCTACCTATGATCAAGAAGGCCATGATGACCCTCTTAGCTAACTCTATGCATTCCATGGTCAAGAGCCTATCACTTCACCTATCCATGAGCAAGAAACCTCCATTTCTCCTATAGACCCCCTACCTAGTCCTATTCATGATCCCGCATTATCCACTTGTCATGATGAGACACATGCCTCCCAAGTAAATATAGAAGATCAAACCAATAGTGTGGATCTAAATGAACATAATCAAGATCCTAATGATCCTTCCACATCCACTATAAACCCCATTTCAAATCCACCAACATGTCCTATTGGTCTATCCATCTTTATTCATGAATGTTCCTCCTTAGAACAACAAAAACCTTTATCCACTTCACCTTCTTCATCTAATAATGAACTCAAGTCTAGTGTCCAAAACACACCTAGTCCCATTGTCCATCGTATGCTTCAAAACATGAACTACCAAGGTAAAGGTTTAGGCCTTCATGAACAAGGTATTTTGGAGCCAATCCATGTCAAGGTCCCTCCACGCTCTTATGGCCTTGGTTATACACCCCAAGGACACCAATCTAAAGATGTTGGTACTTCCTCCACCCATCCTAAGTCCTCTTTCCACCATAAATCCTATCATACACCTAAAACATATATTGCCATCCCTCATCCATCATCCTACAAATGTCAAAAGCATGTGACAGTACACCTTCCACCATCAACTTTGCTACCATTGCTTCCAACTCCTAATATCCATCCATCTAATCTACCTCCACTACTCCCAACACCTAATATCCCCATTATCCAATCCTCTTATCCACCTATCCATAAATCCTCTAAAAATCCTAATCATGACCAATCAATGCACACATTGTCTAAACATGAAGCTTCCACTCATTCCACCATACCCATGGGATTCAAAAGAAAAAAAATTGATGCCTCTATCTATAAATCAAAAAATATGAAGGTTCCCCATGCCCTAGAACACAAAAGCAAAGAACCAAAGAAAAATCCATCCAAAAAGCAATATAAGCTCATACTTTCAAAAGAAAAATCTAAAAACAAAATGGTTTGGGTACCTAAGAAAAAGGAAAACAAGTCAAATGAGGCATCTACATCTCAAAAATCCCAACGATCCACTTCCACCTCACATTCCCACTCTATTCAAGAATCTCATATTCCATCCCACAAGAAAAATAAAAGTCATAAAAATACTAAGTCTATGTGGGTACCTAAAGCACTTCATCACCCATCTCCTAAGAAAACATCTCCATTGCTTCCTACACCCCCTCCACATCAAAAACTTCAACGTTTATCCGAGTGTGTGCAACCATTGGTCATGGTTCCCTTCAATTTCACAACAATTCCACATACCTCCATCTCCTCACCCTTCACTCATTATCCTACATACCTCCCTCATCACCTTCCTATGGTCCATGCTTTTGGCTAAGCCTCCCATTCATCTCCCCTACATAATCCACATCATAATCCGTCAATCCCTTCATAATCCACATCATAATCCATCATCTACCTACTCCATCTCCCTTTCATGTCATCCCTTACCAACATCTATGAGCATAATGACACTTGACATGGTCCATGCGATAACATCCATCTCTAGTGGGACTATCACCTTTCATGGAACTAGACACTTGAGTCCCTCCTATCCATATTCCCCTTCTATCCAAAAATAAAAAAATAAAAATAAAATCAAAAAAGAAAAAGAAAAGAGAAATCCCTTCGTCCAACGGTGAAAACCTGGTAAACAGGCACCCTGGATAAGTACCATGATGAAAACCTAGAAAAAAGGCATCATGTGTAGGTTGATCTTCTATGTCACTTACACTTGGGGGCACTTTGTCTCATCTGCACTATCTATCCTATCATGTCATTTCTTATCATATAATTTCCATCCTACCTACCATCTTTATCCATCATACCCATATACTTATCATATTGAGTCCATTCATCCTCTCTCCCTCTTTTTGATCTTGATCAAAATATGGGGCAAAATGTTGAAACATGCTTTGGATATCTTTTGATATACCTCATCCTTCCAAACAAGCCTATCATTATCCTAGTGTCATAAGCTTTGTCATGAAAATCCTAAGTATTGTACCTAGAATGGGGCATGTTATTCCTATGCGACATAGTCTTTGGAGATCACATCCTTGCCCTCTATGATGCATACATCCATTTCATTCACTATGACCTATCCTTTTTTATCCATCCATATATCATGAGCCTTTTGTCCCTTATCCTATCACCCACCCTTTCATCCATCAATCCATCTATCTCCTTGCACCTAGACTTGGTTTTCCCTTGTCATTGGTATCTAGCACAAAGGCTACCCAAATTGTCATCCATTGACATCTCAAAACATTTCAAAAATCCAAAAAAATCAACATAAAAAATCCAAAAAAAATCAAATATTCCAAAAATCCAAAAAAATCAAAACATTTCAAAAATCCAAGCAATAAAATCAAACCAAATCACTTCTTCCATCAATTCAACTTCTTCAAATCAATTTCATCTAATCACATTTCTTCTAATCAAAATTATTCAATCACATCACTTCTTCTAATCAATCCAATCATTATCATCAAATCAAATCATTTCTTCATCAATCCAATCAATCAAAATCATTCCAAGTAAATTATTCCTCAATTTAATTCATCAATCATCATCCAAATCTTCAAATCAAGCATCTTCAATCCTTCCAAGCAATAATCCAAATGCAAGTCAATCCTTAATCCATACCAACCAAGCTAATCAATCTTGCCAAATTATCCAATCACATCCTTTGGTCTTGATCCTAATCTTGTTGTAAACCCAATCAATCAGTCAATCATCCTTGTGTTGATCTAGGGATATATCGTTCCCCGCAATGACAACACTATCATCATCATCAATCAATCAATCAATCATCCTTGTGTTGATCTAGGGATATATCATTCCCCACAATGACAACACTATCATCATCATCAGTCAATCAATTAATCATCAGTTTACAGCTTGACAGGGGCAATACCTTGTTTGTTTTTGTATCATTTGTGCATGCTTGCTTGCTTGTGTGTTTTATCATTTTAATTTGCATTTGCATCAAATCTGAATCACTCCCAACTAATATTCATATCTTGTATCTAGACAAGGTTGTATTATGTTGGGGCATGAGACACAACGTCACCTTGGTCCTTTATACCTTGGTGCATAACGTCTAGTGCTATATCAAACATATGATTGCTCACTTTATTGCAGCATAGCGTGTCATTTTTCTTTTTCATCTACTTCTTATCTTGTATCATTCATCTTATCCCTCCTTTATCATTTCATTCATTTCGAGAGAATATTTGTGTTTGTCCAACCCACCTATCCTCTCGAGGGGGCATCATCATCATTATCATATCCTATATCATCATCCCATTTCTTCATATCTTTTGCATCATCATATTCTTCTATCATCCCTTTCCTTCATTCATCATACTCCTCACTTCTTCAAGTGGTTGGGGCATCATTTTTTTTTTCATCTATCCATACCTTAGCTTCTTTGAAATGATGTTACTCGACATAAATTTCACCATCTCGAACATCATCTCAAAGAGGGGCAAAATGTAGACACCCAAAATTGTCCATGTCATAATATTACCTAGTCGATGCATGACCTTGTAAGACATTTTGTAATATTTTACCCTAGGTCATTACATTATCTCACTTATCCCATTTATTCCACTTAATGTGCGTCATAGACACTAAAATAAACTTTTAATCCTAGCCACATATATTACAAATTTGACTTTTAATCTTGGCCATCGAATCAAATCAACCTTCTCCTATAAATCAAGCCTTTCACAGGCCATTTGAGAATCCTCTTTCAGCATCCTTACTCTACCAAAATTTCTTCTTATCTATCTATCTATCTATTTTTCTTCTATCATATTCATCTTATCATTATGCTGCGAAAATGAGCAATCAACATATCAAATCATTCAAACCTTCAAAATCATGCATTCTCATGCAGGTGGAGAAGAGCAATGGAGATAAATCAAATCTAGCTTGGAGATCGGTTTGCTTTGCTTTCTTGTTTTGATTTTCATGCTAGTGTGTGCTCTATTGTGCTTGTTAGGGTTTTCATATCTTGTTATTCTAGTTTTATATCTGATTTTCCCTAACTACAATTTCCACTTGTTTTTGTGATGCTGCAGGGAAAAAGAGAGGATTCGATGTGATGCTTGGATTACCTAGATTTGAGAAACTAGACGTGGGTAGGGGGGGAAGACCCAATCCAATAGGTGATGTGAATGTGAGCAGTAATGGAGGAAAGGGTGGTATGTTCCCCTGGAAGGAGAATAGGTCAATGAATCCTACTACTCCAAACAAACCACCTTCTCCTTGTGGTAGAGAAGTAGGTATGTTTAATAGATAGGCCGGTGTCGCACAGAATGAGGATGAATCTGTGTGATTATGGAAGGTGAGTGGGATGTAGGGGTGTGATGGATTTACCGGGATAGAGTTTTCCAGTGTGGTGCTAACACTTACCTCTTTTTTGTTTACAAGGTGATGCTCCTGTAAGTCTCGAAACATAGCACTTCCTTTGTTCACAATTGGGGAGGTTGGTGTGATTATGGATATGGTTTGAGGCATTTCTTGAGTGATATTCGGAGTTGACATTGGGGATGTGTTTGTAAGAGGCCTGTCCATACTAGTGCCTACGTCAAGGTCAGAAGGGAACATGACCCCTTCTTCCGTTAATGTGCATAATTATTTAAACATGGCATTGACAATTTTATGATTCTCTAGATTTTGAACCATTTCTACCATTTCTGATTGTGTCATTCCCAAGTCTTCATTTGTGATGTCCTCTTCATAGCTTTCCTCTTGAGGATTTTGTGATGGTAGAGAAGAGCTGCTTAGGGAATTGCTTGATCCTGCAAGGTTCGTTTTGGTGGTTACTTGACCCAATTCACTGGAAGTTAATATTTCGTTGGTGTTTTCCATGTTCCTCTTGTGTTGTGATCTTGTTTGGATCATAAAAATAGGGATTGCTTGATCTTAATCTTTAGGCCCAAAAGAGAAGAACTAGGGAAAGAAAAGGATCAAAAGGGGTGGTGATGATAAACGGATTATATGAATGAGTGAAAACCTTTGAAGAACTTTTTACGGGTTATGCTAAACTTTAGGGCTTGGATTGATTGTGATGTTTTGACTAGATGTATTAAGTCAAACAAGATTGTGGTGAGGTTGTAAAACCTTAGGAAGTTGTGTTATCCTAGGGAGAAATCGCACAAGAGTATAGATTGGCTAGGTGTGTTAAGCCAACCAAGGTGATCATGAACTAGTAAACCTCAGGAAATTGCGTTATCCTAGAGGCAAATTTGCTCAAGAGATTTGACTATTTGGTTAGGTGTGTTAAGACAAGATAGAGTGATGCTGATTTAGCCTTTAAGTTTAGCATGAATAATTTTTCTAAAGTTCTCAAAACGTTTGTTGATGGAGAGATGGATGAGAATGAAGACTTTGACCCTAGAATTTGACCTAGACATGACTCTTTTTACAAAACCTCGGTGTTGAAGAACATGCTACACTTCCTATGTGAGGAAAACAAACCTTTCAAAAAGCTCAGGATTTTGTTGATAATAAAAATGCATACAAACTTGGGTTATTTCTTGAACCCTTCTTATAAAATTGTACAATAGACTTTCTATGACTTCAAGGAGCATTTCAAGAAGTTGTTCACTGGCTTTGAGACTAATCCTTTTGAATCTTGGTTTTGGGATTTTGACTTTTCGGGAAATAATTTTAGACAACACATGTGAGGTCCAATTTGTCTTTTATCTTTCCTTAGTGGATCAGTTTTACCAAAAGCATATTCTTGATTATGTTTCAAACTGCGTGTCTAATATCCCACTTTCTTTTTCATTTGACAAGGTCCATTGTGTGAAAATCAAGGAAATTAGGGGAAAAGTTTCCTAGGTTTAACCTTAGTGAAAACAAATGATGATAAAATCCAAGCACTTAGAAACCTCTAAGGATATGATCCTTAGGGAAAGAAAGAGTACTTGAATTTGTCAAGGATATTTGTTTCCTCCAAAGGGTTTGAAATTTGGAGCTCTTTGTGAATGTTTGTTTTTTAATTGTTTTGAGGACCAAGCAATGTATTTTTCATTTCCAAGCACATGTACAACCCTAGGATGAAGAGACAATATTTTGTTGGGTTCCCACTTGGACGAATCCAACTGCACATATTCTGTGCGGATGACTAGATGCTTGACCACACTAGCTCCCCTCCACGATAGACACTTCTTGGGTCATCCAAGCATCAATACCCATGAATCTCCCATGGCATACTTTTCATCTCTACAACAAAACTGCATGTATAATGTGGGGCGGCTTCAAAGGACATGACCTTTTGCACCAACAAAATAGATAAGGATTTGGCTTTCTAAACGAGGGTTTTAATTTTATCTTTCCATTTGTGGAGGCTGACCCATGCGGTAAGAGACCTTTGCTGCCCTTCTCATCAGAGCCAACCTCATGATACTGGATTTTGTTCCAGTACCCACTTTTATATCCCGACTGGAAATACACTTGTCCTTAGTGTGTTACCGGTTGGGTCGTTCCCTTGGGTGAGTAATTTTTCCCACAAGACAGACCCACTAAGATAAACAAAAGTGAGTAAACATATTCGTATTTTGATCAACCTTTGTTTAGAAACAAAGGGAGAACACACACAATAAGCCTACTCACACTTGCAAGATGTTTTGTTCAATTTTAAACTCCAAAATGAAGTGTGGAGGTAATACTTTTGACAACTTAATATCACAAAAAGACTTTTGATTCTCAAGATTGTCATGAGGTGCGAGAGAAGTGCATATGCCTTTTAAATGATATTACTTTGTGAAAAGGATTACAAAACATCAAAAACACTGATGTTCATTTTAATCCTCAAAGCAAGAAATGAGTTCTTTTTAAAGCACCAACTTTGAAGTGTGAGAGTTTGCCTTGTTCAATTTTTTAAACCTTTAAACAAAATCTAGTAGATTGTTTCTAGGTTCTTTTTATCCTTTTACAAACTTTTGAAAAAAGAGATTTGTTTGTTCTTTTTAACCCAAAAGAAAATTTTAGTGTTTCTAAGACATGAAAGTAAACAAATTCCTTTTTAAATAGAATTTAAAAATCCTAAAAAAGTGTTGAACAACACTATAGTGTTTAAAAACACTTTGTGCATGATGAACCTCCTATTTTTCTTTTCTCCTTTTTTCCAACCTGCAAAATGACAGAAAACAGAGAGCATTAAAACAACAAATAGGTCAATAGTTAGAAAATCCAAAAATTAAAAGGAACATGCTAAAATTTGACATATGACTGTTGCCCATGGCGAAGTTAGTGGGTGCGGTGTAGTTTGGAACAGAGGTGGTGCTATATAGCACCACACATTTGACTGGGTGCGTCGCTCTGCAGAAATAGAGATCGCGAGTGCGGCACAATTTTGCAGGCAACACAGTTTGTGACAGGAAACCCACGACCGAGTTTGTAAATTTTGAAATTTTAGGCAGGAACGCAGGTGCGGTGCTGTTTGGAGAATACTGTAGTGAGATATGGCGCTGCACTTGCAAATGCAGTGCAATATAGAGCCGCGGGATTGGGTGAAGTGGATTTTGTGACTGTGGATCCGCGTTAGAGTTTGTAGGTTCAAAAAGTCAAGCACGAGAACAGGTGCGGCGGAATTTGGAAAAGATGCGGCACAATATAGCACTGCACCTGCAAATGTGGCACAAGATGGAGCCACAAACCTATAACCTACAAAAAAAAATGAGAAAACCGTGGAATTTAAAAAAAAAATGATTTAAAAAGATAGATGCCCTCCTTCTAGCCCCAAAAATGTGAACCCCTAAACTTGCAAATGCACAAGAACAACAAACAAATTAGCATGTTAGATCAAATTCAAACAAGAATGAAGGATTCCCCATGAAATCCATTTGCTAAAACTTAAAATGGGAAAATGAAGAACAAACTAAATAAATGCAAAGAAATCCTAATTAAGTGAGCAAACTAGTGATCCCATGTGGGAATTGGTGCCAATTGAAATTTGAAATTGGCCCTTTCCCAACTCCTAAAATGTAATGTTGATGTGTGTAGATTGATCAAATATCCATGATGAGATTTTAGCATAACCTAGCTAATAATTATGAAAATGATGAAGTATGGAGTGATGTGCACAAAATTGGCTCTCAATGTTAAGAGAGTTAACTTTGCATGAAATTATGGATGAAGAATGAGGAGAGAAGCCTCCAATTTATAGATTTGAATTTCGAAAAGAAAGCAAGATTTGGGAAATGTGGGACTAAATTTCACCCAATAGTTGAATGGCACTTGTCACCATGTAAATGGTTGATGGTTGTGTACATTTTGGCCAAAATGCCAATAAATGCAATTAGGTGGAATTTGAATTTGAAGAAATGACATGTGAGAGGGAAAAATGAATGAAATAAATGCCATTTGGATCAATGCACAAGGACATGTAAGAGGAGTGAATGCCTTGTTGGATGTACAAGTCCATTTGAACTTTTTGAATTCAAACTTGAGGGAATATTCCCTTTTGATGCCATGTGAGGGAAAATAGAGATTTAATAAAATAAATTAAATCTATTTTCATGTGCAACTTGCATTCTCTAGAGTATTTTAGTGATAGGGATTAACTTAATCAAGGATTTGATTAATTTAATGAGATTAGATGATTTGACAATTTTGATTTAAAGTGATGAATTTATTTAAATCAGAATTGAGAAGAAATGCTTAATTAAATAAATGATTTTAATTTATTTAACTAAGTGGACAGATGTTAGATTAAATCAAATAAGGTTTAATTTAATAAGAGGACTTTAGAGACTTTAATCAAATAAAATGATTTATTTAATTAAACAGAGATGTAAGATTAATTCAACTAAATTGATTAATTTAATCAATGGAGGAGAAAGACTTAATTAGATAAATAATGATTTATCTAAATTAAGAGACATAATATGATGAAATGCTGAGAATATGATTTTAGGAGGAAACGTTGTTAGTAATCAGGATCAAGTGTGCCAAACTGAACTTGTGCATTTTCCATGTCTACACCAACTTAAGGATTTCTTCATTGCATTATTTTTGGGCCTTCCTCATCATACACAAGGTTTGTGGAAAATGCCATTTCATCATCGCATAATAGTGACTGCACCTCCCTATGGATGCTCTCCTCTACTGCTGGTGCCTTTTCCTAATCAACCGACTACAACAAGAATTTTAAAAACATTATCGAAATTAACCCAATAAAATCATGAAAAAAACATAATAATAAAACATTTTTCTCGTATCTAATTTCTACAATTATAATGAGGTAAACCTGTCAGGTAGAAGCACCTGGAGATGCATCACAATCTATGCTCTAGGCCGGAGCCTTCCCCGTATGATCAATGTCCCGCTGTGACAAAAATTAAATATAAAAAAACATTACCGAAATGAAACCAATAGACTCACGAAAAAAACATAATAATAAAATGGTATATTGGAGTCATTAATTAGAGGTTGGGTAAAATTGTATATAGTACATACCACCCCCATGGTAACTATGTTTGTATCTACGAGATTCAACTTGTAATCGATTAGAAACTCTTCCCCTACAGTTATTGATTTTATCACACATACAAATACATGGTTTCCCTTGCGCGCCTCAAATATGAAATTGGGTTGCTTATTTGTTGATCCAGGATGTGTACTGTTTATAAACCCTACAATATTCCCTGATGCTTTTGGCCTTCCGTCAATGTACCTAGCCACTCCTTTATTTTGATCCTTATTTTTTAGCTGTATATAATTTGTTGACATTGCATACCTACACATACTTCGTGTATATCGAACTAGCTGCATCTAATCTTTGTAACTATAACTGGGTCTGACATACTCCATCAATTCAGTAACTATTTCATAACAAACCTCTATGCCGTCCATGCAAAATAGGCCCAAACCATGTAATGATGATGGTGCTATGCGATATATCCTCTTGTTGACACAAAAATTAGTGTTTATTGGAGGAAGTTCCTTGGGTACCCATTGTTTCCGTAGATGTTTGTACCTTAAGGGCACCTCAATGTCGCCTATGCTCTCATCATCATAAGAACATGACCCCCCTTTAGCAAGAAAAAATTCTATGCGTTTAGGAAATTTTCTTCTAATCTTTTGACCTCTAGTTGACCTCCCTCTTTTAGACCTACTACATGTCTCACTTTCCTCTTCTCTTCTTGAATTTCCCTCACTCGAGGAAGACATATCTGACAAATACCTATTTGTTGGTACCTGCACTCATAAGGATGTTGGATGAAGTTCTTTCATGGTGATGTGATCTCAAGGTGACATTATGATTAATCTATCATTTCATCGCTAGAATTTGACAGGTTATAAGGTAATCAAGTCTTGATAGATTGCAAGTTATTGTTACTATTGTCCAAATGTGTCCATCACAAATCAAATCTACTTAACATTTTAAGTCCCAAAATTTGTAACAAGTGTTAAATGTGACTATGGTCCACTAGTTACACAACCAAGGCCTCAAATGTATTCTCTAATTGCAATCAAAGGAATTTTTCTCTTCATTCAAGTAAATAAACTTGAAGGGAAACACCACCAAGTGGTTTATTGGACACCTACATGACTAAAAATAGCATAAAATTTACATTTAAATTCCATATGTCTAAGTGGTTAATGGGGAGGGAGTGTGTACTAGGCTTGGTTAAGTCATCATAAGTTTATGCTTTGGAAATAAAAATTGTTTAAGTCATCTTAAATCTTCCTATGTCTAATTGCTAGGAGACTTTTGGTATGTTTTAAGGTAGGATGAGTTGTTGCATCAATGTTCTAGTTCTCTATGACAAGGTTTCAACATCTTCAAATAGTGAAAGTTAGTGCTCATAGTCATTCGAAACAACAATATTTTGATTATGTATGATAGTAGGATTTGATAACTTAAAAGAATTGGCTACCCAACAAACTTAAAGTTAAAAGAAACTTTTTCAGTTTAAGGGGTTAGCACTTTCTTTTATCTTTGCATATTGGTTTGATGCTTCAAATAATGAATTTATTATACCACTTCTATCATATTGTATTCCCATCCCATTGCAGTTGTTACAATTTTTGGAGGAGTTGATACCAAAATTTCATATCAAATACCATGTTCTTGAAGCAATTTTCTGTGTTTTTACTATTTTTCTGAAGTTATTTTGTGTTGTATGGATCCGTAGAAGCTTGAAATGATATGAGATCATTGTTGTAGATAAATATATGTGTTACCTTTCATTTTCATTTGTTTTGAATTGCTAAGTCACTATTTTATGGGAGAAAACAATCAAATACAAGGACTACCTTATTTTACCTGTGTAAGGGTTTGAGGGCTAAATAGAAATGATCCACCAATCCACCCATTATCTTGGAACTGTAACTTGGTGGATTGGTGTGCAACATGGTATGATAGAGGTTCATTGCATTTAGGGGTCTATTAAAGAAAGAAACTTGGCATTGAATTGATCCCCTAGGGCTGACAGGGGCATTTTTCTTGTGAATTTGTGTTTGTTAAGTTAGGGTTTATCAATTTGATGGATATCTTGGTAGAGTAATGGTGACACTGTTTGATGGTCCAATCTCTACTTCAAAACAAAAATATCTCTAACAAATCTAAGAGCTATAATGGGATGGCATCAATGGAACTTTCATATGAAGGATTTTCTAATGAAGGACCTTTGAATTAAGGTCTTCATTTGAAGGTCCTTCATGCAAAGGTTCCTTTTATAAATCATTTTGGACATGAAATATTTAAAATAAAAAATACCTTCATTTGCAAGTCTTGACATGGCATCATTTTTGAATGAAGGTTCTTCATTCAAAGGTCATGACGACATCACTTTCAAATGAAGGTTCTTCAATTAACCTAAGGTTTTCTCATAATGCCATCATTGGAAAAGTATGATAAAATTCTTCTATTATGGAGAATTGGTCTATGTGCCTCTAGTAATCACTATAAATGTTTGTAAGGATAAAATGACTAAATATTGCATCAGGTAGGAGAGAATCAACTTTGAGTTCTTCAAAGATTATATTCCTCTATTCATAATTTTTAAGGGTTGTGTGTAGGAGGTTATCACTACCAAGAAGGGAGGAGACCTTTCCTTGCATATGTTTGTGGTGGAGGTATTAAAGAAGAATTGTATGCCTCTATTCCATTCATTAGATCTAGCTTAGCCTAGCATATACTTGGGCTCCTTTGCCCCTATAAACTTCCATTTGTTTGAGTTTATGTTATGTAAGCATAATTTCATGGTAGGCATGAAAATTGTAGGTTAAAGAGAATGGGGGTGCCAAAATTACAATACTCATTGTCCCTTGGTCATCAATTTTCCTGAGTTCCCTACACCTCATCCTCGACATTGGTATTGACCTTGTTTTCACTCCTCCATACTCTTCCTCGGTGCTGGTATTGACTTTGTTTTCACTCCTCCAAACTCTTCGTCGGTGCTAGTATTGACCTTGTTTTAACTCCATACTCTTCCTCGGTATTGGTATTGACCTTGTTTTCACTCCTCCAAACTCTTCCTCGGCGCTAGTATTGACCTTTCACTTCTCCAATTTGACGAGCTACAACCTAGTTTTGTTAGGTTTTAGAGCATGTCAATTAAATTCAAAATTATGGCGCCATTTAGCTAGGTTTTAATATTGTACAATATAGTTAAGTAAATATTAGCTATATTTTACATAATAAATAATATAATTATTCGATTTATTATAATTATATATTATATTCTTTAACAAAATTATTAAATACATATAAAATTATTATAATTAATAATTAATAATAAGTATATTTTTTATATAATACAAAATATAACTAATATAATAGTAAGATTAGATTAAATTATATATAATATAATTATATTTATTATTATATAATAGTATGTATAGGATTTTACCTGATATTTTAGAGGATTTTACCATTACACTACAGATGGTTTACCATTAAATGGCAGTTGAAACTTTTTTTCCAACGACACAATAGTGGTTTCTAGGCATGAGATTTGTTTCAAGCTCAAATCTCACAATATATGTAGCCTATTAGCTAATACAAAGAGAGATAGAAACTAAAAAGATAGAGAATGAGAGAAAGAGATGAATTTAGATAGAGAGAGAAGAGAGAGAGAGAGAGAATGAGAGAGAGAAATATAAGAGATACAAAGGAAAAGAGAGAGAGGGAAAAGAGAAACTAAATTTTGATTGGTTGTTTCATGTCAACAATCCAAGGATGGCATGTGTCCTTGGGGAGTTATGCTCAAGGTAGCATGCCATTTGATTAAAGATATGATAATTCTCCTTTAAGACCTCTTCAATGTACCCATTGCACACTTAAGGAGACAAAGATAAATATAGGGAAGAAAATATAGAGAGAGAGGGAGATAATGAGAAACATACAAATAGAAAGGGAGACAAAGAGATAGAGAGAGGTAGAGAGATAAAGAGATAAGGATGAATAGATAGAGATATAGGGAGGGTGATTGATATATCTCTCCCTATCGCTCTCTATCTCTCTATATCTCCCACTATCTATGTCACTCCCTCTTCCCCCCTCTATCTATTGAGCTATCTCTCCCTCTCCCCCTTTCTCTCTCATTCACTCCATCTCTCCCTCCATCTCTCCTACTCTATATCTCTATCTCTATTTCTCTTTTTATCTCCCTCTCACTCCTCTCTCTATCTTTTTCTATCCATATCTTTCTCTACCTCTATCACGATCTCTCTATCTCTTTCACCATCCCCCTAGCTCTATCTCTCTATATCACCCCCTTTCTATGTCTCTCCCTCTCCCTCTATATATATTGAGCTATCTCTCCCTCTCTCCCCTATCTTCTCTCTCTCTCTCCCTTTCTACATATCGCTCTCCCTCTCCCCCTCTTCTTTCTCTCCCTTTTCTACCTATCTATCTCCCTCTCTTCTCTCTCTTCCTCTTCAACCTATCTCTCCCTCTCTTCTCTCTCTTCCTCTTCAACCTATCTCTCCCTCTCTCCCCCTCTTCTCTATCTCTCCTCCTCTACCTATCTATATCCCTTTCTCTCCCTCCCCCTCTCTATCTCCCCCTCTCTATCTCTCACCATCTCTCCCTCCCTATCCCCCATATCCATCAACTCTCTATCTCCACCTCTCTTCCTTTCTCTTCCCATATATCTCCATCTCTCTTTCTCTTCCCATATATCTCTATCTCTGTCTCTTTCTCTCCCCATCTATCTCTATCTCCCCATATATTAACCGTTAGTAATCGATATGCACCCTCTACGATTTGCAAAAATCAGACTATCTGCTGCAACATGGAAACTCTTTCCAAATGTGGGTAATCTATAAGAAAAGAGAATCTCCAGAGTGAGCTAGTTCTCCATATTATGATCCTATTCTAAAGGTCTTTCTTGGTAAAAGGGATAGAGAGTAACAAAATGTTAAAATCTATGATTTTGAAATGATTTTCAATACTTGATGGTAAACTAATGATTATTCTGGATTTTCCTCACAAACAGTGCTAAAAAAAACAACACAATCTCACAACCTCTCATGAACAATTTTACATAAATATTTTGCATGAAGATCTAATTTAAAATACAACATGCAACCTGTATCCTTGAACTTTTCTGCATCAAAACTACAGTCTTAGGACATAACAAGGACTCCTTAAACAAAAATCACAAGATAACATCAAACTGAAACTGCAAGTAGACACCAAAAATGATAAGTAGGAATGTTGTTTTTTGTTCAACTGTAGGAGTATATCAAAATCTCAACTGAGTACAAAAAAATTTTACAAGCTCAAAAATGTGTAAGAGCAAGAAAACCAGAATTGAATTGGAAAACCCTAAGTTTTCTTCAAAGATATATGTCTAAAACCCTAATCCGAGCTCAAAGAAAAAGCTCAAGGAAAAGGTCCCAAAAATTGTTCAACAAGTCAACACAAAAGTGGAAAGTCTCACTTTTTGCATGCACAAACTGTCAGGCTTATAAAAATAGTAAAAAAAATGCTTTTAAAGCAAGGAAAACACCTTATCTCTCTAACTGGAAACTCAATTCTGACAAGGAAGAAAAGTCAATGCTCAATTGCTAAAAATAGCAAGAAAACAAAACAATTATAAAGTATTGCTTTGCTTCTGCTTTACAACATGCATTTTTCTATTTTTGCAATTAAAGATTACAAAATCTTTTGCAAACAATAGCTTATATCCCCCTTTACAAAGTTTGATTTTTTTCCTATTAAAAAAAATATAAAAATATAATACTCCTTATTACATGTTTAATTGTTTTCTCTAAAAACAATTAAAAGAAATAAAAAGCTAAGACATAATCCTATCAATATTAATTGATTCTTTCCAAAATCAATTTGATAAATAGTACTAAGGCAAAAAACATTTTCAATTAATTTCTAGAAAATTAATCAAAATGAAATTAAGGCATGAAGCCTTCACCAAGGTATAACATAGAATGAAATTCCTTAGACTATATGAGTTGGCCATCATAGGCATATTAACTTGGGAATTAATAAATATTTTGAAACCCAAGCAAGCACCCCAAAGTCGACTTAGGGATTTGAGAAACCCTAAAGAACAAAACCAAGGAATACCCTAACATTTCGCATCATTTGCAAATGAAGATTCTGGAAAGAATGCCTCTTCATGCCCCTACTATGCTTAGGGTTCAGCCTTTGGGACTCCATTTTATCCTTCATTCTTAATTTTCATCTCTTCAGCTCTGATCATATTCGGCCTCCATGCTATGGTAAGTTTGACCTGTCATTATTTGATACATTGTTTCTTGGTTCTTTTGATGAGAACATGGCCTCACAGGCCGCAGCTTATGATACCTTTTTTTGATGCACTCTTTCCATTCTGTGTATTAACCTCCTCACTTACCACCATTGGGGAAATTGACCCATGCATTGTGAGCTCCAAATGAGGTTGGGCGCGGCTTGTGTGTTCTCCCACAACCATCACAAGGTAAGCTCCTCACTCCATTATTTCTCTGTATTTTCCTCTCTTAAACTAAAGCCTTCGAGCTTTATCTCTGTAAAAAAATGATTGTTATTTCCCTAAAAAAAAAATGTAGGCCTATAGACTGGCCGCGCCATGAATTCTTAAGTCTGAGTAACTTCTTTGTAGTCCAACTTCAAGATTTTAGACAAAATGATGAAGCTTATTGTTATGGAAATTTTTGTGCATTATCCTCATGATAGGCCGCGGCTATTACATTATTTGATTAATAATTTTCTATGAAGAAACTCGCATTCCATGCATTCTTTGCTTTGATTTTAAGATTTAGATTGCAAACTTAAAATGGGTTTTTTTGTCCTTCTAAGAGTTGATAAATTTTTATGAGTAAAACTCCTCCTCTAGGCTGCGGCTTCTTTATGTCCAACTTGGGTACTTTGATTGCACTTTGCATTTGAAAAAGCATTAAAGGAAACCCCAAACACACTTTCCTGAAAGTAATTATACTTATAGCTGAAACCCCATGTGGGTGACCTGGAAATGATACCATCTGCATTTTATTTAAAAAAACCCCATGTGGGTACATAGGAAATAATGAGAAAATTGTATGATGAACAATCTGAAAGTGGGTATTTGATATGAAAGGAAATATGTTCTTAAGGAAAATAATGTGTATTCTGGGTCTCTCCAAAATTCGAGCTCGACCCCCCTTCATTGTGTTTCAATTGTATTATGAATTCTGCAAAACCCCATACATGGGTAAACTATACTTTGAAAGAACCTGATTATTTTTTGATTTTTTGCTGAAAACCCCAAGTGGGTACTTCCCTATATGAAGAACATCTATATTTTGAATAAAATTTTGTATCTAGGTATTTAGTATTCCCGTGCACACTCCATTTTGGCTCTTGCTACTTCCTTTCATTTTCTGAAACATTAACTATGTGAACTTTGCTCCATTTACCTTCCTGTTTGTTTCCCTACCTGTCAAGGCATAACTTTCATAAACTTTGCATTGTCTAAAAGATGCTCTCCTTAAATGAAACACAAACTGCCTTCTGTATAAGACATCTCCATTGATTTTGATGGCATACAATTAATAACTTGAATGGTAAACAATGGAACACTTCAAATCCATGTTGCATTCTTCAATCTGACACTCTTCATGCCTTTTTATGCTCCATTTACCTTCTGTATCATGTACTTGCTTTCTTTATCGATCAGTATTCAATTAATGAGGCATATGTATTCCTGTTCACTGTCATTGTTAAGAGATAGAACACTGTTGTTCCAAAATAGGAAAATATGAAACAACACTATGTGAACAGACTTTAAACAACAAACAGTAATATGACAGCAGTTCAATTTTTTCAAAAACACAATAGATTGATAACTCAATTGAAATAGTGCTCAAAGTATCATCCATTTGTAACCTTCATTTCAATACGTTGATTTGACTGTAATAAATGTATGGTAGTTTGATTACTCGTTTAATTTGTAAAGCTCAGAAGAGCAAGGTGATTGTATTTTTCTCTCTCAGCCCTCTTGTAACATATAAGGGTAGCATGCCAGGCTCTTCCCTTTTGGGAGCCCGTTTTCCCCACATTTTTGGTCTTCAAAAGATAACATGGCTTTTCCTATACCTACACAAGGAAACACATAGTGTTAGCACAAAAAACAAAGGATGATGATGATGCTTTCTCTCTTTTTCAGTTCATGCTTCGGCTCTTTCCATTAGCTGTTTCTCTGCATTGTAAGGATTGAAATATATCTCTGTTATTATGACATGTAGTATTATTCATATCTCAAGCTCTTAATTGACACCCTTCTCAAAATATTGCAGGCACATTTGGGAGCGGGAGCATTTGGGAGCGAAAGCAGAAAGGAGCCAGCTTCGAGAAACCAACATAAGACCAAATCAGGAAATGAAGGATATGTCTAATGCTATTTTCTTTTCACTTTCATTTATATATTACTTTTCTTTAAAGAATAGAATTGGCTAAAACCATGGCTTGTGTGGATATTAAAATTTCGTTCTTTCATTTCCATTCCGAAAGAAAAGCATTAAAATGAAAGATTGTACCAGCATTTGTATTCTCGCAATCAAATGACTTATGTAAAAATGCATCACTTCATGAAATAAATGAAAGCATTCTACTTTATCATTTGTATACTCAGTTCTATATTCGATTTGGTTTATGCAAAAACATGAATGATACTTTGAATCTCAGTTTCTCAAAACACCTGCACAACTGTCACTTGATGAAATAAAATGAAGTGCAAAACAACACTCAAGCATATTCAGAAATAACTACATTTTCACTTTAAAATATAACAATATTTAAATTAACTCGACCATTTGAGTTGTAGCAAAAAATTGGTAACATTAACTAAGAAGCCATGCAATCATATAATAGTATATGTTGGTAAAACTATAATAGTGTTTTATTAAACTATAAGTAACACTTATCTTTCTAATGTCAAGCCTTCTTATAAAAATAGTGTTTTATTAAACTATAAGTAGATTATTGTCACCACTCTTCATTCCACATGAAATGCCAAATGTAGCAATTATTTTGTTGCTTTTGTCAATTTTCATTAACCAAGCTATTTAGTGGGTTGAATAAAGTTGTGTTATGACCCTTGGTCTCTTTAAAATAATTAGACAATATTAGGGAGATTAGGAATGGGAGAAAACTAAACTCCTTCAAAATAGGGGTAGTTGTGGGTTTGTTGGTTTTCTTTGTATACTATATACTTAATTCCTCTAGGATAAATAAGTCAATGTATAAATGAAAGATGTTTGATTATCTACCTAATATTGTTTTGTGTTTTTGAAATGGAAGAGATCTACAACTCTATAGAAATTGCTATATGCTAATGGTCAAATTATTAGACTATTTAGATAATTTAAATTGACTACTACATAATAGTTTATGTGTTGAAAGAATTGTTTCCATTCTTTGTAGTTTTTACATTGGAATACAAATCATATTTAATTTCACGCCAATATACTTCTTTCATAAAGACATTTGTTTGATTTTTCCTTGCTATTTTCATCTTAAAATTTTAAAAAATGTATTCTATAATATAGAATTATTTTCAAATTGGGACAAAAAGGATTCTAAGAGATATATTTAATCATAAATTTTACAATCATAAATATCATTTAATTTGCATGTTGTAACTTCAGTATTTTAGTTAAAATAAAATTAACTTAAAGTTATATATACATATAGTTAAATTGGCAAAGTTGTTTATCCATTTTATTTTTTACATCTGTTAACTGAACATATTATAATATTACACATACAATTTATTAGGATTATATCTATTCACTGTAAGACTGCCATTGTGAATAGATTGTTGTAAACAAGATCACATCACTTAAGTCTGCTCAGTTCGCAAAGGTAGACCCACCTAGGTTTGGTAGCACCTGAAGAGAAGAAGGTTCAAATCATTTAGCCTTGTTTGTTACCCTAAAATGTATCAAGAGATCAGAAACCTCTTGAGGTATTCTTCCCTGCATTTTTGAGAGCTAACAACCTCCAAACCTCCAAATCCACAAAAACGATTCCACTTGTATGGCCAAATTCTTGCCAAACCCAAAAACCCTTGTTTTAGGCCAAAATCATGAGGGTTTATTGAATCTCCTACTTCCACAACCTACTAGATCTCAAAAAAAACTTAGACACAACCCAGTAGGTCTACACATGCATAAAAAATTATAAAATCAGATCTCCCATACATATTTTGTTGAAACCTAGGCTTGAACCTCTCATTTCACATGCTTTTCTTCACAAAACTCTTGAGGACAGCAGCTATACCTTCTTTATTTATCATCCTACACCCTATTCATGCATCCTATAATTAAAATAGTATCCATGGGGCCTATTACACAAGCTATAGTAATCAGAAAAAGTGTAAGAGCCCATTTATATCACGTTTGGACTACAAAACCCTCAAAAACAGGGTAGTATGCAAAGAAATGAAGCTTTCTAACTCAAATCAATGCCTTAAGCCCTAAAATAAAATTCAAATCAAAGATAAAACATATATTCACAACATGGAATTGATTTCACATCAAAATATGGCTGTATGTGACCGTACAGTGCTGCAAAACGAGAAAAATACAGAAATTTTGAAGAAAAACACATATTTTGGAATGTCAAGAGCTTGTATTTTAAATCCTTAACCATAAAAAACCTTTACAATGATCACTTTATTCCTTTTAAAGGCCTTTAAACCTCAACCACTGAACAACCACCTCTACAACTGACTTTTTAATCTTTTATGATCACATGAAACATAAAACACACTAATTTCAAGGTTGTTAACATCACTATTGAAATGTTTTAGTTTTTTGACCTTTCAAGTGTATTGAAACTCTATTCATTATGATAATATGGAAATTTCTAGGAGAGCTACAATATTTGTAACATCATGAATTAAAATTAAACATTAAAAAGTACATCATGAATTAATTATGTAACCACATAAGTTAAATATAATTCTATCAATAAATTAATATGAAATAGATAATACAATCACATAACTCATAAATTTCAATGTCATTGATCTTCTTCTTCATCCAAATATTTTTCTATATCATCTAATCCATATTTGACATTGTAAGGATTGGTCATATCATTATCATTGTCATTGATATTAGTTTTGATAATGTCATCATCCACATAGATATCATCTTCATGAACATTAACTCCTACATCATCATGATCTAGTTACTCCTCTTCAACATCTTCATCAGGCATGTCATCAACTAATTGTTGATCCTGATCATCATCTACATCATCAACTAATTTTTGATCTTGATCATCATCTACATCATCTTCTAGTTCTTCGATATCTTCTTCTTCCACCACATTAAACTTCATTGACCTTCCTCTTGGATCATGTCTAACAACATATGACCAACCCGATTTACCTAGAACCTCTGAGTAAAATACCCGCTCACATTGGCTTGGAAGAACATAGGGCTCATTTCCATCTCGCTCGAAATAGCTTGTATTAACCATGGTAAATCCATTATCATGTTCAATAATAGTTCTCTCAGGATCATTTTCATTCAATCGTAGCCTGTACCATAGGATGACGAACACAACTAATTTGATAGAATTAAAGTCACACTCAATTATATCATCGAAAATCCCATAGTATCAATTTTTTGAGACTTCTGGATGTATGTCGCTTCTAGATGAAACATTAGTCACTTGAAAGACTGCAGTTATCCCAAAATCACAAGTTTTCTTCGTGTCATCCAACATTTTGATTCAAAATTTATGACCATTGCACCACACAGCCTTGTGGTGTTTCACTTGAAATATGTCAAACATGTAAAAATTATTGCAATATTGTCAGTTGATAAACATATTTATTCTTGGCCGAATGTATGCAAAGAAAAAAATCTCAACATATATATACATCAATATAATTGAAAATAATTAAATAATATGAGTGATTAATATATTTATACTTACCTATTTATCTCTTAAACCATATGCTAAATTAGTTTCCCTTGGTGTAACATTGGAATCTCCATTACGATGAGCTTCTTTAACCAATGAAGCCAAACCTTCCCATGTTAATGTGTGACTAGATTGTTGACATTGTTCAATCCATACCGTCATCCAATCAAGATTGTTTGCAACGTACAAATGTAATGCATCCCACTCTCGACCAACTATATAAAAAAATTTGAAATTCACAAACGACGTATAATTAGTTAATTACCATGGTATACAACCTTAATTTATAATTAATGTATATTGAAGATTAATAATTAAATAAGTACAATATATATAAAAACCAAACGTAAAATGTATTCTAATTAATCTCCATGACCATCTTATAATTACCTCTCACTTTTGTCAATCTACCTTTCCCCATCAAGTACTCCCCTTCAAATTTGTTAATGGATTTGGGATCCCAAATGCGATCTACATGGATTTTTGCTGCAAATTTAGGAAGATATTTAGTAATGTACACCATGGTCTGGTATACCATACATCCCTCCACCATAGAACCCTCAAGATGTGCTCTTTGTCTAACCAAAGCCTTCAAAAATTTCAAGTGCCTCTCAACCATCCACATTGACCTTGTGTGTATAGGTCCACACAATTCAATCTCCTCAACTTGGTGTATGAGGTACTGTTCTTGTGCATTGAAAAATGTCGAAGGTAGACACTTTTTCATTTCACACATTAGACAAAGAATTTTTCTCTTCCAATAATTTATATCTTCTTTATGGATTTATTTAGATGACAACCATCTACAAGTGATTCAAGACACAAATATATTAATAAGATTTAACAAAAATATACAATATATTACATAACAAGTAAAAAAAATAGAAATTATAAGATCTATACAACAAATTGAACAAATATCACTACTTACCTCATGTATTTTCCAAGATCATATATAAATTGCTTGACATTGTTGTTGAATTTGTCTGGGAGAGATAGAGGTAGAATGTACTGCAACAATTATAAAATGATCTTTTCATTATTTTTCCAAAAGTAGTAAACTTAATACACTAAAAAGTACATGAAGTATACAAATATATGTATAATATACCAGAGTAATTACCTTAATGAAGGTATGCCAATCATGCATTTTCATCCCTGACCCAAATCCATTTTTCTTTGTTATGATATTGTTTATGCTTGCAACAAATCCTATTGGAAATCAATTTTTTCATATGACTTATTTTATAGCATTGCTTTGCTGCTCTGTTAATAACAAAGGAAGGGCACTTATATTAATTTGGTCTCCATCGCTATTTAATTGAATGAAATTTTTCATTGCATGATTGGCTTCTTGAATGTCACTACAAATTTTGATAATTTTTTCTTTGTCATGCCTTCCATCTAATATTTTCCATAATGTTTTTGTTATATTATTTCTGATATGTATTGTATCAAACAAATGCACAATTTATAGCTGCTCATAGTAGGGCAACCTACTAAATTTTATGGGATAACTTTTCAGTCCTTGTGGAAGCCGACCATTAATGCCTTAACGACCTTCATGAAGCATATAAGTTAAGCAAATTAACAATGACAATCATTGTCAATTACAACATGAGTAAACACAACACAATATAAAAATATAAATTACAAACATATCATATATGATAGATAAACAATTTGATTTGATGTATAACCTTGATGATTAATTCTATTATATTCCAACTTCCATAGACAAGGTGTCATTCTTTGTGGTTTTGATGTAGTCCCTTCTTTCCCATTGAAAAGATATTTTTCAGTAGTTCGATACTTATGATTTATGTGCAAGAAGTGTCTATACTCATCAAACAAATGCTTTCCTAAACTTGTTGAACGATGATATTTCATCTTTGGACCACAAATTGGACATGCAGATTTTCCCTTTGTTTGAAGACCTGCAAGATCACATATAATTAGATTAAATATGTCAATTTTTATAATTATATATAATGAATAGATTATTTAAAAAACATGCATGATATCTACTTCATAAAATTAAATATCATTAAAGTCATGCAGTCGAACGTTATAAAATACCACAAAAATGTGTTAGCCCTAGGGCATCATGAATTGTCCATACAAGCATTGCATGGAATTGAAATTGTCTTTGTCCTATTGGTATAGATACGTCATACATCGTGATGCCATTCCATAACTTTAGTAACTCGTCGATAAGAGGCTCAATATATAAATTCATACCCTTAACTTGGTACTTACCTAGTTGAATGAACATTACATAATTATTATAACCATTTTACTGTAATATATATAAATTAATGTACATGACTATTAAATGAAAAAAATATAAGTCATTATGCAACAAATGAGACAAATGAGATGCTACTATGTTAAAGAAAATTGATGTAAACAAATACCTGGAACAATCATTGCCAACATTATGTGCCCCCTCTTTATTGATATCCATGGAGTAATGTTATTGTTGTTAACAAAAATAGGTCACACTGAGTAAATAGATCCTAGCTCTCCAAATGGATTGACACCATCCGCTGCCAATGAAAGCCTGAGATTACAAGGTTCTTCTTTAAACTGTGGCCATTTTTCCTCCATGTCCCTAAATGCAGAACCATCTGTAGGAATTCAAAGAATGTCATCTCCACTTCTATTCCGTGCATGGTAATCCATAAATTGTGCTAAGCTTTCACACCTAAATAATCATTGCATACGTGGAATAATGGGAATATAACGAAGAACCTTGTGAGACACCTTTTTTGTTAGTTGATCTGTTCGATATCTACTGATATGACATTCTGGGCATTTTATTGAAAATTCATGTTATTTATGATATATAATATGATCATTATGACATGCATCTATTGCTTGATACTCCATTCCAATATCTTTCATAGTGCCAGATAAATCTCGGTATGAGCGAGGTAAAATATTTGATGGTGGTGACAAAAATTAACCAATTAATCTACAACAAAAAATATTTTTTTAATATAAAGAATATTAATGGTACATATTTCATCCTTTATTTACTAGTGATGAACTAACAACAACTAAAATAGATGAAAAAAGATGACATATATGACATACCTTAACATCTGTGAGATTTCTATGTTGGATAAACCATTCATAACCTTCAAGTTCATCAACAACAATACAACAGAGAGAAGAGTTGTTTGGGAGCCTTCATAAAGGGGCTCGTATGCCTTCTCAAGTACAGGTAAATCATGAACACCATCAAAGTCATCTCGATCATCATGATCAAGTATTCCACTAAATGTGTCATGGATCAATGTATTTATACCATCATCTTCAACTGTATTTTCTAGCGCATGATCATCTTCTTCCATAGTATCATTAACTTCATCTTTGATATTCACAACTCCATGTTCCTCTGCTTGCAAAACCACATTCTCTAGGCTGTGATGATCCATATCATGTGCCCTAGGGTGCCCCACCTTTATAATAATGATAGACACAAATAAACCATAATCATGATCAAGTGATTTTTTTTTTATATATAAAATGTTAAAATGATATAAACATTTGCAAATTCAATCAATATAAACACATATAATGAAAAAATTACCAATGGACGATAATCATGCCCCCCTTCAACATGACCATGCTACCTACAATGTTTCTTAGCTGCTGTGATTAAAAGTCTTCTCGTCTTTAAGCCCTTGCAATTATTGCAAGGACAATAACATTTCCCATCACCCTTTCTTTTCAATCTACCCCACAATCTATCAAGTGTCTTCATTTTGTTCTGGACTAATATTATCTGACATGATTTTTCTTTACCAAGCTTGAATATTTAGATCTTCAAAAAATATCAAACTCACACTCCAATAATTTTTAATCATAGACAGGTAACAAAATATAATAATTCTGATATTTTACACCAAAAAAATCGACATGCAACCACCCCTGCAAAAGACAAGATAGTCTAAAGTTAATGAGCCCAACAAACACTTTAAAATGCTAATTCCAGAACTTATTAAATTATTATTTTACTATGGTTTCCAATCGTTAGACTCCTAAAATCAGAATATTGAACTTGCACAACAAAATATGGAAATGAAATTCTGAAAAAGCACAAGTCTAAAAATGAAATTTGATGAGATGTTGCTTTAAAATATGATTTTCAAACCTATAAGTACAAATTTGAATGCTATGACCAAGTCCTCAATGATGCCCTCAGGTTCCACTGTTGACCTATCTACCAAATGTAGAATAGTTAGTGTAGGTCTAAGGTCTATTAACAACAATATCATAATTTTTTCCTTAGTCATCATATTAATGGTTATACCCAAGTCAATCAAGGTATTTTTTGATGAGGGTACCATTCACAAATGAATTATGGAAAAAGACAATGACTACCCTCAACCTAGCGATAATAGAAAAATTATATAAGAATAGCTCTCATCCACTTTGTGGTTAATCAACCTCTCTAATCCCACCAACAAGATCAATTAGCCTACTATTCACAACAACCTGCCTTATGGGTCTTTTTCCAATTTGTGACCCTCCTTCATTGATGTCTTTGGATGCACCCTCCATGAACCTATCATGAGTTCTTTTCTCTCCTTTAGAATTTGTAGATGCTTCAGGTACATCTGGCTTAAGTTTAGGTTTGTCATCTTGGGTTTTAGGTTTCTTAACTCTCTTTTGTTTAGGTTTTCTTTTTGGTTTGGCACTAGAATCACTAGGTTCACCTATTTTGACAATGTGATAGAGCTAGGGTTTCAAATTTTCAATTGATGGAAAGTAACCTACTGGTTTAAATTCTTAAGAAACAAACCACAAAATAAAAACCATCCTAGACTTCATACAATTCTCACCATCCCAATTAAAAATGCATGACATACAAACCCTAGTAAACCTTAGGATATTAGAGCTTTTAGAATTTTCACTAACTCTCCATACCAGCTTAATTAAATGTAATTGAAATAAAGAAGTGTGATTATTTTCTTACCTATATGGAAATTTGATGTTAATGAATTCTACCACTATTCATCAGAGCTCTTCACTTCATTTCCTCAAACTTGATCACTTTCTCTGCTCTTGAACAGTTGTAATTATGGGGAAAAATGAGCCAACAACCTTCTTTATGGCCAAGGAATGGAGCGTATAACCATTAATTTCTTATAGAAATCTCATGCAAGCAAGTTGACACTTAGTCATTTGAGTTCAAATTATGGTTGTTGATCATCTTGTTTTAAAACTCTATCAGGTTTGTCAAAATTTTAAAAAATTGAAAATTACACATCAAATATCACAAGTACCCGATGATCATCTCATTTTACATCTTTTGTTAGAAATTTTCGTCAGATTTTGTAGTCAAATGAGTTAGTGACCTCACAACTATGAATTCCTTGATAATCGTTACTAACCATGATATGCCATTAGGCATCGAGCATGTGATCCATCCAATGAAAAGACCACCAATACTACATGCATGAATTCATGATGAATAGATGCTAGTAGACTTTGCCACATGAATTTGATCTGATTAGAGTCCATCTCACCCACAACAATATGTCTAAAGGAACGTCAACCGCACCATGTATCCAACCGTTGTGCCAGCCACTCCACACAAGTAATTATGGAGAGGTTCCCACCCAACCACCTACAAGTAGCTGCTTCAATTGCCACACTCAACTTCAAAGGTTTCTTTCAATGAAAGCCCATCAACACCTAAGTTCAAAAGGAGATATGCCTCCTTGTTGCCTTCATGTAGGATGTGATTAGTAGTGTAATTTTTGAAGCTTTTGAGAAGCTTCATAGTTCCTTCTAGCAATGCCCCCAACTACCAATTCTACATATTACCTGATCGAAGAGAATTGACAATAACCATCGAATCCCCTCAACCACAATATTTGATAACTTTAGGTTTGCACAAAGCTTTATACCTAGGTGAGCAGCCTATAATTCAACAACATTTTTGGTGCTGAAGCTAATCACTTTTGCAATCTTCCCCACAATTTTTCCTTTACAGTTCCTCACAATGTATCCAACACCAAATCACTTAGTGTTTCCTCTAGAATCCCTACCAAATTTGACCTTAAACCATCCACACTTAAGAGGTTGCCATTTAACATTTTTTCGATCCTCTTATGTTTTGACCTTGCCCAAGCCTACACAAGGTGGAACCTTTAGACCATTCTAGTTCTACCTCATAATTGCATCCCAACTTGAAAAAAATATCTTTCTCATGTTTGCAAATTTCACTCTCGAATTCGTCACCTCGACTATGCTTGCTTCCACTTTTTTTAAAAAGGAGGGAAGGGATAACTCAACATTTTGGAAGATGCGTCAGTTCCTTTCTTTCTAGATTTACCATAAAAGAAGTGAGGGACACATCCACCATAGAACAACATACATGGAATTCCTGCAAAGAATAGGCCAACCCTTGAACATACTCAAGATATTTCTAGGAAGGATAGTGCTCAAGTGCAGCTTTGCACAAAGCCATCTCCAACAATTGGTAGTGAAGGGACAATTAAGAAAGAGGTGATCCCCAAATTCTTATTTTGATTTGCATAGCATACATCTAGAGGGACTGCAATATCCCATTTTTTTGAATTTATCTATGATCAAGAACCTTCCTTGGATAGCCGACTATGAAAAAATGCCTTTTTTTGGGAGGCAATTTCTATGCCAACATAATGCACTAGGGAGATAAGATTTCAATTCTTGTTGTTTTACCAAAAGGTTATATCCATTGTGGGAATTGTATACACTTGATGCCACACCATTCCATCTCAGCTCACATCACTCCCTTTCGTGAATACAAATTAGTCGCTTATTGAGGGAATCTATGAAGGCCAATACCACTTCATTGCTTAGGCCTAACGCCTTTGCATCTTTCCAATGCGATTCTAGATGATCATCAAAATTGGAGGAGACCAAGTAATCCCTGACTTGGCTTCCCCAAGATTGTTTTGTTAATATCATGGCTTGCCTTAGTGCTTCATTATTTGCTAATTTGTTGTAGTGGCCCCAAGAGTCTTCCCAAAAGAGTGTCATTCTCCCATCTCTTATGTCCCAAGTGAGGTAGTTTGAGACTAAGTCCCTTCAACTGCTTATGAATTTCCACACCCTTGATCCCTTAGGAAGGGATTTGGAGGGGGAAATACTCATTTCACCCTCCTCTAGGTACTTGGATTTCATGATTTTAACCCACTTGAGATCCTGGTTTGCAAAAATTTTCTAAACCAGCTTAGTGCCCAACGCCTTGTTCTATAAAGCTAATTTTTTTAAACCTATCCCAACCACTTCCCTCATTTTACAAATCTTATCCTAGCTAATTAGTGGGAATTTCCTCTACTCAAAGTTACCTTGCCAAAATAAAATTTTCATCTTCTGATTGATATTGTTACTCACACCACATGACAAAGGAAGGAAGGATATCATATAAATACGAAGGGTTGCCACAATAGCCTTGGAAATTGTGAGTCTCCCAACTCATGAGGGCCACTTGCCTTTCTAGGAAGATAGTTTACTTTCCACTTTTGACACTAAAGGATCCCAAATCTTTCCTGCTTGAACTCTAGTAGCCAAAGGAAGGCCCAAGTACTTGCATGGTAGCTTGCCCTTCCAAAATTTGAGAATCTAGTTTTCCCTTACAGGATTAGTAGAAAAAAAAAAAAATTCGGGCTTATCAAAGCTTACCTCTTCACCTGAGGTTGTGGTATAGTTTGCCAAATTTTTTTTTCAACCCCAACATGATTGAAAAGCATGGTATAATTAGCAAATTGTTAGTGCATGATTGTAGGCATCCCACTTATGATTTGAATCCTTTTAAGCTTTCCAAGCTTAGTAGCCTTGGAGATTGACCTACCTAAAGCCTCTGACATGATGATGAAAAGAAAAGGGGATAAGGGAACCCTTGTCTAAGTCCTCTCGAGGCCCCAAAGAAAACTTCAAGAGTTTTATTTACCAAAACTGAATATCTTAGAAGGGCTATCCATTTGAAGATCCAATTGAGCCATTCAGAGTGAAAGCCAAATGCCTCAAGAACCTTGAATAAGAATCTCCATTTTACCTTATTATATACCTTCTTTATTTCAAGTTTCAAGAGCATGGACTATTTTTTAGATTTTTAATATCGAGTGGATTGCTTCCTGGGCTATGATCACCCCATCAAAAATAGATCTTCCCAACACAAAACCTATTTGTTCCTCAGAAATTATCCTAGGGAGAATCTTCTAAGAACACTTTATTGGGATTCCAAAGTGTTATCAAGCCTCCAACCGGGTCAACTGAATTTACTACCAAGATCTTCCACAATCTCAACCATTTTTCAAGAAACATAACCTCTTCCTAGCACAATTTTGTTTCCTGAATGAGAAAAATATCCACCTGAGACATCTCTAGATGATTCTTTACCATACATTTTTTGTTAGGAGCATTTATGCCCCTAAAATTCAAAGTTAAGAGTCATTTCTCTTTAGGAAGGGCTTCTCCCTTCCCTAATTTCAACATCTCATTGATTTTTTTTGCCAATTGGTTTCTCCATCAAGCTTAAGCTTTTCTAAATTAGGAATTCTCCCCCGCCTCTTGTCTTCACCACAATCTGGTGAGATCTTTGCTACTTATTTTTGATGAATGCCTAATTTTTCTTATCCATGTTGGAAAGTATTATACACATTTCCTTCTAGCACCAGACCAACTTCTTCAAGATCATCATTCTCATCCCATTCCTCCTCCAAGGCCAACACCTCCCTAGACATACCTAGAGAGGCATCTTTAGCTTCTTATGCTAACTCAACCAATTCCTTGCTACCCTCAAGAAGAGAACTGAGATCCTCCTTCTGTATATTATGTCCAATTAGATTGATCACTTCTATCAACTTTTCATCCAAAGCCTTATTTAAGTCATGAGTTTATTTTTCCTTTTCTACATTGACTGTATCCTCTCTCGCTTCTGGTGGCCAATGCATCACACTGGGACCATCATTGGAGCCTAAGTTATTTGTCGATCCAAAATCACTAAAATCATCAAGAGCAAGGTGTGAAGCCACCTTGGCTTCCCCATTTTCAACTAGATCCATAGTTTGGCAACCCAAAGTATTCACCAAGATTCTCATAGAGTTTGGATCATATTCTAAAGATTTCTGAAGGGTACCCCAATCTGTGAAAATCTCCAAGTCCTTCCAGTGCAAGCTATGGGGCTTATTCTCCACATATATCCTAACATACGTGATGATGCCATATTGGTTTGATCATTCTTTCGCACAATTTTTTTTTCCTAGAATGTTTCATATCTCCTCCAAGATGTCAGGCTAACAAAATTCCAAAGGGAGATTGGGGGGCTTATACCAATCTTGGATCCACTCCAACTAGAGGCAAAGAGGGTCAAACCCTACTTCCCACTTGTGAATGTAGAAGCCATGGCCATCCATCAGCCGAATTCCATTCATAATTTCTTCTTTGATACCTGGTGATAAACAAATTACCAAAAAAAATCATTTTCCAAGGCTTTAAAACTCAAAACTGCTCCCCAATGATCTTGCCACCACTAAATTAGACTATCCCAATTTAATTTTGTCCCATACCACCTTGCCACCAAGCCTTGTTGCTCCAATCTCTTGATTGAAGGGCCTAACAACTTGGAACTCAACACCATTGTTTTCTTATTCCCACACCCATGATCATTACGATTCCTATTAGAAGGAGTATTAGTCTCATGACATTCACCACCACCACCTTTCACAACAACCTTAGGGTTACCTGAGTGAGATTTTTTCTCCCATTTATGCATAGAGGGAGGACCACGCTCATTTTTCCGCTATTTTTGTGCCTATGATGATGACTCTAGGAGGAGCCCCGCTACTATCATCCATGCCATCCACCATTTCCATGGTTGTTGAATCTGCACCGATCAGGTTATTTACGCCATGTTTCAACTTGTGCCTGATTTTGGTTGTGCTCAAGGGAAAATTCTTTCTATGCAATGGCAGCCCAAGAAGGGGCAATAGTACCAACTTTTTCACCATCAGCTCTAACCTTCATGCACCTAGTGAGCATTGCATCGACCCTTTCTTCCACTTTTGCTTCCTTCAATCGCACACCAATCACACCCTTGACCTTTTCACACCTTTTTCTCCTCTGTGCCATTTTTCGCTATACTTGAGCTAAGCACCTCTTTTATTCTTTATTAATTTTGAGCCATAAATAAATTATCCTTAAGGATTTGTAGTATTTCTTGTTGGTGTTGAATATGGTCCTCTATTGCATGAGATTTAGAATTAGATTGTAAATAATAAGTAGCAGATGGTGGAGAGTAGCCATACGAAGCCTCAAATGGAGTCATTTTAGTAGATGTATGAAATAATGTGTTGTACCATCACTCTACTAATGGTAGTCATTAAAACCATTATATTTGTTTATCAAAGGAAAACAACATAAATATCCTTCTAAACATTTATTCACAATTTATTTTTGGCCATCTAATTATGGATGATACGAGGAACTATGTGCTAGTTTTGTACCCCATGTTGTAAATAAGTGTCCAAAAAATGCTAGTGAAGATAGGGTCACGATCACTCACTATGATTTTGGGAATTCCATGATGTTTTTGTATATTTTCCATGAATATTTTGGCCATGGTACTTTCTTGAAATGGATGAGAGAGTCAACAAAAATGTGCATACTTGGTGATCTATCCACATCAAGATTATTAGATTTTGGTAGACCTATAATTAAGTCCATTGATATTTCCTCCCAACATTGTGTTGGAATGCCTAAAGGTTGTAAGAGGCCTAAAGTCTTTATTATTTCACCTTTATTTATTTGGAATATTAAACATTTAGCCACAAATTCCTCGACATCTCATTTTAGACCTTCCCCAAAGAAATATTTCTTTATACGATGATAGGTCTTTAAAAACTCTAAATGTCCTCCTATTGGTGAGTCATGCATTTGAGATAATATGTCTTCTTTTAAATTATAATTTTTACATAAAAATAATCTATCTTTGTACCATAACAAATCTTCTTTCCAAACATACTTATCAAAATAAGATGGATCATGTTGAAGGTTTAGAATGAGATCAGGTATTTGAGGATCATTTTTCCACTCTTTTTTTGCAACTTCTAACCATTTTGGTTGTATTAAGGAAATTGCACAAATAATTGCTTCCTCTACTTATTGTTAGGAAAGGGAGTCAACTACAATATTTTCCTTACCCTTCTTATAAATGATTTCAAAGTCATATCCTAGCATCTTGGTAACCCATTTTTTATTTTTATGAGGATAGTCATTATTCTAAAAACTATTTTAGACTCTCATGACCAGTATTGACTTTGATATGTCTTCCCATTAAATATTGGTGCCATTTTTTTATTGCATGAATAATGGTTTACATTTCCTTCTCAAATGTGGGCCTTTGCAAGTTTTTTATTTTGAGTTGTCAACTCTCAAATTCTAATGGATTCCCTTCTTGTATTACTATTGCCTCAATTCTATATTGAGAAGCATCACATCCTACCAAAAATATTTTAGAGAAGTTTAGGTAGCTAGTACTAAGGTTGAAATGTGAGCTTCTGTTAGTTGTTGGAAGGCTTGAGTGTCTAGATCTTACCATGAAATCAATCCTTCTTTAATAGCATTGTTAAGGGTGTTGCATCATATGAGCATAATTAAGAATAAATTTTCTATAGCATCTTGCTAGACCCAAAATCCATCTCAACCCTTTGATATTTTTAGGTTTTGGCCATTCTTTTATTGCAACAATCTTCTTGGGATCTACCTTAATACCTTCATGTGACACTACATGTCCCAAGTATTCTTTTTATTTTACCCCAAAGACACATTTAGATTGCTTGGCATATAGTTGATTATCTTCCAATACCATACTTTTAATATCTTCTCTACATGTTGCAAATGTTCTTCCCATGATTTACTATAGATAAGGATATCATCAAAGAAATCCACCACAAATTTATGAAGAAATGGGAAAAGTACTGAACTCATGAGGCTTTGAAAATTTGATGGGGCATTAGTTAAACCAAATGAAATTACTAAGAATTCATAATGTGTCTCATATTTTCTAAAGTAATTTTTATTTATATCATCTTCATTTATATGAATTTAACGAAAACCAGAACGTAAATCTAACTTCATAAAGAATATTGCACCATTTATTTCATCTAATAATTCATCAATAGTAGGAATATAAAAATATCCTTAAGCGTGAGTTTATTGAGTTCCCTATATAATTAGGACACATTCTCCATGACTCATCCTTTCATTTAACCATAACCATTGGAGATGAATAGGTACTTTTACTAGGACAAATAATCCCTGAATCCAACATTTCCTTGACTATTTTTTTAATTTCTCTTTTTTCACAAGGATAACAATAAGGTCTAATTTTAGGAGGAATGCTTCTAGGTATTAATTCAATGCCATGACCATGGTCTCTAATTAGAGGTATACCCTTAGGTTCTATAAAATTTTGTTGGTAATTTGAATGATCTCTTGAAGTTCTTGTGGATGTTGAGTTTTCACATCTTGTGCTGAAATTTAGTTTTTCCACTAGACCATAGGAACCTTAAATATTTTTTCTATCTTATGGGAGATAATAATTTGAGTTGGTGGTGATGTTACTCCTATAATTTAATATTTTTTTCCATTAGATTTGAAAGTCATAAATAGTTCTTGAAAATTAAAGGACATAATTATCAACTGTTTAAGCCATTGTACTCCTAAAACTAAATCTGCTTAGGTCCTATTGGAATATAAAACATTTATAAATATAGATGGTAATTTCCCATTGAAAATTTATATGATGGCACTTACCACCACAAGAGAGTTATTTTCCATCATCTATCATGACTTGAAATTTAGAGACCAGATATACAAAACAATTGAGATCATGAGCTAATCTTCTATCAATAAAGTTAAATGTGCTACATGTATCAATCAACACTATTACCTTTCTATTTTTTTATATAACCAAAAATTTTAAGTGTTTGTGGTATTCTTGTTCCATTTAATGCATGTAAGGAGATAGTAGCATTGTCTTCTTCCTCTAAATTTTCACTCTTTAGTTCCATCTTTGGTTCTTCTATAGGTACTTCTTCCTCTTCTTCAACCTCATTCTCAATAATCATTAGTCTCTTCTCATTTTCACCATATTTATGGCCCCTAGACCATTTGCTATCACAATGCCTACGTAGACCTTTTTCTCTTTTCTTTATCTCTTACTAAGGAGAGATCTTAGTTAATTGTAATGGACTAATGAGGTTAGCCCCATTTTTATTAGTAGGATTAGTGATATTTTTATCTCTCCATCCTACTATTTGGCCTTGTTTTGATCCTTTTATAGTGAGGTTTTGTTGCTCAATATGTAATGTTTGTTGCATTGATTTTATAACTGTACAAGGTTCCAATAAATGGACATAATTTTTAATCTATTTATTAATTCTATTGATGTAGAGTTGTAGCCTTTGATAAGGTGTCACATGTTGAGTTTGAATTTTCAATCTCATGTGTTCAACATTGTATTCTGCTACAAACCCTATTTGTTTTAAATTTTTAAGTTGGGAAAACTAGCTCCCCTTCCATGGTTTCTCATAGTGGGCTACAAATTCATTGGTAAATCCTCTCCAACAAAGTAATTTCCCTTTTATTTCACTCATCATCCATTGGTACCATTGATAAGGTTTGGATTCTAAATGTAGTGAAGCTATGTCAACCATTACATCATTTGATATATTGTGGAGTTTAAAATATTATTCCATGAGACTTATCCGTGAAATTTCATTTGTACCATCAAACTTACGTATATCTATTTTTGGTAGGTTTAATTTTGGACCTTGAAGAGATTGGCCTATTCTTTGACTTTGTCTATTAGGGTTGTACCCACCTTGGTGGCTTTTTGAACCCCTCAGTTTTGATAGTATTATATTTTTAAACCTACATAATCCCTTATTTAAGGATGTTGTAAATGGTTCAAATAATTTATTCTTAATAAAATATATCATTTTTTCACAATCTAATGGAATTATTCCCTCAATTTTTGGTGGTGGACAATAAATATGGTCATTGGTTTCCACATTCATAAGAGAATCCTTTGGTCCTAAAGAGGACATGAATTCAAGTTTTGTTTATTTTGAACTATAGTTTCCTCTTTATTAATTAAGGATAGTTCTAGCGTGAGTTGAAACCATAAAAAAATTAGAACATATTCTTAGACAGGCTTTGAAATTTATGGTTTGACCACTACATTAAGGAGTTTATTTTATGTCTAATAGTAAATTAAAAAGAATTAACCCTAGCTAATTTTTTTATAAGATTTCTATTTTTTAATTCCAAAAATTAAAGTTTGGAGAGTAGAATAATGGAAAAATTGACTAAAATTTGACCACTAAATTAAAGAATTTATTTTATTTTTAATAGTAAATTGCAGAATTAACCCTATCTAAGTTTTTATAAGCTTTCCAAATATATATTTATAAAAAAATCCAAAATTTTTGGCCTATAGAGAAAATTAATGAAACAAACTAAAATATCAATAAATTTTAGAAAACTTACCTTGAAAGTCTTTTTTCTTTAGAGCTTATCTAATACATACCTCAAAACCCCAAAAAAATCAGATCAAAATTCGTATTGGTTTGGAAGTTATGATGGAGACAATAATGTTGGGCCAAATCATAGCTCTGATACCACTTATGATATTTCTTGAAATTTTTTGTAAAAATTTAAAAATATAACAAACCACTTCGAGGGAGTTACCTCCAATAATAAAAATTATGATATGAATTGAATAATTGATGATATGATGATTTAGAAAAAACATATCTCCTTTATTTATAAGCTTAACTATGTAGGGAAATATCCCTTCATCCTAATAAAGAGAAATTAAGGTATTAACTAATACTAATGTTAATGTTAAGCATGCTACAAGTGCTTAACTCATTATACTTAGGAATATATGATATTAGGGTCATAATATTAGATAGAATATTAGGGACCTAACAGAGAGTGGTTTTGGAACCTAACATTTTGGTGTCATTTTTAGGGATAATATTTTGGTTCTATTTTGAAAACCTCTATAACTCATAACAAGGAAGTATCATTGTTGAGTACTTTGATTTATCAGTTGCTAAAAAATATTTATCTCTTCCTCTGTGAAGAGTGGTGACTCTATCTTAGTCAACCCAAAATTATTTTCAAAATGAAAATACATTATGATGGAGAAAAAGGTAGCTCAATTACCAATAAGAAGAAGCTATAGCTTTAACTAGTGTACAAGGAGATCCATCTTGGGGAGATATAATTAATGGTAATTAATTTAGACACACCTCTCAAATTTTAGAATTAATTTCTATAGATAAGAATAGTTTAATTATTCATTTAATAGATCAACCCCTCTATCCTTCTAAAATTCATATGAAAATAGTGTAATTAGAAAACATAAGAAAATATAATGGTTTGATTATGCAACAAAAAGAGAATGTATTATTATTGAGAGGAAAATGGTGCATAAAATAATTGATCAATATTTTTAAACATGTGGAATGTAGCATCAATATTTACTAACATACTTTGATGGTCTCCATCCCACCTCTCCCAATGTAGAATATAAATATGAAGTTGAAAAAGAAAAACTTATTTGTAAAGTTGAACAATAAAACCTTATGTGTTTCACCTTAAGCAAGAAAATCAATGACTTCTTGTAAAGATTTAATCGCAATAGGTTCACCTTGCCACTCCCATGAATCTAAATGCTCTCTCAACGAGAAAAGAGGAAGTTCTTCATTATGAAGGTAAATTTTCTAAGTATTATGAAGAAGAATGTGATGAAAAATTTGCATTAGGATATGATTACATGAATGAAGAAGATGAGTATTGTGATTATGATGCAACTTATCTAAAATTTTAAGAAAACCATAGTGTTTATATATAATATTATGAGTTTATCACTCAAAACACAAAACACCCCAAGACTCATTCAACTATGCCAATAGTCCAATCCAGAAGTTATGACATCTCATGCAAATGCAACATTGGTAAATGTAATAGATGAATATCAACTAGAAGATGAACATGTGCCTTCATTAGTAAATGACACTCCTACTAGACCAAATAAAATTTCTATGAGTAGTAATAAGAGATCACAATGAGTAGAGAATAAGATCAAGAACAACAATTTTACCAAGAAGATAATGAAGAAAAAGAATAGTATAGCACAATACTAGGTAATAAAGAAGAAAGAGGTTTTGAAAGCCCATGAATTTGAAGTTGTAGAAGGATCAAATTTGAATAATGAGGAACAAATATTTCATCCCTTTCCAAAAGAAATGTAATGTATGGACAAAAAGGAAGATTTATGTATGAATGAATAGTCCATTAGATCAAATCTTGAAGTTGATTGTATAGAATGTTTGTATGTATATGATGTAAAAAATGAACAAGAAATTAGTTTCTTGTATAATGTCCTAACCTTGTTGTCCCTAATTTTGACACTAAAGCTACTAACGTTTGTTTACATGAGAATGATATGGATGTTACTATAATAGAGGATAATATTGTAGATACAAAGATTAGTGCACTTAATGATGTTTATTTTGAATATCTTGACCTTGAAGAGTGTGAAGATGACCGTGGTCATGTGGAATCACATGAGAACCTATTCCTTTGGTTCAAAACTTGCTGGCTTTCTCATGCACAATGTGCTTTAAAACTACATAAGATGTTTTATTAATTAAAGAAGAAAAATAATGTGTCATTGGTCTAACTATAACATCATACATGACAAAAAAATAATGTTTGATTAATTTTGAAACAAAGAGGCAACTTGAAGAACTCAATTATTTGTATGAGGTGCCTCATGATACTATTTTTTGTGTTGATGATGAATATTTCAATGCATGTGAAGGTTGTGTATGTTGGCCACCTATTATTCAACATCTTGACTAATCTCATACCTTCTCTATTGTAAGTGAGAAGGATGAATATGAAGCTATGCAAGAATATATTGATTTTAATTATGAATTTTTTATATAGGCCAATTTTTTGAAATTAGTTTGGAAAAATTTTATTTTGTTGATAAATATTGTGTTGAAGACACATTTTTTATCTCACTGGTCGAGCTTGATAATGTTGAATTTGTGTTTCTTCAAATTGGTAAAGTTGTTGGTCTCCAAGGTGAAGAATAAGAGAAAATTCTTGGTTATCTTCTTATCTAAATTTTTTATACAAGTTATGGCGAAGGATATAAAATTGGGGAACAAATTGAATATTATAAGTATTTACTTGTAGTGCTCTAAATTTTCAAAATGTATGCTAAAGATAATGGATTGGATTTGTATCAAGCTTATGATTCAGTCATGGATGAGTATATCAACATTTTCAATAAAACTAGGTTGAAAGCTTTGACTAAACCTAAACAATTACTTAATGCATCCTAACTTGAAGTTTCACTTGTGCATGATACACTTGAACTTGATGTTCAAGAATACAATTTTTCTTATGATAATTTGTGTGTAAGTGGGGTTATGTATTACTCTCTCAATAAAGTTGCACATATTTCTCATCTTATGGATGAGAATGAGGATGGATCCTACTACTTGTGGTTTTCATGTTGAAATTATATTTATTTTCACCTTTTGTATGACAACCAAAGTATTGGTAGTTTGCATGTGCATTTATATAAGGAATAATTCTCATTGTAAATCAAAGATAAAATAAAAATGGGTTTGATGGAGATCAACACCTTAAATAGGATTATCTTTTATAGATGTAGGATGTTTTGGCATTTATTTTTTGGCCTTGCATTATGGATCCTCTTGCAGGTTTAGCCTACAATTTTATTTTTCTAGTAAGCTTCAAGTCATATTTTCAATTCTCTAAGTTTCTATGTCATTATTTCTAAGCATTGTCCTATCTTATTTTATGTTATCGTGTTATGTATATATTGTTGTGTTTGTGCAATCATGATCACTGTATAATTATAAATAAGTGCAAGTTAGTCCTATTCATTCTTTTGGTTCCTCATTTTTGATCTACCAAGAGATTTGGATTCTCATTGTTCCTACAAGAAACACATTTCCCCAATAAAATCCTATTGGGACTCAATTTCATGTTGTCATTTTTTCTTTATCCCTTTCCCTTTTTATGTGTCACAACCCTATTTAACCCATTATTGATAATAAATTTGAGAAAGTGTAAGTGGGTTTTCTTTTGTCATAATTTTGTTAAGCATTTGTTGTGGTGTCCCTTGTATATTCATTGTGCTTCAATATCTCCAAAATGTCCAAAAAAATTTAATAGTTGAAGCTATAGGGGTTATTTCCTTAAGTTATGTGACTTGTTAGGGTTTTAGGCTATTAAGGTTATCTATACAATTATATCCTTCCTACCAATACTGACAACCTACTCATGCCCTTATTAGGTTTTTCATAATTTTAGGTTGTCAGGGATCTCATTCCATCTATCCCAAGTTTGAATAGTTGAGATTTTCCTTAGAAAAATATTATATTAACAAGACTTCAACCATTGTCATCAACTACTACCAGTTTAATTTCACATCCAACCCTTGATATTTGGTCCTTTTACTTTAAATTTCTCTTTTATTTTTCATTAGGCCTTGAAAATCTCTCATCCTCAAATACTACTTCTCTTAAAACCTGTCATTTTAAAAACCACCATTTCCTAATTTCATCCTTCCATCAAATTTATGAGTTTATCTATCCTTGTTAACATCATCTTTGTAGGGTGTCATCCTTTTTTGGAGTTACCTACTATATTCAACTTTTCACCCACAAAATGTTTCTAAGACCTTTTAATTGGGAATTTAGGCCATCCATTCCACCAATATCCTGCTCCAAGTTTCCCTAAACTTTGATTCTTACTTTAATATCTTCCCCAAGACTTTCAAAGTAAAATTTTTGGCCAGTCATTAATTCAATACTCATTTCCTTTATCCTAGAAAGCCTAAAACTCCATTGTTTCTTTGTAAAACCTTTCAAAGTTGAACTTTTGGAATTTTCTTATCTTGGTACCTATCATAAGGCTCCCCTAGCAGCCCAATTTTGACATTCTAAACCTTTATTCCTTGTCATATTTCTCACTTTTGGACTTCCTCCATTCCACATCCCTTGCATGAATTCCCTATACCAACTTCAAAGTTTGATACTCCCATCCATTTTTTGTTGATTTATCTACAAATCATTAGAATGGCTTGGAAAGCCACATGGTAAATGGAAATGATCTTGACATGCCATAAAAGTACTCAAATCCATCATAGCCACATTTTTCATTTCCCAAGATGATTTGAGTGTGGTTTTGGTACACAATGTGAATAGTTTTCCCCAAAAGATGGCCATAAGAAATTAAGGTTTTATTTATGGATTGATTTGACCCAACACCTACCAAAAGAACTCATAGAATAACTTATTTTTACCCAAGTATCACATATTAAAAAAAAAATGGTACCATGGCCAATGCAAATTTATTGCAGTAGATCAAAACTTGTAGGAAATTGGTGCTTCATGTCATCCCAAGTAATTTTATTAGTGGATTTTTATGGATTGCCCATCATTCTTCACATAGATTTGGGAATGATTAATATATTAACATAAGATATCCATGGAAGGATTCTAATGGAGGATAATGTGTTATTTGACCTCATTTTAGGTTTTCAACATTTTTGGATGTGGCATTGTGCCTATGCCCTAATTTATTATGATGATTGATATTATATAACTCAATCATTCATGCCATATCTAGGATATTATTTTATTAGATTTCATGGGTTGCTTTCATAACCCATCACTTAAAATCCATGGGGATTTAATGCTTAGAGAAATAATGAATACATAGAGAATGATTCTCTAATGCATACAAAGAGAATGATTTTATCACTTTCTTAAGATTTTTTGGATTTTGGGGGATATTTTATATGTAGATTATGTATCACAATGATGGCTAGGACATGGTTGATCTTTTTAAGAAAATCTACATTTTTTCTCATTCCTTTCTCATGTACCCAAGTTGCGGATATATATTAATTTTTTCATCAATTTAAAGGGTTGGTCATTTTTGAGTTTTCATAAAATAGAGGTGCAGAGCTTTCTAGGGTATACACAATTTTTGGTATGTTTTCCATTAGATATATCACTCAAAACTTGCAAGAAGGTAGGTACAGTAGTAGATATTTATGTCTTATGTCTCCTTAATTATTTGTAAGTGTTTTGAAAGGTTTTGAGTAGAAAGATATGATAGGTTTATTATTTTTGTAAGATCCTTATTCACCACATTTATTGGTGTGATTGTAAAAAATATTAGATAAATTTTATAGCATTTTAAATCCAAGGTGAATTTTGTATTGATCTTCTCTATGTTGCATATGAATGTTTGTGAGTTTGATGAAGGATAGATAAACAATTTTTTGCATAATAACATATCTTTGTTCCAACTTTTTTTTTGATACTTTAATGGTTGTATGTGACTCTATTACCTAATAAGGTATCATTATTAAAGACTCAAACCTTCCATGTCATCTTAAAACATAGAATTAGTTACCAATTATATATAAAATAAGATTATATGTTTGTATGTTGTTCATAATTCAATGTTAAAACTAGGAAAATTCTTAAAGTAAAACATAATTATTGTATCTCATAGAAGAATCATGTTTCTAGTACATTCATACTTTGCTAATAGCTATGGAGAAAAAAAGAAATTATCCCAAGAAAGTATTACATTGTTAATATTTTTTGATGCATGTGCAAGTATTTATCAATTTTATAAAGGTCATCAAGTCTAGTCATTCTTGACCTAGTGATAGTTATAGGGGTCAAGTGTGCAGTTTGGGTATAATTGTTTATTATTATTTTAGTTGTCTATTTTGTTTAATTTGAGTGTTTGTTAATGCATACTTCTAGGAACACATTTATAAGTTTAATTTAATTTCAAATATTAAGAGAAATTACCTACTCTCATATTCATCCTTTAACCATCCCGAGTTTGTTGATGGGCCTCTATTTACCTTCTTGAAAAAAAATCCCTAGATTTGAAGGTGGAGAAAATATCTAGGACTTGGGAGAGCAATTTTGGGACATAATAACTTCAAATTATGTATGTGGACACTCTCAATTCTTATAGTATTACATTACCATTATTTGGATGATAGAGTTAATAACATAAGTATGTAAGGGTTTTGTTATATCAAAATGATGTGTGAAGAGATGAATTCATATATTTTTGACAAGATGAATGGATGGATGAGATTTTATCTAATATTGCATGAATTGTGGAGTCTATATGAAGAGGTGGTAATGATGGAGGAGTTGAAAATTATTTTATTTTAAATTAAAATAGTGATTATTACTCAGCTAAATTTAATGAGTGAGTTAAAGAAGTTGAATTCTTACATGAAATAGTTAAATAAATACATGTAAGATTTAACTAAATGCATTGAAGAATTGATTTATTTAATGAAAGAGTGGAATTATTAAATGAGGGAGTGATTGAATGCATGAGTGAATGGAATAAATAAATTGATGAGTTAAATAATTTTCATTAATTCGCTAATTGAATGAGATAAAAAATGAGGAGTTATTATTTATTAAATGGATAATTGATGCATATTATGTGGAAATTGATATTTATTTAATTGATTGATATATAAGAGGTGGGTAAATGAGTGGATTTAATTAATTATTTTAATGGGTAATGTTAGCTCACTTCAATTAAACAATAGGAATTATTTAATAAAATGATTATGAAGGATAATTGATGACAATAAATAATAATAGGATAATGATGAATATTATTAATGAATAAAATGAAAATAATGATGGATGAAAGAATAGTTATTTTGGTGTTTACAATTTTCCCCTCTTTTAAACATTGCTCAAAGTAACATTATTTGAAAGAAAATAAAAGTAGCTAGGAAGAAATGGATTAGAATATGTAGAAAATGATTATATGCCCCTATTAGTCGGAAGAAATAATGAAATATTTGGTGGTGATATGATGACCACTTGAGAGGTTATTTATGTGAAAGTTGCATGAGTGAGCTCTCAAAAGAAAAGAGGTGAAGAAAAAATTAGATAGAAGATTAAAATAATGAAATAAAATGAAGGGATGGAGGGAACAAAAGTGACGTGAGATGAAAAATGAGGAACATTAAATTTATTATGATGATCCATGAAAATTGGTTATTTTTTAATGCTTTGTTATGCTGACATGTGGAGAGCATCCTTATTTTGATATAGAAATGGATATTATGCACCAAGGTATATAAGACCAAGTTGAAAATGTATCCAATGCATGGACTAACTCACAAGAAAACAAAAGTCAAGATGATGTCCCCAACACTTTCAAGGTGCTTGATGCTCTTGGCGATTCCATGATTAGACAACCAAAAAATATAAAGAGGATTTCCCATCACATCTCAATGTATTTGAACTTGCTGGGTCCTGTGAGGGAACAATAAAAAAACATGACACATAGGAATAATTGACCATGTCCCAATGTATATCATTCAAAGCACACCATGATATGTAGTGATTATGGTGGTCGTGTGTAGGCATAGTATGTCTCAAAATATTTATCAAAAGAAAAAATATAAATCAAAATTTCAAAAGGATAAATTAAACATCAAAGATCATAAAGATAAATCAAAGAAATAAAAGATCAATAGTCAACTAACATATATCAATATTAACTCTTTCTAAGGTGCTAATAGGATAAATGGGTGAGGATTATTCCTAATTTATAGAACAATACATCCTATGAAAACAAGTGGTGGTAAAATAGGGAAATTTACAATAGAAATGATGTGAAAATTGTGCGTTATCATGGTTGACTTTAAAATTCATGTTTTTTATGTTGAAAGCCTGATGTTCAAGTGTGTAGTTTGTGTGCATGAAGAATTTATTGTTTTTTGACATTTTGTTAATAGAAAATGGAAAATGATTTTTTTATTAATGGGATGGTAAATACATGAAAAACATTTATTACAAAAGTATCCAAATAATTAAGTGAGCCATTAGGCATGCATCAATATTAATTTTAATACATGATTTAATCATCTATCCTAATGTAAAACAAGGAAAGAAATATTTTGGATGGAGAATTTGTGATGGGAATGGAGGGATAGGTGGAGGAAATAGACTCAAGGATATGTGGAAAAAGACATAAAAGATGACAGAGTTTAGTTTATTACACATGGAAACTATGAGCAGGTTTTCACCATAGTACTTGTCCAAGGTGCCACAAATAGTGGTTTTCACCAAAGGACGGTTGTTATCTTCACTATTTTGGTTTTTTTTTTTTCTCAAATAAATATTTTTTTATTGGGATATTCCTTATGTTAACCATGAAATCACTTGATATGTGCAATATTAATGGTTTCATTGAGCTCTTCACCCTTGAGGGTAGCTAGCTACTATGCTATTGAACCATACTTAGTGATGATGACATGTAGGCATAACCAATTAGACATAAATTTACCCTTTTTATTTCTATCTTGAAGAGTCTTTTGAGTTTCTTCGAGCACAAGATCACCAATCTAAAAATCACAAGCTCTAATTTTCTTATTGTAGCTATCATGGAGATGATTATAGTATAAATACACATGGTTAAGGGCATTAAGGTGCTACTAATCAATAATTTCTAGCTCATGTAGGTGAACAACCTAATATTCCTCATCATCAATGAGATTATACAAGAAAACATACAATGATGGAAATTTAATACTGATAGTTAAGGTAAGTTTAGAGCTAAAGATGATTGAATAGGGAGTTACACCATTTGGTGTGTGAATGCCAATGTAATAGGCTCAAAGAGAGGGGTTAAGTTGTAAGTGCCAATCATGCCTAGCATCATTTATTATCTTTATGAGTATTTTTAAGAGTTTTTATTAGACACATCTACTTGACTATCACTTTGTGGGTAATATGGTATGGAACAATGGTGTTGGATGAGGAAGCACTCACAAAGAGTGTAGAATTCATTATTTTTGAATGAATTTCAATTATCAATGACAACGGTGAAAGGGATGTTGTAGCGACAAATGATATTGTGGAAGATGATCTTAGAGATTTATTGCCCAATAATGCATGTAAGGTGACAAGTTTTCTTCAGGTTGCACTTTAATTGATTAATTACTTTTTCAACCAAGGTGGTGTCTAGGGCTATTTATAGAAGGATTTCAGATTTTCTAATTCATGCTAAATTTTATCAAAAGAGGGAATGCTTATGTTAAAAAGGAACATTAACTAGAAATCACTCAAAGGTTCTAATCTATGAAAGCATATAGTGTATAGAAACTTAAGAAATTTAATTTAAAAAAAGCTAATTGAAATTATGTTGCAACGATATGAAATATTCTTAACTATTTATTGGTTGAAAATAAAATGTAACTATTTGATTTTTCCTTACTTTTTCCATAGAATGTGAAGCTAATAGTGATTCATTTTTTATTAACACATAATTAACATGGGGCGCAAAACATAACAATAATTTATAGCTATTAAATACACCTCTTTCACACAATTACATTCTTATAGAAGAACATAATCAATAACATATACAACATGAATAAAAATGATAAAAAAAAATAACATAGATAATGTTAAACATATTAAACCTATAGGTTATAAAAAGTAAGATAACAACTATGTAGACATAAAATCAATGAAAAATAAACTAATCTCTATCATGCACTCAAATCCCTTAGTTGAGTGGTTTTCTTAATAAAAGTTTTAAATTTTTTAATCTCAAGATTATTAACAACATGCAACAATGCATCTCGAAATAAGAATGAAATATTTTCAACTAAAAGAGTTTTATATTACTTCATGCATTAGAGATGTTAAAAATAATATGTCAAGTTTTTCTCATGAATTAAAAAAAAGACATATATAACTTACATCTTACTTACCTGATTATGGCATCATCATGGCGTGCATTAATATCATTATAGGTTTGTTATATAGATTTATAAATAAAAGTTTGAGTTACATTAAATGAAAGCAATTTAACTGCTTGAGAGAACTATCATAAAATAGGAGTCTTTTATTCTCCTTAATTTTTGGAGAATTAGAAGTCTAGTGACAATTCATAGCTTCAAACAAAACAACATAATTTTCTATCCATAACTCATCTCATGGAGACCTAGTCTACGATGGTTCCAAATATGTTTCAATAATTTTAGAGCTTTTTGGACGTGGTACTCCAAAAATCCTATTTTCTTGAACATGGCTTGTTGCAAAAACACATCTTTTGACCCCCAAACACCAAAATTAAAATCTTCATTAACACATAAAGAGAAAAAAGTATGCACACATTAATATTAACTAATATTGTAACCAATTTATTACATAATCTTCTTAATTTAAACATGATAGAGGTATATGGATGATGGTGGGTGGTTAAAAAGGGATAATTTGGTTTCAATAACATGGTGAATATTCATACCTCACCACTCCCCTAGACCTATAGTTATTTAGGTCCTCCTGATTCTCTCTTTGCTTATTATTGTGGTTGATTTTCCTCTGTTACATTGCTCCTCAAATATTTTATTGATATCATTAACTAAATGAGCTAATTGATGTATCTCTTACGAATTAATTATATATCCCCTTGAAATTTTAATATTTTACTTCCATTTCTCAAATTCCCAATCAGATTGCGTACCTTTAACATCCAATGGGGTGATTGGCAGGAGAACGAGAGGAGGTTGATATTTTATTCCTTTCTAATTTACTCTATATTTATTTAACATTATTTCTTAGTTGTCTTGAATATTTTTTGAAATAATACTTTGATACATTCCCCCAAGGAAGTGTACTTATGTTTTGGATTAGTAGGGGGTTGTGGTTGTCCTTGAGGTATAAAATGGGTTTATTGTTGTAAATTTTGGGCATTGGGATTATTTTGTTCCTACATTTTTGTGTAGTCTATACAAGTTTGGAGTCAATTACCCCATCATTGACAATATTTTTGTTCTTAGCCCAAAAATGTGGTTTTTCATTGGTTTGGTTATTTTTATCTTTGTGTTTGTTATATATTTTGACCAAATATTGGAAATGAGGGATTTATCAATGGTACCCCCTTGTCGATAATTTCATCAAAAGTGGAGACACAATGGACTTGAAAATGAAAGGTCATTTATGGATTAAGATTTATGATAAAATTATTAATGTTTTTTTGGTATTAAGTGACTAGAAATACTTCACCAATGTTGAAGGAAGGAAGCAAAATTCTCTCCATTTTTTGTTTTGTTTTATAGAGATCAAGAAATATTCCAAGGTTGTTGTCTCTTTGTCTGGAGTTGTGTCTGTGGTGGTAGTGGCTAGCTCTGTTGTTCCCCATGTGACTTCTCCTCCTCGTACATCCATCCTTTCCTTTGGGGGAAGGACTAAGGGTATTTTTGGGAAGTCATCCTTATACCCTAATCTTGGGCTTGACTCTTTCTTCATTGTGGAAGAACCAGTTTCCTACATGGATAAACTGGTGGGTTCTGAATCGTTAACTTCAGGTAAAAGGTTGTTGGAGTCTACTTCCTGCTCAATGACTAGTTGGGAAGTTGACGTCCCTGAAGTTTTGATGTTGAAGTCTATGGATAGTCTTAAATTGGTGTTGGTTGCTAAGTTTTTGGCATATCGACTGAATATTAAATTGGTTCATCAATGGGCTTCGTCTACTTGGAATCTCAAAGGTAGTTTCACTATAAATGCCATGCCAAGAGGTATCTTCCTTTTCTCCTTTGTTGTTTATGAAGATATTTTTAAGGTTTTAAATAGTGGACCCTAGGCCTTTGACTGTAGGTCTAATAATTTTATCTCCCTCTACAAATGGAAACTAGGATTTGATCCTTCAGTTGACCTGGGTGCCACGGGTCCAACTTGGGTTCACCAGTCGGGGTTACTGATTGAGTTTTGGGAGACATGAATCTTGAATGGAATAGCTAACTCTTTTGGCAGTCTTATGGCCATTGATAAGATCACTCAGGAGAAGTATAGACTGGTCAATGCTCGTATTTGTGTAAATGTGGCTATTAATATGGTCTTGCCCACTTCTATCCTCCTTAAGTCAAAATTTGGCAACTAGACCCAACCTTTGGAATATGAAAATGCATGCCATTTCTACCAGCTATGTAAGAACTTTGGTCACCTCATTGACTCATGTGAGAAAAAACTTGTCAAGGGACCCTATGTTACTGAGAATTCTCTCTTTGAGCAGTTACCCAAGCCCCCCTGTGGCTGCTTCTGTTGCTCAACCATCTGAATTTTTTTCTGCCCCAATGGTTACTATCCTCTAAGGGAAGGAAACCCTAATCTCTAGATTGGAGTTTGTTCTAGATGAACCTCTTGTTGTTTCTAATGACTTGGTTAGCTTGAGCTTCAAGATTATTACCCCTATTACCAATTTCCCAATCCCTGGCTTCCCAAAAAATGATATGTCAGATATAAGGAAAGAAGTGACTATGGACATTGGGGATGAATCTAAGGAGGTCTGCCTTATGGTGGAAAATTTGTAGTTGTCCCTAGGGAAGGTTCCTGAATCTAATATAGCTATTGATTTGGAAGAAGGGGAGCTAGTGAATTTTGAAACCAACCCATCTTTGGATGAAATTTATTTTTTATCCCACGGTAACTTGAATGACTCTCTGGCCTTGTTGGGATTTCCTCCTCAACCCAGTGGCAAAGAATATGAGGATGAATGGTCACAAGCCCCGATTAAATAAAAAAATAAAAAGAAACCAGATGTTGGGAGGGAAATAAGGTTGCTAGACCATCCCAAAAGGATTCCAAAACCAAATACAATGTTAGGGATGTGACTATTGGGAAACAAAAGAACTTTGGATTTGATTACAGGATCAAAGTCCAAAAAGAAGTAGCCCTAGTTGTTCCTTTCTTGGATTTTGGTGGTGTTGTCCCCTATTTTTTCTCTATGAAGTATCTCTCTTAGAATATAAGGGGCCTTAATAGAATGTATAAATAGTTTTTGGTTAAAACCTATATCTTGGACAATAAAGTGGATGTTCTTCTCCTCCAAGAAACCAAGATGAAGAAGGAGAATTTTGATAAGGAAATTTTGAGTATCTGGCTTGGTGTGAATTATTTTGTTAGTGGTAGTGAAGGGGCTTTTGGAGGTATTGCTACCCTTTTGGAATCCATTTAAATTAAAAGGAACTCTATGCTCTGCTAGTAGGAACAATCTGATTGTTTCCCTGGAAGATTTGGCTTCCCAGGAGAAATGAAATTTAATAAATATATATGCTCCCAACTTGAGTAGGGACAGGTTTTTGCTTTGGGAGCACTTAAATGATGCTATTAAAAATGAAAAAGATGATCATTGGATGTTGGGAGGGGATTTCAATTTCCCCCTTCTTCCTTCAAAAAAGTCAAGGGGACTGGATGACTATTTTGATACCATGATGGAGTTGGTTGAATTCCTAAACTTAGCTAGCCTTATTGATATCCCTCTTCAAGGCTCTAAGTTCACTTGGTCTAATAGAAGGAATGGAAACCATCTGATCCAATTCAAGTTAGATCGGTTTATGATCTCTACAAATTGGAATATCTCCCAACACCTCTCTCTTTTTTCTCTCCCAAGGTTTGGCTTTGATCATAATTCTCTTGTGCTTAAAATAAATGTTGATCACAATAGGGGACCTTTCCCTTTCAAATTTGAAATAATGTGGAGCCTTCACCTAAATTTTGTTGCTCTTGTTAAAAGTTGGTGGGAGGAACCTATAAGTGGAACCCCTATGTATTGCCTGGTGGAAAATCTTAGTAGAATCAAGCAGAGAGTGAAAGGGTGGAATAAGGTGACCTTTGGTAATATCTTTGAGATTAAGAATTCCATATAAAAAATCTTAAAGGAAGTTCAGGATAACATGGAGGTTGGCCTTGTGGATGATGAGATATGTGCTAAGAAAAGAGACCTCAAATCTCAATGGTTTAAGATAAACAAAAAGGAGGAAATATTTTGGAAACAAAAGTCTTGTGTTCAATGGCTAATTGAAGGGGATAGGAATACCAAATTATTCCATCAATATACCTTGAAACACAAAAGTAGGAACAAGATTAAATCACTTTTGAAAGAGGATGGTACCATGGTCTCCATTGAAAAAGAAATTGTTGGGGAAGTTGTTAATTTCTTCTCCTCTCACCACAATGCCCGGGAAATGTAAATCAAGTACATGATGACTTTCTTGAGGTGATCCCTAAAGTTATTTCTGATCTTGACTTAAATAATATGATTGTGTTCTCTTTTGGTGCTTTTAAAGCCCTTGGTCTGGATGGGTTTCCTCTTTCTTTTTTCCAGACCTACTGGAATTATGTCAAAAATGACCTCTTTAATGTTGCTAGAGATTTCTTCAGGTTGGGAAGACTCCTAAACCAATTGAATGCCACCTTTATTTCCCTTATTCCTAAAAATTATGATGCCTCTTCTATTAAGGATTGTAGACCTACTAGCCTCTACAATACGGTTTATAAAATCTTCTCTAAAATTATTATGCCTAGACTCAAACCGGTGTTAGGCAAAATGATTTCCCCAAACCAAAAAGGTTTTGTCCAAGGTAGAAACATTCTCGATGCTGTCATCTCTACACATGAAATTATCCACTCTATGGACCATAGTAAAAATCCTGGGATGAACTTCAAAATTGATATATCTAAGGCCTACGATAGAGTATCTTGGTTGTTTCTCTTTGTTCTTAGGAAGTTTTGGATAGAAGGAAGATTCCTTAAGTTGATCTCTACCTGCATAACCTCCCATATGTGCTCTGTTTTAGCTAATGGTGTCCCCCAAGGCTATTTCTCTTATGGTTGAGGCCTTAGACAAGGTGACCCCCTCTCACCCTATCTTTTCATAATAGTTGTTGAGGTTCTTGGAAGGAATATTCAAAAGTTGGTGGAATTTAAAGCTCTAAAAGGTGTTAATGTTTCCTCGTTGCTTTCACCTGAATCCCACCAATAATTTGTTGATGAAACTCTCTTATTTGGGGAAGCCTCGATGGGGAAGTTGGGCTTTGGAAAAAAGTTCTAAATGACTATGATTTTGTTTTTGGCCAGTTTATCAACTGTGAAAAAAGTAAGATATACTTCTTTAATATTGACCAAATGGTCAAGGAAAGAGTGGTGAAAATATTGGGATGTCAGGAAGCTTCCTACCTACTATCTACCTTGGGTTACCTTTAATTTCCAAGAAGTTGGAAAATAATTATTGGAATCAGCTGATTGAGAGAGTTCAAAAAAAGTTGGTAGGATGGAAGGGAAATCTTCTTTTTTTAGAAAGGAAGATCCAATTGCTAAAATCCTCCTTATAGAATATTCCTATTTACTACTTGTCTCTCTTCAAAATTACTACCTTCATAGGGGAAAAAATAGAATAGATTCAAAGAAGATTCATGTGGTTTGGAACTGAAGAAGAAAAAAAACTATCTCTGGTTAGTTGGGAGAAAGTTTGCACTCCTAAAAGTGTTGGTTGATTGGAGATAAGGAAAATCAAATTGCTTAATGAATCCCTAACTGCTAAAGTGGGATGGAACCTCCTGGAAGGGTCTAAAGATTGGGTGAAGATTTTTCAAGCCAAGTACTTGAAGAACAAGAAACTTGGCTATTTTCTCTCTATGACTAACCTACCTAGTGGTTCTGTCTTATGGAATCACCTTGTTAAAATAAAAAATATGCTAAAATTTGGGGTTAGAAAGAGAATTGGAAATGGTAAAAACATTGAATTCTGGAAGGACCCATGGATTGAGACTTTTACTCTATCTTCAACTGATGGATTGAATTCCCTCAAACAAATCTTAACTAGGATATGTGGCAAAAAGGTTTCAAACTATGTTAATTGGGGCATGGATGAACCTAAATGGAAGGAGTTCAATATGCTATTAAGGAGGGACAATTTAAAAGGCCAGAGACAGATTAATTGGGATCTGAACTTGATAAGGCTTCATAATCTAATAGGGGAGGTGAAGTGGTTTGCTAGTGAAAGGGAAGATGAATGGGTTTGGAAGGGGAGCTCTTCAAGATATTTCTCTATAAAATAGGCCTATGAGGAAATGGTAAAACCCTTGTTAGAAAATAGAGATCACCATTGGGAAAAAGTGTGGCTAAAGAAAATGGTTCCTAAAATTAACTATTTCTGGTAGGCTGCCTCACATGGAAAAATTATTACTATTGACAACCTAGTCAGAAGAAGGTTCCAGTTGGTTAATAGATGATCCCTTTGCAAGTAGGATGAAGAGTCTATAATGCACATCTTTTTTCACTGCTAGTTCTCTAGAGAGGTTTGGTCCTTCTTCCTCCCATTTTTGTTCACTGATTGGGTGTTTCCTCACACCATGAAGTCCTTTATTGAAAGCTAGCCAAATTTCCCCTTTTCCCATAAAGTTATTGTTGATATTTTGAACTAGGTACCACCCTTTGTTTCCTAGGGAAAATGGAAGGAAAGGAATAATAGGATCTTCAGGGAAGTTGAGAGAAGCAACAATGAAGTTTTTATGATAATAAAAGCATAGATTAAGGAAAATATGGAGGTTGGAAGATATAGTTTCTCCAAAATTTGGCCGAATTACAAAGAGATGAGAATAAAGAAAATCTTGGGTATAAGGAAGGATCTTACTAACCTAAATTGGATCAAGATCTTAACTGAAAATTCTACAGTGTAGTCTCCTCCTTAGAGAGATTGGATCAAGTGTAATTTTGGTGGGTGCTCTAAAGGCAACCTGCGTATGGCTGGGGCAGGGGTATTGCTCAAAAACCACAAAGGGGATTGCATTGTGAGCTATAGTGTTAACTTGGGTGTTAGTTCCAATAAAAAAGCTAAGGCTATGGCTATTTTAGGGGGCTTAAAGACTCTTAAGGAGTATGGCTTTAAAAATGTAATTCTGGAAGGAGATTCTAAGCTAATCGTGGACATATTGAATGGAGTGGCTACACCCCCTAGGAGTTAAAAAATATAATTGATAAGTGTCTATCCCTTAAGAGTTATTTTACTAGTTGCAAGGTGCAACATGTGTATAGAGAAGGGAATATGTCTTCTGATTATGCTTCCAATGAGGTGCTAAGGTGAATGGGGTGGACTCGTTAGGTTAATAATAATCTACCGAGGTGTTAAGACTCAAAAATGTAGGTTTGAACCACAAAAGGTTGCCAATCTCTCACAACATTTTTGGCTAACGTACGAGGAAAAATAGTGAATTTGAACCTTCTACTCTTTAGGCTTTGCTAAACCTAGGTGGATAAACCTATATGCATGAAGCAGATTTGAACTAGATGTGTTTCCTCTAAAAAATCTGTCCACAATGGCAAATTGGAAGTGAACAAATACAAACTTATATGGTATAAATTGTATAAGCAATATGTTCAGTTAACAAATATGGAATTCTAAAATAAGACTTAATGAAACTAAGTGAATTAAAACGGGTGAGACTAGTGCCCTATTGGGTATATGGAGTCTAATGAAGACTTATAAAATGTGACCCATAATGGCAATAACTCAAACTATTTGGCACACTGATATAAGTTTATAACTTGTATAAACATGCAAGTAAATATTTGAAAAATTCTACTTGAGACAAATTGACAACCCTAATTATACAATTCTACTTAATGATCCAATTAACACTTCAGAATTACTGTGACTGACTAAAAGGATTTAATCTTTATTGGAAAGAACCAATCAGCCATATCACACGAATACAACAAATGTGCATCGATAAACTGCATATACACTTTAAATACCAGTTTAAATAATAGAGAAGTATTAAAATGGAGACAACCAAATAATTGAATAATTCTGACAAATAGTTGATACCAAAATTAGGCAGAAAAATTAGACATCTTCATTGAATTCTTCAAAATTTATACATGCATCATGGTCCTCACAGCATAAAATTTCTGAAAATTTATTCTACTCTAACTACTATTCTCTCTTCCAACCCTTATTCTATCTCAAACTCATGCTTTTATACATTTTAGAGAACCTTTCCTGTGTCTTTTGGTTTCTGGTCCGTTCACATTCTCATGAGAGGCCAAGAGTCACACCATTTGAGAAAATATAACTAAAATATGAAAAAAATAACAAACGTAGCAGCAACAGTCACTCTACTACGTTACCTCGTGCCTATGTTTCCTCTGCTATGGTGTCGCAGTGACATTTTATGCTACACCTCCATATACCACCCTACCATGGTCTATCCTTCGCCTCCCCACAGTACCATGGTAACTTTCCTTTCACTGTCATCTCCATCACTCTACCATGGTCTCTGTTCAGACCTACTGTGGTATAGCAGTCTCTTCCTTGCATTTCTCTATACGGCCCAGCTTTGCACCACATTTTGTCTTCCTGCAGTATGACGGTGACCTATCTTTGATTTTCTCTCCTTACCACTCTACCGTGCACCTTATTTCACCCCTCCATGGTGTGGTGGTATCTTCCCTATTACTACTCCTCTACACATCGCACTACCACAGGCTACTTGTTGACCCTCCACAGTATAGCGGTATGCACCTTTGTCAATGGTCTGCTCCTTCTACCACTCTACCTTGGCACTTATTCTATCCCTTTGCGGTATGGCGATATCGGCCAGGACTATTCTCCCTACCGCTCTACTATCGGCCAAGTTCAAACTCCTTACAGTATGGTGGTATACCTTTATAAAATGCCCTTCACTTCACCGCCGAACCACGGGCCAAGGTTATGCTCTGCATGGTATAACGGTAAGGGTATGATGTGACTGTTCATAACCATGATACTGCAGGCCATTTTGCAAAGGGCTACGATAAGGAGGTAAGAGGTGTTGGCTAAGAAGGGTAGATGATAAGGCATCAATATGGTGGTAAAAGGAAATTTTAGGATTGTGGATGGTGGTAAAGTGATTTTTCATGAACAAGACAGGAAAATAATGGGTTAAAAAGGGTAAAAGACTTTAGAATTTTTATGAAAATTCTGGTCCTAACAACGGATCCTGTTGGGGATGAGTGATTTTCCAATCACTACAAGAAACCAAAATATCACTGGGAGAGTATACCAAGACACCAAAGGATATGAAAAAATGGAGGTGGAAAATGGAGGAAGTGGAAAGATGAATGAGATGGAAAATGGAAGATGGAAAATGGAGTATGGAAGTGACCCTACACTACATGGAAAGAAAACATTGTTTTCAATGAGGGAACTTTGGGATTGTCCATGTAGTGGCAAGTCCCAACCCCTTTTAAATTCCTAAACTACTGTGCATGGAAAATAATGTTTTAAGAGGTTTATTAAGAATTTTCCATGCACTGGCAATCCTTAATCCTCTGTTACTCCTTAAGAGAAGAAATGCTTTAGGAATTGCCCATGTACAGGCAACTCCTACTCCTCTCCAGACATGTTCTACAAGAAATAAGAATCCTCTCCTCCTTTGCCAATGATCACAGAAGGACCCAATCACAAAGCTTCAAACTTACCATGCCTTCCCTTCTCCTGACATTGAGCATTCCACATCATCACTAGATCATTTTCTTCAATTTTTCACTCTTTGACCTTTTTATCAAAAATATACTTCATCTATGTCTGCAACTTCACATTCTGATTCTAGGCCATTCTCCTTATTTCATCAAGTTTTACAAGCTGCTCCATTCTATCCTCCATTGGTTCAGAAATATCCAAATCCTCTTGTAAAATAAAATTATAAACTGGTAAAAGGTTCTGTAGTGGCATCTTGGCTTGAGTCCCATACACTAGTTCAAATGGAGACTTTCCAATTGCCTTTTTTACTATAATCCTATCTTCCCACACAACCATTCTCAACTTTGAGTCCCATGCCTTTTTATTTGTATCTAACATCCTCCTTGTTATCTTCAAAAGACTTTTATTACTTGATTTTTCCTTACCATTTGCTTGTGGATGATAAGGGGCAGAATAGGAAACATTAATGCCATATGTGTTACAAAAATCTCTGAACTCATCAAATCTAAAACACATCCCATTATCTGTGATCAATCTTACCGATGTGCGAAATCTAGTTATAATGTTCTCCATCAGAAAGTTCACCACCACCTTGCTCATTGCTTGTTTAGTTGGGATAGCCTCCACCCACTTAGTAAAATAATTAGTGGCCACTAGTATATATTTATGTCCACTTGATTTTTCCTATATTTCTCCAATGAAATCAATTCACCATTGGTGGAAAGGGGCTTCTACTTGCAAAGGTATAAGTGGTAAGGCTCCTTGATACTTCAATTTCCCTAAAAAACTTCTGACAAGCCTCACAATTCCTTACATGTGAAAAAGAGTCATTAAAAACTTTAGGCGAGTAATAACCATCTCTGAGAATCTTATATGCAATAGTCTTGGAAAAATAATAGCCTCAACACACCCCTTCATGCATCTCCCTCAAGACATGTTTTGCTTGGGATTCATCTAGACACAACAACAACATTCCATCCCTATTCTTCCAAAATAGGTCCCCTCCTATAAAAAAATACTTAGATGCTTGCAGCTTCGAAGTTCTCTTTTGATTATCATTCAACCCCTTTGGGCATTCATGTGCTTGAGATAATACATTACATTTGTGTACCAAGAGGTATGTTCAATACTTGCAACTGCATTATCCTCACCTTCTATATTGCATATTTGAATTGTTTCTATGTTTGTTTCTGCCATTAGGCTGGCCAAACCCTGTCCTCTTACCAACTTGGTAATCTGAATTTCCATATTGAACTCTTAGATTTTATTAATCCATCTGCATATTTTTCCTATCACCTCTGTTTGTACCAGGATATCTTTCACAGCTGCATGTGGGACATAAGAAATTACTTTAGCTCCAACAAGATATGGTCTGAAAGCTTTTGTTGCTTTGACCAATGCAAAGGCTTGTTTTTCCATAATGTCATATTTCAATTCTAACCCCTGCAAAGATTTGCTGAAAAAAGATACAGGCTGCACATGACCTTCATCATTCTTCTGCAACATACCGACTGCTATGGTGTGAAATGAAGCAAAATAAAATATTTGAAAAGGTTTGGCAAAATCATGAGACTTTAGGATGGGAGCTTCCTTGATAGCTCTTTTTATAGATATGAAAGCTTCCATGGCTTCAGTATTCTAGTCCAACTTCTCTCCCTTTTTCAACATCTTGGACATAGGTTTAACAATATCAACAAAATTGGATACAAATCTTCTAACAAAGTTAATTTGACCAAAAAACATTTGGATTGCTTTGATAGTTTTGGGAATGGATATTTTTTCAATGGAATCTACTCTCTCAGGGTCTATTCTAATCCCATCTTTTGATACAATATATCCCAAAAGCTTACCTTTTGTAACAACAAAGTGACATTTTTTAGGATGAAGACTAATACCATATTCCAAAGCTTTGATGAATATCTTCTCCAAGTGCCCAACATGATCCTTTTCCCTTTTGGAATAAGTAGTAAGATCATCTTGGTACACCACCATTATAGCATTAATCATATCTGCAAATGCCACATCCATGGCCCTTTGAAAAGTGGCCCCTGCATTTGTGAGACCAAATGGAATTCTAAAATAAACATATGTCCCCCATGGTGTAGTAAATCTTGTTTTGTATTGCTCAAAATCTTTGACTTTAACCTGGTTATACCCAGAAAACCAATCCATCATTGAAAGTAGCTCACACCGTGTTACTTTGTGCAGTATTGCCTCCATATTTGGGAGAGGATAATTATCTTTAAGGGAAGAAACATTCAAATTTCTGAAATCTACACATAATCTGATATCCCCATTTTTTTTTCTTACTGGAACTAGATTTGAGACCCATGTTGAAGGTCTAATACATTTAATAATACTTGTATCTCTGAGTTTTTCTAGTTCCTCCTGCATCTTAGGTTCCAAAGTTGGGTTAATAGGCCTCTGCCCTTGTCTGAATGGCTTTGTGTTTGGTTTGAGTGGAATCTCATGCTGGAAAAGGTCTTCTCTGTATGCCTTGAGATCCTCATAAGACCAAGCAAACACATGTTTGTATTTACTCAATAATGAAATCAACACTCCCCTGATGGTTGGACTTATCTTATTTCCAATGTAGACCCTTTTTGGTGCTAGCTCAATTCCTAGATTTATTTCTTCAATATCATCTCTCTTGACTGGTGTCTACTTCATGAGAGAGTGATAACTCCCATCATACACTCTTTATAATGCCACAAGCCCTTTGGGGAGCTTGTTGGTTTTAAGTTGCAAAACTTCCTTCCCAAATACAGTTTGTTTCCCATCCACTTCTTCCACAAAAGAATTGAAATCAATCTCCTATGCCTCATAGTGATCTATACAATGAAGAAACTTTAAAAGGTCAGTATCATCATTGAAAACTTTCCAACTATATATGTTGTCATGGATAGCAGGTCTTGTTTTGAATTCAACCTGAGATATCCCAACCAAGGTGATATCATCTCTTTTCAGAGCTACATTATCTAGAAAATCTTCCATCAATTTTTTTGATCTATCTATCTAATCAATTGAGAAAGCATAAAATAATTCAACTATATCCCACACAACATTTCTATATTGTTTTAGCCTCTTGTTATTTGTAGCATATCTTGATCTGATTTGTGAGACAACCAACTCAAAATCTCCTAGGACAGTTAGCAATTTGATCTTGTGCTTAACAACCATATTGAAACAAATCAATAAGGCCTCATATTATACCACATTATTTGTACACTCAAAGGTTAGAAAAAATGAATATTTGAATGTTACACATTCAAGTGATATAAAAATTACCCCAGCTCCATTGCCTTCTTGGTTGCATGCCCCATCAAAATACATTTTCCACACACCCTACTGATTAGTAGAAACATGCTTATAAATTGGGTCAATATTTGAAAATTCAGGCTGAGACAGTTCCACTCCAAAACTTCCTAAATCCACATCACAAAAATAATTGAGCTATTCTTGAGGAACATACTCAACAATCTGATTCATCCTTGGTTCTCTATACAAATTGACTTCTTCACCATTGACTAGTATTGTGGCATATGATAAATCAAACTGTACATTACCTCCAACTGTTGTAGTCCATTGTCTTGACAAAAGCATTACAAACTGAGGAGGTGTGTCAATCACAGTTATACCAATATTATAAGTCACCTTTGGGTAAGTTGCCAGTTTCACTTCCACATATTTCATAATTCCCACCACCAGGACATGTCTACTATCCATGGCATAACATTTACCACCCTCGGCATCTACCCACATACCAAGTTGTTTCATCACCCCTACTGGCATAATGTTCATAGAAGCACTTGAGTCTATCATAAAATTTCATACCAGCTTGCCATTTATGAGTAGGGTAGTGAAGAATGGATCAATTTGTGGTGTATTCATCAATGCATCACTTAGACAAACCTCTAGAACGTTTATATTTTCCTTTCTATTACTAATTTCAAGAATCTCTTTATTTTCAAGGTTTGTACTTTTATTACCTCCACTAGACATTAATTGAATAGCACTATCACTATACTCTTTAATATTTATCATTTCAAGTAATGGGACATACATTTTTACCTAGGACAAAGCTTGCATGAAATCAAAAGAGGTACCTTCTATTATGATCATCTTCTTTTTCTCTGTTGAATCTCCTTTACTCTCCTCTTTCTCCTTTTTGTTTGTCTGATCTGACTTTTGTTTGTCCTTGGGAAATTCTTTATTTTCTTCTTTAGGGACATACTTTTATTCCTTTTTATCAGATTGCTTATCACCTATCCTTTTTGAATATTCATGGGGCATTTTCTTATTCTTCAAAAATATTCCTCTTGGAACACCTTCATTCTCATTCACTATTCTATTCCTCAACTAGTATTTGCTTTTGGCCTGCTCAACTATTGCAATGGTTAATATTTTAATTTCTTCATCAGTCAGTCTCCTCACACTGCACCTATTTATCTGATATGATGTAGTAGGAGGGCATTGTTCATTGTCACTTTCTTCATGACCGAAAAAAACTTATTGTTCTGTTATATGGACATTGTACTTTTGGTGATCAACATCAACATCATACCCTCCTTCTTTTGAAGATGAATACCCTTTCTCAACAGAGTAAAGAGTATGGGAAGTTAAATAGATATTATGGTCCTCTTCATCATTGTCTTCTGATATGTCTTTTCCTGGTATTGATTGAGCTACAATACAATGCTCTGGGGAATGTGGCAGGTCACAAACTGAGCACCAAGGACTATTATCTACCATATATGCCCCTCTTTTCTTTAAAGGATCAAGTGTCTCTTTATTCCTTGGCCTATCCATCACCGAATTTCCATCCTTTGAATTTGTATTATATGGCATGTCATGCAACCTTGGCCTTTTATTGCTATATGTATTTTCTTGCCTATTTGGAGGAGCATATTGAGGTACCCTAGGATGATCCCTCTTGCCAATAATTCCTACAACTTTCATATTATTTTCTATACTTAGTGCTATCTTTTGAGCTTCAGCTAAATTCTTGGGACACCTGTTCCTAAGCTCATATCCAGTCTTAGGATCAAAATATTTTAAATAGATACTTAATGCAATAGGATCAACTAATTTGGATCTAGGAAGTATCTTATTATGTAGTTTAAAAAACCTCTGGTTGAATTCATAAGCTGACTCATTCCGATGCATCTGAATAGTTGCCAATTCATGCAGGGAAAAATCTAGTGCATATTGATTCCATACTGCTCAAGGAACTGTTCATAAAACTCCTGAATGGAGTCAAATGAAGCTGTTGGCAAACTGTTAAACCAATCTCTTGCATCTTCAATCAATGAAATCATAAACAATCTCATCTGCACATCCTCTTATTGCATATCCAAGTCTTGAATAAATGCATGAAAGATCCTTAGATGTTCTTCAGCCATGATTGCACTACTTCCTATGAATTTTGGGACAAGGCTTCTCCAATTGTTATCCATGGGATAAGGATATATTTTAAATATAACCAATCAAATTGTCTGATAATGGTTGTATATGGTGGAGGAGGTGGATTTTGATGATGCTGGTATTGGTACAATGGATTGTTGTGAGGTAGTGGCACATATTACTGACCTTGTGAGGGCTTATGCTATTGACCATGTGGGGGCACACATTGCTGGTGAGGAGGTGGCTAAGAATTTTGATGTTGTGGCAGGGCATTTGGGGGTCTATATTGATTCCATGGTTGATTTTTTTGGGCTCTTGGGGGATTTGAGGGTCCTACATTATTATTCCTTTGCCTATGAGGTGGCACATATTTAGGCAAGTTAGCCATCTGAGCATTAATCTGATCTTTTTGTAACTTCAATTCTTGAAGCTCTCGTATTGCTTGGAGCCTCTGCTCATACTCTATTCTTGCTCTTTCCACTTCTTATCTTTCATACTCCAATCATGCATTTATCTTATCCCAAGCCATGTGTTCATAGTTCTCCTCAAAGGCTACTTCATAGCCAAGTCCATCATGATTCTCTTCAATAATGCCATTTTCTGATCATATTCATGTTGTCTCCTTTCCCTTTCAGCCTCAAATCTAGCCATGAACTCCTCAAATTTCTTGGGGTATGGTTGATATAAGGGATTCCTCTTTTCCTCAGGAGTATGAGGTTCTCTAGATGGGTTGTTTTCAGTTGACAGTGTACCATAGGAATTATGTGTCTCCAAGGGTGCTTTTAATGTTTTGTCTTTATTTGTTGGGCCCATATCATCAAACACCTTCTTGCCCTTATCATTCTTTTGAGTCCATTTACTTTTGTCATTATTAGAATCCTCCTTATACAAAGATCTTCTACCATGCATGTTGTGAGTAATTTTGATAGTCTGAACTCTAGGATGATTCCTTTTTGATATATATTTCACTTTATCAGTTTCAATGCACTTGTTCATTCAGAGTCGCCACTCACTTTCCAAAAGTGAGAAAATTTTGTAATTCGTTGTTCCCAATGGAGTCTTCTGCAAGGTAGTGACTCTATGATGAAGGCATGGGTTTATTTTAATGCTCCCCAGTAGAGTCACCAAACTATTAGGACTCAAAAATGTAGGTTTGAACCACAAGAGATTGCCAAGCTCTCACAAAGTTTTTGGCTAACGTACAAGGCCAAATAGTGAATTTGAACCTTCTACTCTTTAGGCTCTACTGAACCTAGGTGGGTAAACCTATATGCATGAAGCATATTTGAGTTGTGTGTTTCCTCTAAACAATCTATCCACAATGGAAAATTGGAAGTGGACAGATACAAACTTATTTGGTATAAATTATATAAGTAATATGTTTAGTTAACAAATATGGAATTCTAAAAAGACTTAATGAAACTAAGTGAATTAAAACGGGCGAGACTAGTGCCCTTTGAGTATATGGAGTCCAATGAAGACTTAGAAAATGTGACCCGTAATGGAAATAACTTAAACTGTTTTGCACACTGATATAAGTTTATTGTTGGAGTGAAAATACACTAAGAGGGGGGTGAATCAATGTTTATAACTTCTTTGACAAATCTAACTAAAATTGAAAAGAACCACTCATATGTTCTCATTTATCAATGATAGTATCATTCATGAATTCAAATGCAATCATATAAACTGAAATGAGTATTGTAACATTGCATTTTAAAGCAGTAAAGTACTGAAGCAAATGTATCACAGAGACACAAATAGACACAAGATATGCCGAGTGGAAAACCCTCCCGGGGTAGAAAAACCACTCCTGAACCTGCTGCCTTTTTCAAGCTTTCATTTCAATAAATATTTTGACAAAGCCTCAATGGCCGATTTCTGAGCACCAACTCAAGGAGCACCAACCCCTTATCTATTTTTAATAGAACATACAGTAATACAGAGGATCTTTGTGTTTCTCCTTTTTCTGTCAAGTTCCTCTTGACAGACAATGTATATAATTCTCAAGAGTCAAGAATGACTCTTCAGGATTCCATCCATTATCAAATCTTGATACAACTTGAGGAAAAAGATCTAGTTACTCTGTCAATACAATTTTTCATCACAAACTATATTACATTGATATATCTTTTCTTTCTTTTCTCACTGTTTGATTTTCAACCTTTTCCCATTAAGAAACTACAAAAACTGACTACACACTGTGTTTTCCAAATTTTTAGCATTAAAGAACAAAATGGACTTTTGCATGTCTTTATAGTAATGCCCTTTTTTCAAATTTTGTTTTTATGTCATGATAGAGCCCTAATCTCTCTGTTTTTGTCTTTTTACAGAAAACATCATTACATTTTGAAAGTATTACAACTATAGCTTGAATTTCACTTTCCAGAAATTATACAAGGTTGTTTCCAGGTTATAGTACAACTATCAAGTAACACTTCCTGGTGTTGCAGTGATCAAGAGTGAAGGATTCTTTCTTTCTGTCAAGGATAGAATAGTAGTATCCAAAAATAGAGGTGTGACAAAACTTTTTTTTCACTAGCAGCCTAAACATGTAGTGCTTACACAAAACAATAAGAACACATCTTTTAAAAACAAGAATGATAACCATTTTACCCTTGCAGAAACAACAATGCAACTGAAGTATAATTTTAGCAATTGAAACCTCATACAGAATATAACCCAAAAACAGTTACTCATGAACCCAGATGAAGCTAAGAGAATATTTCATGAACAATACCCAGTATAGTAACTGCACTTTTTAAGAAACTGAAACAACAATGCCCAATAATCGAAATCATTATGATGTCAAGCTGAAACAATAAGCTGAATCAAATAAGAATGGTTATCAATGACTTCAAGAGTGAAACAGAAAAATATTCTTGAGGTATCACTTATACCCACTATCCAAAACAAAATGAATCACAAAAATTATGATGATCTTCAGAAGATGCAACCAAGAAACTTTATAAATGAACCCAAAAGATTAACTGATCTAATTTGAGAGTATTTTGAATTGCCCATAAAAAGAAATTATAAACCCTTTAAAACTGTCATGATAATCTATAAAATATTTGCAGTCACATTTTAAAACCAATCATTTTAGACTTCTCTATTGAAAGTAATAGACATTTTTCATTTTTGATTTGCAAAAGAGAGATAGCATAGCTCAAAGTAACCTTGTCTACAAAGTAACAAATCTGGAGAGCAGTCCAAGGATAAATACCTAACAAAAGAAGTTGCTGTCAAGAAATGGATTACCAGATCTGCATGCAAATGAAACGGCCAAAACATCTTCCAAAACCGTGCCTACACCCAGTGGCTGGAAGCTGACACATAGAGCGACCATTGTGATGGTCTTCTTACAACTCCCATTCACTGTCCAAGAACAAAAATACCAGAGATAACAATGAAATGGCTGAGTGCAGTGATCCATGGTGGCAGCTAAAGAGGTGTTCCAAACCCTCAAACAAAGAATCATAGTGATTTTTTCCTAAACATTCACATCAAGCAAAAAATGAATTCCTTTGCAAATGATGATAACATTTAAAGTCCTTAAGGACAAAAAAGATAATGAAATAACTCATAATGCTAATTGAAATCCACGGCCAAAGTAGTCCAAAGTCATGCTGACCAAATCATTGCCCGAATAGAAGACAAAGCATGTGTAATGCCGATTCAAATAATGACAAGCATTATTTCATGTGAAGGGTCGAATACATAAGAATTTATGTTCCCATGTAGCCAAAGCAAAGTCACTTCCAATGTGACAAGTAAAAACTTAATCAGACCAAATACATGTTGTCGGCCTTGAATCCTAGATTTATCCACCTTAAGGACCAAAACATGTGCAAATAATTGATAATTCATTTACCTTTGACCTAAGTCGATTTGCCACCTTATTAAAAATCCAATGCCATAGTGTGCCAAAGATAATGGCCAAAGCCAAGAGATATCAATTAAAACCAAAAATGATATCCACCTCATTATGACCAAAGCAACATGAAAAGTCCAATGGTATCCAAAACACCATAAACACAATAATGATTAATCCCTTATAATATGTCAGAAAATGAATACTGAGAGCTTAAATTTTTTTTATCAGACTATTCCTCATACCCATGCCACTGATTGAAAATGGAGGAATACATCTTTGATGAATATCAAGACATGTTTCATTGTCAAGATGCTTGTAACTGATCAAGCCAAAAATAATCAATCTATAGAAGAACTGTAACCAGAATACTGAATACATGTAATTAAGTGCATCACTGTAACATAATTGTTAGACCAAAAATATATCACCTGATCAATGGAGCAAAGAACCTATAACCAAAATAATTCAACCGAGATCTGCACATGGACCCAAGATATCAGACCCACCAAGATAATATAAATAATGAAGTAAATGTGCCAAATAAACAAGCAGAACAATTGAGACAGTAACCACCAAGATCCCAGAGTAACATAAATTGTCATCAAGGACAAAATAGCACAAGAGGGATTCAACACTTGTATAAACATGCAAGTAAATAGTTGAAAAAATCTACTTGAGACAGATTGACAACCCTAATTATACGGCTCTACATAATGATCCAATTAACACTTTAGAATTACTGTGACTGACTAAAATGATTTAATCTTTACTAGAAAGAACCAATCAACCATATTACACAAATACAACAGATGTACATTGATAAACTACATATACATTTGATATACTAGTTTAAATAATAGAGAAGCATTAAAATGGAAACAACCAAATAATTGAATAATTTTGACAAACAGTTGACACCAAAATTAGGTAGCAAAATCAAACATCTTCATTGAATTCTTCAAAATTTATACATGCATCATGGTCCTCACGACATAAAATTTCTAAAAATTTATTCTATTCTAGCTACTTCTCTCTTCCAACCCTTATTTTGTCTCGAACTCATTTTTTTATACATTTTAGAGAACCTTTCCCGTGCCTTTTGGTTTCTGGTCTGTTCACATTCTCATGAGAGGCCAAGAGTCACACCATTTGAGAAAATATAACTAAAATATGAAAAAAATAACAAACACAACAACAACGGTAACTCTACCGTGTTACCTCATGCCTACATTTCCTCTGCTATGGTGCCGCGGTGAAATTTTATGCTACACCTCCATATACCACCCTATCGCAGTCTATCCTTCACCTCCCCACGGTACCGCAGTGACTTGCCTTTCACTGTCATCTCCACCGCTCTACCATGGTCTCTATTCTGACCTGCAGCAGTATAACGGTCTCTTCCTTACATTGCTCTCTACCGCCCAACTGTGCACCACATTTTGTCTTCCCACAGTATGACGGTGACCTATCTTTTCTTTTCTCTCCTTACCGCTCTACCACGGGTCTTATTTCATCCCTCTGTAGTGTGGCGGTATCTTCATATTACTGCTCCTTTGCACACCGCACTATCGTGGGTTACTTGTTGACCCTTCACAGTACAGTGGTATGCACCTTTGTCAACGGTCTGCTCCTTCTACTTCTCTATCGCGGTGCTTATTCCGTCCCTCTACGGTATGGCAGTATCGACCAGGACTATTCTCCCTACTGCTCTACCATGGGCCAAGTTCAAACTCCTTGCGGTATGATGGTATACCTTTATAAAATTCCCTTCACTTCTCCGCCAAACCGCGGGCCAAGGTTATGCTCTGCATGGTATAGCGGTAAGGGTATGATGTGACTGCTCATAACCGTGATACTGTGAGCCATTTTGCAAAGGGTTGTGGTAAGGAGGTAAGAGGTGTTGGCTAAGAAAGGTGGATGATAAGGCATCGATATGGTGGTAAAAGGAAATTTTAGCATTGTGGATGGCAGTAAAGTGATTTTTCATGAACAAGATAGGAAAATAATGGGTTCAAAAGGATAAAATCCCTTAGAATTTTTATGAAAATTCTGGTTCTAACACAAGGTCTTTAAGGGACATGATTCTAAATGCAAAATTTTAACATGATTATAACTTACAAAGTTGAGGGTTGGACATGGTAGGGGAAGCGTGGGATATCTTGTGATTTTAAAGGAATGAAAATTAATGATGTGTTTTGTGGTATGGTTTCGAGCTTGTTGATCTTGTTTGGAGGAAAAAATAATCATTATCTCCTTCTTGACGTGATCAAGGCTCACATGGATATTTTCAAGTTATGGAGGGCCGTTAAATCCAAATATGTTGATAAGCCTAATTTCAATTCCTCCCGTATTTGTGAAGATTTGCAAGGTAAGAATATTAATGAGACTAATTATTTACAAAAATAATTATGAGATCATGGCTCTAGCAATTGTGTCTTTGGCTTCACCTAAAAGAAAGTTCTCAATTCCTACTCTTTATGGGATTATTTTTAAACTTTGAGTAAAATATTTTTCTGCAAGTTTGGTAGAGAGCCGAAGAGGTGTGTGGTTATGAGGAATAGCTCGCAACATTCAAAAAAATTGTAGAGTGCTAAGATGGTCGGGGAGGGTCGAGGAAGCGCATGGAGCCTTCAAATTTCCAGATGCTTAAATATAATATAGACTTGTGGAGATTGTTTTATAATGTGGGCATGGTTCCTTTCTTTAAGACTATGAAGGGCTACAATGAGAGCCTTACTTCCAATTTCACTAATTTGTGGTGGAAGGGTAATGTTTCTATTGGTTCTATCAACTTTGAAGTGATGACGAGGTTTATCATGGAAGCTATAGGATTTCAAAATCAAGGTATAAAGGTGGAAAAGAAGAGTGGGGTCGACTACCAAATGTTTGTGGACAAGTTTCTACATGATGGGGAGAATTTGAAATGCTTCCAAAATGGGTATGTGAGGTTAGAGCTTCCGCCTCCCTACGCCTTGGTGATTTTTTTTGTAATGAGGTATTTTACACTAGAAGGAAGATACATGTCTATACATGCATATAATTTTCCTTTGCTAAATCATATTAGGCATGGTGAAAGAATTAATTTGCCCTTCTACTTATTGTCTTCCCTAAAAAACAACATAGAGAAAGGTGCTAGCCCTCCCCTACATCAAGGTTTGATGATTGCTCTATACAAGCATGATCTTTCACTAAAACCTCCTAGAAACCCTCTTGTTGCTAGAAATTATAATCAAAATTGCAATGATGGTGACAATGATGAACCCCCTGAGGATACAAACCCTACTTAGGAACCTATTCCTTGTCTACCTCCCATTGTTGCTGCTAGAAGGGTGTTAACCCTTGCTAAAATCTATTCCCTTGTTGCTATATTTTTGAGTCCTTCTACCCCTGTGACTCAAAAAATTATTGTTAAAGGTTCCATTGAGTCTAAGCTTGTGAAAGCGACTCCGGAGAAGAGAAAAAATTCTCCTCTTCTCCTGGATTTACCCAAGTCTAAGAAAATTAAAAATGATCTGAACCTTGAAAATGATGTTATTACAATCAGTGAAGAGGGCATGCAAAAAGAGGATTTGAAATATATTAAGTAAGGGAAAGGAAGTGGTGGTCGTAGTTCTACACGCTTGGCAAAGGTTGCTTCCAAGGATAAGAAAGGAAAACAAAAAATCTTTGTGTATGAAGAGGAAGACTTGGAAAATGAAGAATTTGAAGGCTAGGTAGATGAAGATACTAATGGGATGGAGTTTGAGGATACTACTTATGAAATGGGGGAAGAGGAATCAAAAAAGGAAAAGGAAGATGATGATGAGAAAACTGATATGGATGAGGACCAAAAGAATGATACTCTAACTATTATGGATGTTGGGAATAGTTGCAATGATAATATAGTTGATGATTCTAGCATGGATTATATGAAAATAATACTAACATATTTGTAGGTATAGATGGATGACATGGATAAATCCTTGGCCACGCTGATGAAGGTGACTAATAGGTTGATGCGAAGAGTGATGATTGGTGCAATTTTTGGACAAACAAAAATTGCTAGGAGGCTGAAAAAGTTGGGGAAGTTTGATGATTTGAAGGTGTTAGATGAATCAAAGGGACCTAACTAGAGTGAGTATGTCTCCCTAATTGGTGAATATTGGGACCTGTTGGGAAAACCCGAGTAATGGATTTCTCTTTTGATGATATTTTATGACTGCTCTCCTTTTTTTATCTTTTTGCTTCCAGATTCTGGATGACTATTTCATAATAGCTTTGTTATGGTTTAGGACTTGTTGGTACATGGTGGATTTGATTAATGGTCTATGTAGCTTTAAGTACTCTAGTAGTAACTTTATGTTTTTAATTAAACAAGACATTTTTTTCCAGCTTTTATTCGTAGTGAGAGATCAATATGTCGAGTAGCAAGTGCAACAAGGGTAAGAATCCTTAGGGTGGTGAAGGGACTAGGAGGCCATCAAAACACCCAAAATGTAGATTTACCATATAGTCTTATTTTGGAATTGGCAATGCTTCTGATCCATCAGATCAAGATGGAGCTACATCATCAAATCTTCCACCAAATATTAATGAAGGCATTCACAATACCTCACCGCCATCGGAAGGTCAAGGTGAGATTTTCATTGAGCCAAATGAGTCAAATGAGAATGGGAATACCGTAGAAGATGCTCCAAGGGATACCCTGGTTAGCTAGAATGAGATAATTAACTTGGATGATGTTGGTAGTAAGAAAATAAAAGGAAAATAAAAAGTGGGGCACAAGTGGGAAACGACAAGGAATTTTCAGCTTGATTGGGTGTCAAAGTACCCATTCATTGTACCAGTGGAGAAAGAAAACAAAGATGAACCTCTAACAAAATGAAAGTGTATGATTTATAGTTGGAAATGTAAAAGAGACAAGAAGTTGTAGCTAAAGCTTGACACTATAGAAACATGTATTGGTAAAGTTTATGAAAAAAAAATCATAGATGGAAATAAAAGGAAGAATATCTTCATGTTAAGTATGCCACAAAATATGAAGAGCATAAGCAAAGAATGTTGAAGCTTGCAACATGTTGAGGTACAATTGAGACTCAATTTGGAAAAGCAATGGAAGGAGCACAACTGGAAAAAACTATTTAGATGAGTGTTGGTTTTCATATTTTGTCTAGAGGGCGTCCTATGATAGACTACCCAAAATATTTTAATTTATTATCTTTTTTGGGTGTTCCTCACTTTCTTGGCACACATTGGTCAGTAAACGTTGGATGGGAATAGGAAAATTGTCTTGCTACAGTGGAAAAGAAAGATTTAAAGGAGAAAGTAAAAGAGTCAAACTTCATTGCATTATCTTTAGATGAAGTTAATATGGTAGATAATACTTCTTGGGTATGTATGCATGTGTATACTATAAAATAACATGTCTACCAAGCTCATCTTCTCCATGTTCATAAAATAAAGGACAGTTCAACATCGCAAAATCTATTTGAGCTAGTTAAGAAATATTTGAATGAAACTGAAGGTATGGATGACTTGAATATTGCCAAAAAGTTAGTGAGTGTAGGAGTTGATGGAGCTGTAGTAATGCAAGGTAATAGGAATGGTGTTTTCACAAAGTTACAAACTAATTTTGCACCATACATGATTGGTATTCACTGCATGGACCACATAATGAATTTAACATTTATAATTGTAAGCAAGTTTCATATAGTATCAAAATTTGAAAATCTAGTCCGCGAGCTCTATACATACTTCTTCTGAAGTCCCAAACATTTTGCGGAATTTCAATTTTTTGCTGAGGGAATAACAATAGGAAACAAGCTTTTCAAGGATGTTGATACCAGATGGATCTTCATGCATGGACCAACACAACGAGTTCTTTCAGAATATTAATCCTTGATTGGAGTAATTTACGAGCATCACAACATAGTACACAAAGCTCCTGACCTCTTACACAGGTTAAGGGATATAGAGACACTCTTGAATTTATCTAGTATTCTGCCCATGTTGGATGAAATGAACAATCTTGTGAAGAAATCCCAAGACACAACTATCTATATTAATGAATATGCTAAACTACATAGACATACATGCATGGCCCTTCATCATTTATATCTAGATCTAACTTCTAAAAGCCCAATTTTTTCATCTGGAAAAAATTACTAATTTGAATCAGCCTGATAATTATTTATAGTTTAATGTAAGCAAGAACTTATGTATCTATGTACATGGATTTGAGATACCAATGTACCATTGTACAACATCTAGGCACTCTATCAGAGAAGTACTTGTTAGAAAGGAAGCTTTTAATGACATTGTTAAATCTGTTAGTGATAATTTGAAGGAAATTGCAAAATGTCTTTCCACAAAGATTTATGATAGATTCCCTCAGCAAGAAATACTTGAAGCCATGGGTATTGTGTATCCTCAATTTTGCGTAAATCGAGATAGCCCAACCTATTTTTATGATAAAGTAAATATCTTGATCGAACATTTTTCGAAAAGTGTAAAATACAATGAGCAAACAACAGAAGGAATTATAAATGCAGATAAGCTTAGACAACAATGCAAGAATTTTGAAAGAAGTATGATGGAATAGTTTGATTCCATGGGAATGGATAAGTCCTTTGAAACAAGATCAATAACAAAGGCTTGGTACAACTTAGGTTAGAGTGAAATATTGCATGGTTTGATATCAAAATATTTTAAACTTGTTGATTTATGTTGAACAATGATATTGGGGTCGGTGGAGGTTGAGAGAGTTTTCATTTCATTGGCATTTTAAAATCAAAGATAAGAAACAAACTAGACAAGAATTTGGAAAATTTCTTGAGGGTGAAAGGAACTATGTATAATGTCAAAAAAAATCCTTTTGAAAGGGCACTCACAATTTGGAGGTCCGTATGTGAAAGAAGAGGGTTGTGTAACACTCCAAATGCTGGTACTAGTGGCACTGGTGGTGGGACAAATGACATGTACACAATGAATGTTGAATTTGAGACATAGGGCAAAGAAAATGAATACCAGACTTAGAATCAAGGTGACTCTTTCACTTTATCTCAAGTTGAATGTTAGTTTTAGGAACCTGACTCCATTTGGGATCTGGAAGTGAATTAGCAACTTTTAGGTATTTATAATACACTTCATGAATCATTTTCTAAATTATAGTTGATGATATTTTATATTATATTCTATGAAATTGTGAATCATTGTATTTCATGATATTTTATTTTATATTACACTTCATGAATCATATTCCAAACTCTAATTGATGATATTTTGAAAGTTTATTTATAAATTTTATTTGTTGGCTAAATGACCAAGAATATTTATCATGAATACACAACTTAGATTAGTGCCTTAACCTAGGAAATGAAGTCAATCTTAACAAAAATATAATGGGGTAATAGATTTAACACATAGCATCATTTAAGCTTTGATAATACTGCATTAAAACATCACATTCATTGTATTCTAGACCATAACTTCTTATAAGGATCCCGAAACTTGAATTTACATAAACCTATAGCTTCACCTGAGCAATCTAATTAATTCTTTGAATTAAAACAAAGATAAAAGCCATACATCATTGAAACACAATGAGACCAATAAAATAATCCTTGATAATTTTATTCATAATTCATGAACTAAGTACAACAGGAGAGAAATGGATTTGCATTAGCACCTTTCTATATTCAATTACTAGTATTGTTATCAAAAATTACATAAGAATATTGACATACTGAAAACCTAAGACAAAATTCTAAAATTTTCTCTGTATTCTCATTACAAACATTCTCTCTATGATCAATCAATAATCAACCCATACTTCTAGGCTTGAATTCCTTCTTATAGAAATGAAGGAGCAAACAAGCTTTGGGCTAGAAAGTACACATGTACCATTTCTATTAGACTATTACAACATACATTCCCTCTTGTAGTTATATTTGCAATTCAACAAGAGGGAAATGTCACATGGAAAATTTAAACCATTTACATTCATTGATGAAGATCTGGTCTTGCCTTCCAAAAGGAACATTTCACTTGATGTAGCAATATATCCACATGCTTTCAAAAAAATTTCCACGTGCACCAAAATCAAAAGAAAGAAAAGCATAAAGTGAATAGAAAATAGTACTTTATTTGCATTCAAAGTTACCTCCAGGTCTGCAACCTTGTCAACAATTTCAAATAGGAGAGAAAACAATATTTTATCCATACTTTATCAAAGGCCTAATATGTACTAGTTCCATGCCATGTATTATTCTTCTCCCAACCATTATTCACCATTGTTGCAAACCAAAAGACCAAAATTGTAGTGACCATCCCTTAGCAACAACTCAATACTCCAAGACATCAAGGTATTTATCCTTTCATGCTTGAAACTCTTCCTCTATGGGCCAATTGAAAGTGATAATATCATCAGCCTTTAACCTATAGGGAGCATATTTGGTAACAAATTGATTTACTTCTTTCTAAAATTCTTCCAAAGAAATTCTTGCTTGAGCAAGCATGTCCATGTTTTTATTTAGCATGCTCATGTCATTTTTCTCTCAAATTGAGGCTGATTGCTTTGAAATCACCTCATTTGCCTCCTTTCTCTAGTCCTGTAGAGATTTAATTTCACCATTATCCTTTAATATATCAGGAAGGAGACCAAGATTGAGCCTCTAAAGGCTCAATCTTTCCCTAGAATTATTGAATTCCATTCACAGTTCTAAGGGTGGGTTGGATTTTGTCAAGCTTACTTACATCATGCTCAGATCACATGACCATTAGCCTCAAATCTTGGAGTCTTGGGATCCATTTATCCATGAGGGGAATTGCCACCTCTTTTTCTATGTCAAAATTATTTATTGCATCAACCATGGAGGAATAATTAGCATGGATGTTAATTAATCTCTTGTCAACTCCTCTATTCAAATGCTCCAATACTGCAGTCATAATTTTCAAATTGCTGACAAAAATCACCTTGTCATGTTGGTCACACTTTTTCTTATATTCCTTTAGCTTTTCAAGTAATTCTTCTTTATTGATTTCTTCTCCCTATTGTGCCTCTAATGTGCTAGGTTCCTCCACTGAGATGGGCATATTTCCCTTATTTTAAGGCACAATTACCCATGAAGAACTTGTGGGAGGGATGGGGGAAGATGGTGTTGGCTCTTGTGATGTATAAGGAGAAGCAATACCTATTTGCATTGGCTTACTCAGTTGTAAATTCTACGCCTTATATTTCAATAAAGACATCTCAGTCTGTAACTACATTATTTGTTGTTGGCCTTTGCCATATTGAATGAATAAATCATTATAGAATTTTTTGAATTTCTCTTTTTATTTTGTCACTGATTCAACTATTGCTTTTGTGAAATGTGCAACATTCACTGACATATTAGTGACATCAATAACTAAGGTATCAAGCATCCTTTTTATGATGAATCCCCCTCTATAGTCTATAGATGGCTCTGCAACTTCTGGCTTCTTGGTGTTGGGGGCTAGGGCCTAGATAGCTAATGTATCCCACTACTCACTAAATGCATATCCTTGCAATGCAATTGTAGCTTCCTCCTTAGAATTATATAGAGGTCTATCATACCTCTTCACCATGTCAAAAGAAATTGCAGAAGATAAATTCCATTCTGGCAATAAAAGAATACCACTTTTTCTCACTAACTCTCTCCCTTCTTGTGTAGTTATTTCTTGAAAGATTTCTTTCATCTCATTTATTACTTGGGCTTGAATGACTACATCAGGAAACTTTGGATGCAAGCTCCTCTTCTTTGCAATATTATTAAAAAATTCATCCTTCTTGGCCCTCCAAGAAAACTCCATGAAAGCTTTAGATTTGACAAAAGAGTCATCAACCATGAATTTGGTACATGCTTCTTCTTTAACATCATCTTTGTTATTTATGCATGTGAGGTCAGCCTTACTCAATCTAAGACCAAGTTTCTATGGCACCATCTCCCTAGGTGGAGAAGGAATTCCCTATTGAATCTCTTCTTCTATCACCAATATTTCATCATCTGAGTCTTCCTCATAATTTACCAGGCCAATTGATTCAACCTTTTAATTCTTTTGAGGTGGTTTCCTGGGTGGTGAATCAATTTCCACAATCATAGGAAAAATTGACCTAGGAGGAGATGGTGGTGGAATTTGATGTACTGGTGAATGCATTATTTGTTCCTCTTGTTGAGAAGAGGTTTTTACTGATTGTTCCTTCTCCTTCACCTTGTCCTTCCTCCTTTTGCAATTACTTTCTTTTGGGGCTGGGGGACTGGTCTTTCTTCCATCACAAGGGTATCCCCTTCACATTTTTTTTCTACTACAACAACCTTCCCCTTATCTTGAATTAGCCTTTCTTCCATCACAGGGGTATCCCCTTCACCTTTTTCTTCTACTGCAATAGCCTTCCCCTTATCTTGGATTAGCATTTCACCTTCCAAATTGCCAACCACTATCTCAAAGTTCTGAAAAAAATATTCAATTCTTTGCATTACATTTGGGATCTCTCCAAGAGATGTAAATTGTGGGTCCTTTGCTCTTATCTCCTTTTCTAATTTATTGAAGGAAATCCACTTTATCTTTTGGTCATCTTGTTTTTGAAAGTCAAAACTGTTTCTTATTATATCTTTTGAGAAGTAAAGGTTATGGATGAATTTTGAGCTCCAAATTCTTGTCTTGAACCATTCCATGAATCCCTTGGGATAATGGTTCCTTGCTCCCACCCTCTTCATTTCAAAAGGTTTGAGCACATCATTTATTTTTCTCTATCATCCATTTATCATAAAAAAATAGAAAAACAAGTATATATAGGGAAAAAGGTTCCCTTACCATGATCCTTCAAGTGGTTGTTCTCCACATCACCTAATTTCCATATTACTTCTAGAAAACCAACTCTTTCTGGCACATCCCTTGGAAATATATGGGGTGAGACACTTGTGCCATACACCCTCAAGATTGTGTAACTTGGGTAAAGGATCACATCCCCCAATTGTGATCAATATTCAGATCTGGCCTCCTATCCTTAGGCCTCAAAAAGTCGTGCAAAGCAGCAAGAATTCTTGGCATGTTCATAATTAATACCCTCCTTAGCTTGGAGGAGAAAAATTTCTCAAACACCACATAACTAGATTTGCTCAAATTCCTGTTAAGGAGTGTGGTCCAACACTGTGCAGGTAAATCCATATAACCAACCATTTTCTCCAATATCATATCCTTACCAAAATATGTAGCTCCTTTGAAAAGAAACATATGCATGAATAAGGAATACCAATAAAATATTACTCCATTTTGAAATTTCTTCAATCAACCAAGCCCTCATGGATCTTCTCAGCCAAATATCCTCCATAGTCATAAAGTGTGCAACAAGTAGGGTGATGGATGTGTGCAACCATATACATCCAAGCAATTGGAATACCTATAGATGGGTCATATATTATGATTTGAAACAAAGAATAGAATTTCCTTTGGAAGTAAGAGACCAAATAATTGATGGGGGATGGCTCTTTGTCTGAGGGGCCCAAATAAATCTTCCCCTAACCCTTAACAGTTTCCAAATATTTCTGCAAAACTGAGATCTTGAAGGTATGTCACCCTCTCATATTTAGCCTTGGGTGCCTTCTCATTAATCTTGACCATATCTTCACTCCACTTAGTCAATTTGAAAACCTCAACAATTTCTTCCCTGGTGAGTTTTACCATCTCAATCCCATCAAATATTCTTATAGTCCTTGAGACTGGATCATAATTTTCAGCCATTACCTTTAATAGGTCAACATCCATGTAGACATTTCGCACTATCAACTTTCCCATATCCAAATTCTAGGGGTTTCCCACAAGAATGTTGTTGTGCAATTTTGCACACACACCCCACTGAAAATAGGGACCCTCTTTTGCTTGGCCTTTTGGCTCTTTTACGTGGCCTTGCCCCTTTTTGAGCTTGTCTTTGAAAATCTTGAGTTTTTGTTTTTTGGGTTCTTTGGTGCTTTAGTCTTGGATTTGGGTTACTTTACAATGTTCCTAAATGCCTATCTTGCTTGTACAGTGCTCCCACTATGCCAACACTTTAAAATTCTAAGTCTTTTGGACAATTTCGGGTTTTTCCCTATTCTCGGGAGTTTTCCCTTCAGACGGATTTCCCCAGCTACTTGGAAAACCCGACAGGACTAGTTTTGCGCTGTCTTCGGGGATTTTGATGCTTCGCGGATTTCCACCTTCCCCATTTTTTTTCAACTTTTTCCTTCATTCCTTTGTTTCCTCGATTTGCATCTTTGGGGCAGTTTACCTCGATACTGTGAGGGCTTTGTGTCTGGGCCGCAGTTGGGTGGTGGAACTGCCTTACCGTAGGGGGCTTTCATTCCCAGTGTGGTAGCATGGTGGTCCTGCCTTACTGCGGGAGTCTTTAGTCGACGACGCGCTTGCATGGGGTTAGTCCGTTTGGTGCAGTAGCGTAGTTTACCTTGATACCACAAGTGTCTCTAAGCCTGATTGTGGTTGTGCAATTCACCTCCATACTATGGGGGCTTTGTGCTTGCCTTGCGGTGTTGCAGTTTACCACATTACCTCGGTGGTCAAATGCTTGGCTCGCAGTACCACGATTTTGGTATCTTTGGAGGCATTAGAAGGTCAGATTGTCAGTCAATGGCATGTGAACTTTGTTGACCTCGTAAGAGTCTGTTGCCTTGGGAAAATCCCGATAGTCCATCCCTACTTCATTTTCCCATGATTTGATAAGTATTGCTAGTTTTGGTGATTTCCACCCTTGTCGGTTTTTTCTAAAATTCTGCTCTTTGTCAAAGATTGAGGGGATTCGTGAGTTGATGAATAATGGTTCTACATTGCATGATGGATTTGGATGATTTGATGATATGTGAAAATATTCCTAGAGTTTTGACTGATGAGTGATTGGAATTTTTGTGATTTCTTTGATTTTCTTGCTAAAATCCGCTTGGCCCGGAATTCCCCAAAATTCCTTCCTGACTTGAATTTTGTGGAGGGGTAAAAATCTCGAACTTTGACAGGGCTGCTTTAATGAATTTTTAATCGATTTTGATGCTTTTTTTGGATCTCTCTGATGATTAACATGTTGTTTGCTTTAGATTAACATATTTTTTCATGCCATAATGAATGCTAATGGTGGGCATTTTGAGTGCAGGTTGGATCAGGTAGGTTGTTGCTTTCAAGGCCAAAGGAAGAAGTGGGTGTACTTAGAGGATGTTACAAGATTGTAGCTAGGTACATTTTGCGGCTGTGGGTAGGTGAAACTCGCTCATACGCGGCTAGGTCGACGTGCTCGAGGGTTCTTTGTCTAAGTTGGGTGTGACATGGAGGGTTCAAACTAGTTTGACTTGATCAAAGTCGTTGGAGAGGCCCAACTCGACTGATTGGTTAGTGACTCATATTCATACTCATATGATGCACATGTTACCATTTTTTTGCGTTGCACCGATGGGAAATTAATGGTAAAGGGACCTATAGGGTTTGATCGATCTGAATAAGGATTTGTGGAGATCCCAGGCCAATCTGAAGGGGTGCCTCATGCATTCATTATAGGATGGTGATTTATTGCGGGCTATTTGGGCTGATAGGCTTGGTGGCCGACCTTCTCTGTAACCCTAGCTCAGGCCAACATGAGACAAGATTTCTATAAGTATGGAATTTTGCCTTATTTGTAGGGGTTTGTTGGTTAGTTAAGAAAAAGAAGGTTATTGTTGGAAAGTAAAGGGTTAGATAGTAGATTAGAAAAATTAGGAGTTAGTTTCATTTTCAAGAAAATGTTGTAATACAGAATATCAGAATTGTTTCTATCACTGGTGATTTAATACAAGTGAAGACATTGTGTTATTATTAGTGTCTTCTTTGCATTGATTTGTCTTCCATGGTTCTTATTCTATCTTCCAAATTGCTTGGAAATATCTGAATGTATTTTAGGTTTAGAGTAAATAATTTAATGATGCTTATGATTTAATGCTTGGAGTGTTGTAAAAATCTCTAGTTCATACTTGGGGCAGCTTCTTGATTGTGGGATTGTTGTGCAAGGTCAAACTATACCTATTATTTATGTGCTTATTTCAATTGTGGAAACTTGTCCAGGTCAACTGCAAAACTAAGGTTGGCTTGGATGAACATGCATAATTTGAACATCTTTAATTCCTTAGAAGATTGCACTATTTATGTGAGATTGCAAGTATAGCCTGGGTTAAAAAAAAAGTAGTTTTAAAGGGATTGGTCTATTCCAAGTATTTCCTCATTGGTATTGTTAATCTTAGGAGTAATATTAATTTTAGGATTTATGAAACCCTTACCTTTTGCTATTTCTTGAATTGTGGCTAAAGTAGGAACTCAAGTATCACCCTATTGCAAAATATGATAAATTTACAGTATCCAACATTTGGTTTGTAAGGTCCCTTTGTGATTACCAACATTTTCACATTTATCACTGAGTGTTTCCACTACATTTTCATGACCTAACACCTAAGAGACCTTGGGGTTATCTCTTTTCTCATAGAGATCAACCTTTCAAGAGAGATAGAATACTATATTCTATCCGAGTTGTTGCTGTGTAGAAAACACCATCAACAAGATTGGCGCTAGAAGGAGGGCCCTGAATAAGAAAGCTGGAGAATTTTCTAAATGCCCTTTCTCCTGAGAGACTCAAAAGGAGAACCAAATCTACCCCAGGAGAAGAAGAAGAGTTTCAAGAACTACCACCTCCAACTAGGTCAAGAAGGACTAGAAGAAGGGAGGAGTCATCATCCAATCCATTATTTCCACCATCTTCACCCTCATCCACCTCATCTTCATCCAATTCAAAGGTTGGTTCCATTCAACAATCCCAAATAGTCATCACTCAAACTTTACCACCTCCACCTCCACCAATGACTTTCTTGGCAAACAACCCATCACCTCTATCCTTCAACAACTACAATGTTATGCCCAAGAACCCTAAGCATTTTTTCTCCGAGTTTCACACGAGTGATCCTAATAGAACAACAGATGAGCATATTTGGATTTTTCAAACCTGTCTGAGGGATAAAGGGATTAATCATGAAGATGTTGCATGTAGGATTTTCCCTTACTCTCCGGGATAGGAGGATTTTTACTGGTACAACCACTTGCCTGCTGCACCCATCCATTACTGGGCTAAACTTGAGGCTTCCTTTTTGTAGATGTTTAAAATTACCATTAGTGCCAATGAGCTTTACATGCAGTTTACCAGAGTTAAGAGAGAATTCAATGAACCTATAGGATCATTCAATAATAGGTTCCACCATGCATACACTAGATTGTAGAAACCTTATGCTGTGGATGATGCCACTTCCTTGGAAGTCTATTTTGAGGACCTATATAGTCTTACATCAACCTTCCTTAAGTGGAGAACTAATCCTCCAATCACCCTGCTCACTACATATACAAAGGCTATTAAGGTTAGTACTGATTTGAGACAACACTTGTCAGGACCCTCACCATCTCTGGGACCAGCTACCCACCTTAGGAAACTCCAAGCTCTTAACCAGGCACTAACTAATCACACTCCCATTATGAATCCCATTCCACAGTTGCCTTTGGTTCCACACCCAGGTCATCCAATAAGTCAGGCTCACCCAATTCCCAGTTATCCACAACAGAGTGCCAATCAACCCCTTTATCCATAGTTGCAAGCTAGTTTCCCTACATATTTATAGAACTCAGAAGTTTTGAATTAGTTTGCGGGTCCCAAAGGAGTGTCAGGATACCCCCCAAACAATGCAAATTCAGTGCCTTATAGTAATTATGATAAGGAAAGCTTAGATGAGCTAACCAAGCAAGTGAAGAAGCTGAATATGGAGGTAACCTACTTGAGGAGCCAGACCAACCAACTCCAAGCTTCCTAGAGGATCATGCAATCAAATTACAATAGGGAGAATCAGGATGTTGCACCAGGGCAACACTCTTACAGAAATCAAAATTTTGAAAGAGGCCAAGGTTTTGGTCAAAAATTTGATAGAGGTCAACAAGGTGGACAAGGGTTTTAAAGGAGACAACCACCTAGGTAGAATAGGCCATGGAATATTGGACCTAATAATGGAGGATTCCCCACTCCACTGGACCTAATAATGGAGGATTCCCCACTCCACTAGACCAACCTTCCAATCAAGAGAAACCTTTGAGTAGAGTATATCTAACTGAAGAAACTTTGTTAGGGTGGTGTAGGCTCCACAAGATAGGTCAACACTCAGAGTTGGATTGTTTTGAATTTCAAACTGTTGCTTCCATATTTCAGTGTGAAGTTTAAAACAACTCGACTAGTCGAGAGTTGGTACCCTCAAATCTGTATGATTCCCTAGTTTTGGTGTTGAATCATGCTCGATTTCCTAGGGATGAAGATAATGAGAGAAAGGATGAGTCAAGTAGCCATAATGAAGAGGCTGAACAAGTGTTGAATGAAGATCAAATATCTTAGTTATTTAATGAGGGAACTGAGAATGATAACGATCCATTAGATGAAGAGGGGGATGGTATTGAAGAAGTATAGATGTTTCAACAACCTATAAGAAAGTATGATTTGAGGAATAGGCCTAACAAGAATCCACAAACTAGAGGCCCATTTCCCATGTCTATTCCTCCAAATAATTTTACCACTCCACTAGACCCACATGCCAACAATAATCCATCTTACTCTCAGGTGCCAACACAATACTTTGCAAAAGGAGGAAAACCTGATATGTCAAAAGGAAGAAATACCAATGCAGCAAAGGATAGGTAGACTGGTCATTCTAAGGAGACCCACACTGACATGAATGTGGGAAAATTAGGTGAATATGTAACTGAAGAACTCAAAAAAGTAAAGGTGAGTCTCTCTTCTTTTGAGTTGTTAAGGGTTTCTGAAATCAGAAATGTAGTCCTAGGGTCTTTCAATTCAAGTAAAACACCACAAGGAGTAGCAATCAACGAGGCAGTTGACATGCCTCCTAGTTCACAGGCACCTAAAGGTCCAAGTCAAGCACAACCTAGAGAAAAGGGTAAAAAAAAGGATAAGAACCAAGTTGCACAAGTTGACACTCAATTGAGTTTGTTCTAGGGAAAGATGGAAACCCCTCCCTTCCTGATTTCTATTCGTATCTTTGGGAAGAATCTGCATAATTGTCTTCTAGATTTAGGGGAATCTACAAACGTTATGCATTTTTCTATTTGTAGGGATCTAGGTATTACCCCTGCAACCTCTCAGAAGGTCACCCAATTGGACAAAACATAGGTAAATATAGTGGGAGAACTGAACATGATCCCCATGCAAGTTGCTTCAGATCCTAGAGTGCAACAAGTACTTAATATTCAGGTGGCAGATATTCCTAACAATTATGGTTTGATCTTGGGTTGAGATTTCACCAAGGCACTAAATGGATATACATTCATGAATCATTCTCACATGTGGCTCCACTGGAAAGGAGTCCCAAATCAAATCAGAATTGAAAGAGAACCCCAGAATGAAGTATGTGATCACTGAATATTAGAATACTTTGAATGAGATATTGGTGTCAGAATTTAGCATGGGGAACTATGTCTTGGCTGCCTCTATTTTAGATGCAAAAGAAGTTTTTATGTTGCAAAGCTTCTCTGATGAATCCACATCAGAAGCCAACAGTTCTAAAGCACTACTCAAGCAAAAAAAGGAACTTGAGGACTAGGAAGATAGACAACTCAGCTTGCTGGATAATTTCCAAGACTTTATCCAGAAGTGTGTGGAGAATCAGATTCAATTGGGAAAAAATATGGATTTTAAGGAATTGTTGCTCCCCAATTGGTGCAGAGTTCACAATGCCCCTCACTTTGAGCTGGAATGCTACCTATGCCAAACTACAGTGGATCAGATACAAAGATGCATTAACCCAACCCCAGTTGTCAGGCTAGATATACAGAGTATTCAAAATGATCCAAAAGGAAAGAGCCTAAGGCCTCCTGAAGAGACTCTGGGCAGTAGCAAGGACAGGGTTAGTCAGAAGAAATCAAGAGCTAATGGTTGCTAGATATTGAGATTTGATGGATCCAAATAAAACAAGGGTGCTGAAGCAAGATTTGAGCTAATCATCCCTAAAGGTAAAACTTATTTTGCTGCTCATAAACTCCAGTTCTAGTGCACTAATAATGTAGCTGAATATGAGGCTTTGGTCCATGGATTATTAATGGAATTGAGAAAGAAAGTCAAGATCTTGCAAGTTTTTTAAGATTCTGAGCTGGTAGTTAAACAAGGAAGCAATACTCATGCCATAACATAAGAATTACCTCTACAAGAACAGAGTATGGGATCTCATTGAGGGATTTGATGCATTCAACATTCAATTGATCCCCCGAAGTAAGAATCAAATTTCTAATTCTCTAGCACAAGCCACAAGTACATTACAACCTTTATCACTTTCAAGTTTGAAGAATTTCACTACGTAGCTCACCCCAGTACCCTCAGTGCCTGAAAATATCACCAATTTTGAGGTGTTTGAGGATGACAAGAATATTCTTTATTTCATCACTAGTTGTGATGTGTTTGCTTCCTAGGTGATTGATGAGGCAGAACCTCATGAGGTTGAAATGGACCTAGAAGGGGTCATTAACTTGAAAACTAATACTATCCCATGGGGCATGGTGCAATTAGAGAAATTTTTTGATCTAGATAAGATAAAAGAATCAGAAGCAGCATGCCAAAAGGGAATCTCTTAGCAGTCAGTGTGAAATATACAACATGGGACCTAGGAGGGTGTAAAAAATGTCTTTATTGGTAAAGTGTGCACTCCAGAGGAAAGGAGAGGAATTTTTGATGCCTTGCACACTTATCAAGATGTGATAGCATTGAGCTATGATGACTTAAAGACATATGATACTTTAATCATGACACATACTATTCCCCTAAAGTCAAATGTTAAACCATTCAGGCAAAGACAGAGGCCAATTAATGCTCTACTGGAGCCCATCATTCAAAAGAAGGTGTAGAAGCTTTCAACATGAATCATATTCCAAGTAAGAAATTCAACATGGGTTGCAAACCTGGTTCCAATAAGGAAGAAAAATGGAGAAATCAGATTGTGTGTTTATTTCAGGAACCTTAACAGGGCATCAGAGAAGGATAATTATCCCGTCCCTTCACTGGATGAAGTACTTCAGATTGTTAATGGGTCACAAATGATGTATTTTTTGGATGGGTACTCTAGATACAATCAAGTTATGGTACAATATGAGGATAGGCACAAAACTACCTTTACTAAAAAATGGGGAACTTTTGCTTACAAAAGGATGCCATTTGGATTAATCAATGTCGGGGCTACATTCCATAGAGCAATGGATATTGATTTCAAAGACATCGTTGGTAGGTGAATCATCATTTACATGGATGATTTGATAGTATTTTCTAAGAGGAGAAGTGATCATATTGCATATTTACGCCAAGTATTCCAAAGGTGTAGAGAGTTTGGCATCTCACTTAATCCAAAGAAGTGCATCTTTGGAGTCACTGAAGGAAAGTTGTTAGGGCATGTCATTTCAAAATAGGGTATTGCCATTGATCCTAAATGGGCAGAGGCTAAACTAAAAATTCAGCCTCCTGCAAGCAAAATGGAAATGAAGTCATTCTTTGAGAAAATTAACTTTGTCAGAAAGTTTATCATTGGATTTGTAGAAATAGTAAAGCCCTTGAATGCCATGCTGAAATAGGAAGCAAAGGTTGAATGGAGTGCAAAAGCTAGGGAGGCATTTGCAGAAATCAAGAGAGCTATTATTGAAGCTCCAGTATTGGTAAGTCTTGATTATGCCAAACCCTTTTATATATATTTGTTTGCTTCAGAACATTCATGTGCTAACATGTTGACCCAGAAATTTGACCAAGAGAATGAACATCACATAGCCTTTATGAGTGCTCCTCTGAAGGATGCAAAACAAAGATACCCTAATGTAGAAAAATAGGCTTATTCCCTAGTTTGAGCAGTAAAGAAATTCAAATACTATATCTTGAGAAATAAGGTCTTTGCTATAGTACCTGATCTTGCAATAAAGTTCTTATTAATGCAGAATGAATTGGGAGAACATAGGGCTAAGTGGGTAACTATGTTACAGGAATATGATATTGAGATCCAACCCATGAAATTGGTGAGAGGGCAAGGACTGACAAAGACAATGGCTGAGATAGGTCCCGACCTCATAGTTCAGCAATATCACCTCCAAGAGGTGTCTCCAGGAGACTGGTATGATGAAGTTATCTACTATTTGTTGAACCAACAGTGTCCTGAACACCTTAATGCAGTACAAAGAAGAGCTTTGCATTTGAAGAGTGGTCATTTTATGATGAAAGGAGTTGTCTTGTACAAGAGAAATCATGAGGGGGTTTATTTGAGGTGCCTAGGGAAGGAAGAAGATGAAAGGGTGATGTCTGAATTTCATCAAAAATATGGCATAGACCATGTCTTGGCACCTTCCACTGCAAATTAGATCATGAGGGCAGGCTATTACTAGCCTACCTTGTTCAAAGATACACATTACCATGTGAGGACTTGTCATGTATGTTAGACTGCAACAAGTAGGGAGAAACGCGCAACCCTTCCACTTCAGCTAGTCATAGAGGTAAACCATTTGCACAATGGGGAATGGAATTCATAGGTCCAATCAATCCGCCTTCCTCTACATGCCACATGTATATTCTTACTGTAACTGATTACTTTACCAGGTGGACCGAGGCTGTTGCATGCAAACAATGCACTTCTGAAGTGGTAATCAATTTTGTAGAGTTAGGTATTATTAATCGCTTTGGATTTCCATTGGCTTTAGTTTGTGATAATGGTCCTGCATTTGCATCATTGAAATTTTCTAACTGGGATTTTGATCATGGAATTGTCATAAAATTTGCATCTAATTAGAAAAGAACCCTAAAGATTGGCACACCCAACTTAGATTTGCTCTTTGGGCATATCGTACTAGAGAGAAGACATCCCTAGGAACCTCTCCTTATCACTTAGTGTATGGATTGGAACCTGTATTTCCCATCTAGTTGAAGATCCCTAACTTGAAATTTATCAATGAATATTATGATGGAGAGGATAAGCGTGAAGCCTGCTTAATTGAACTATTACACCTTGAAGAGAGAAGAGATGAAGCCTTCAAAAAATTTTCCAAACATCAGGGTACAGTGAAACTATGGTTTGATAGGAGAGCCAAGGTGAAAGCATTTCAAATATTTGACTTGGTTCTATACTAGGATAAAGAACATGACCGAAAAGGGGAGCATGGGAAATTTGATAGACTTTGGCTTGGCCCTTATCAAATTGCAGAGATTTTGGAAGACAATGCTTTCCGTTTGAAAACTCTCACTAGAGAGGATATCCAACTGTTTGTCAATGGGTAGTATTTGAAGCATTATTTCCAGTTCTAAGTTGTTTACAACTCTTTCCATGTACATAAATAGATTAGGTTTCCTTTCTATTCTATTTTTTTCTTTTGGTTAGGTAGGTCTACTTCGGTTGGTTTTTCTTTCTGCTCTGCTCCTGCTTTGGGTTTTCTTGCTTTCTTCTGGGTTTGTTGCATTTGTATGATTGGCTGCTTGCCTGAGGCCATTATGGGAATTTATTTTACAAACTCCAATCATATTTTTAGAGTCAGTTGGTGGATTTCCTTTGTTTGATGTTGCATATGCTTGGAATTGGAATCACTTGATTAAGTCAAATTCTAGAATGTATTTTGGTCTCATACATACACACAAATCTTAAGGTTTCCAAGCTTGCATATGGTCCTTGTGAGGTTTGATTGGGTGAAAAATCTTATATTTTTCTCTAGTATTGTTGTGGTTCTCATCCCTGAGTGCGGGCTTCATTGCTTGCAAGGTGAAAGAGAATGTTTAAAAGATCTCAAAGAGAATATCAAAAGAAAAGAAAAGAAAAATGCTGAAAAAAAAAAAAATGTTCACTTTATCAGGGGTATCCTAGTATCTCTACCGAGGCTATGGACGTCTGACTAGCAGTAGAGATATGCTAGGGAGGGTCACAGTGATAAATTCACTAGGGCTATGGACATCTGGCTGGAAATAGAGCTATGCTAGGGAGGGTCACAATGATAACTTTGTCAGGGCTATGGACGTCTAACTGGCAGTGAGGCTCTATCCAGGTTGCTTTTGGAGTTGGAATCCTTATGTATCCCTATCATACTAAGTTTGGTCCTTGTTGCCACTGAGGAAAAAGGAAATGAATGTATATACCCACACTTTGACCCTAGTACAAGAAAGGTTCGCTTAGTTATGATTTCTAAAACCTTGTCCATAGGTAGCCTGATCCATGCATATCTGGTTTGTGAAACTGAATATTCTGGGTTGATTCCAATTTGTCATTGAAATGCTCTGGAGTATTTCCCCAATGGAGTCACCATTTATTGTACACTTTTTCACACACACCCCACTGAAAGTAGGGACCCTCTTTCGCCTGGCCTTTTGACTCTTTTCTGTGGCCTTGCCCCTTTTTGAGCTTGTCTTTGAAAATCTTGAGTTTTTTTTTTTGGGTGCTTTGGTCCTTTAGTCTTGGATTTGGGTTACTTTACAATGTTCCTAAACACCTATCTTTCTTGTAAAGTGCCCCCATTATGCTAACACTTTAAAACTCTAAGTCTTTTGGAAAATATTAGGTTTTTCCCTATTCTTAGGAATTTTCCCTTCAGATGGATTTCCCCAGCTGCCTAGAAAACCCGACGGGGTTGGTTCTACACTATGTTTGGGGAATTTGATGCTTCATGGATTTCCACCTTCCTCAGTTTTTTCTAACTTTTTCCTTCGTTCCTTCATTTCCCCAGTTTGCATCTTTGGGGTGGTTTACCTCGATACCACGAGGGCTTTGCATCTGGGCCCCAGTTGGGCGGTGGTACCGCCTTACCGCGAAGGGATTTCATTCCTGGTGCAGTAGCATGGTGGTCCCACCTTACCATGTGAGACTTTAGTCAATGACGCGGTTACATGGGGTTGGTTCATTTGGCACGGTAGTGCGGTTTACCTCTATACCATGGGTGTCTTCGAGCTTGATCACGGTTGTGTAGTTCACCACCATACCGCAGGGGGCTTTGTGATTGGATTGTGATGATGCAGTTTACCGCGTTACCTCGGTGGTTGAATGCTTGGCTCGCAATATCACGGGTTTGGTCGCTTTGGAGGCATTGGAAGGTCAGATTGTTGGTCAACGGTGTGTGAATTGTGTTGACCTTGTAAGAGTCCGTTGCCTTGGGAAAATATTGATAGTCTGTCCCTGCTTCATTTTTCGTGATGTGCTAAGTATTGCTAGTTTTGATGATTTATGCCCCTGTTGGATTTTTTTGAAAGTCTGCTATTTGTCAAAGACTAAGGGATTCACGAGTTGATGATTAATGGTTCTAAATTGCATGATGGATTTGGATGATTTGATGATATGTGCAGATATTCTTGGAGTTTTGACTGATGAGTGATTGGAATTTTGGTGGTTTCTATGCTTCCCTCGCTAAAATCCGTCTGGCCCAAAATTCCCCGAAATTCCTTCTTTACTTGAATTTTGCAGAGGGGTGAAAATCCCAAACTTTGACAAGGCTGCTTTAATGAAGTTTTAATAGATTTTGATGGCTGTTTTGGATCTCTCTAATGATTAGCATGTTATTTGCATTAGATTAACACAAATTTTCATGCCATAATGAATGCTAATGGTGGCCTTTTTGAGTGTAGGATGGATTAGGCAGGTTGTTGATGTTGAGGCCAAGGGAAGAAGTGGGTGTACTTTGAGGATTTTGCGGGATTTGCGGTATTGCAGCCAGGTACATTTTGCGGCTACGGGTAGGTGAAACTTGCTCGTACGTGGCTGGGTCGACACACTCAGGGGCCATTTGTCTGAGTTGGGTGTGACATGGATGGTTTGAACTGGTTTGACTTAATCAGAGTCATTGGAGAGGCCCAAATCGGTTGATTGGTCGGTGACTCGTATTCATACTCATATGACGTGTGCATTACCATTTTTCCACTTCATGTCAGTGGAACATTAATGGCGAAGGGACCTATGGGGTTTGATTGATCTGAATCAAGATTTGTGGAGATCCCAGGCCGATCTGAAGGGGCACCTCATGCATTAATTGCAAGATGGCAATTTATTGTGAGTTGTCTGGGCCGACAGGGTTGGTGGCCGACCTTCTCTGTAACCCTAGCTAGGGCCAACATGGGACAAGATTTCTATAAGTATGGCATTTCACCTCATTTGTAAGGGTTGGTCGGCTAGTTAAGAAAATGCAAGTTATTGTTGGAAAGTAAAGGCTTAGACAATAGATTAGAAAAATTAGGAGTTAGTTTCATTTTCAAGCAAATATTGTATTACAAAATATCATAATTGTTGCTATCACTGGTGATTTAATACAAGTGAAGACATTGTGTTATTATTGGTGTCTTCTTTGCATTAATTTTTCTTGCATGGTTCTTATTCTATCTTCCAAATTGCTTGGAAATATCTGAATGTATTTTAGGTTTAGAGTAAATAATTTAATGGTGCTTTCAAGTGGTAATCCGAATGGAGGTCATCTATCACATACACTACTCAGGGACAATTTGATTTAAGACCATCTTAAAATACACATAGGTATTTCCTTCAATGGATACTCTATAATCCTAGAGATAACCTATCACCATTTAACATACTTGAAATAAATCTACTCTTACAAATTAAATACATAAGCCCCCTCCCATACTGGATAATCAATCCTAGGAGTAAAATCAAGCTATCCTAGTTAGACCAATAACCTAGATATGAGTAACTCATATGCCACTCTACTTTAATCATATCTATTATTACATAACTATGATAAACACCAACCTCCTATTATGGAGTACATACAAGAACATCATAAAAACAACATAAATTTTTCAATTTCCTTTCAAAGACATTCTAATTCCTCAAAATATAAATACTTGGGAAAGATAATTCAATCATACAAGGAGAACACATCATTCATAAGTAAATTAACAAAGAAGAAGATCCTCGTGCCTATTATCGCTTTATCCAATCTATTGATAGCAATGTAGCTTCTCCAAACAACAACAAGCTTGATTATAACTTCTCAAGAAATGTCATAAATAAATTTTATCTCTCAAATTGATAGATTACTTCTGTCAACAACAATCTTCCTCAAAAACAAAATAGAACTCTCTCCCTTTCTCACTCACAAAATAAAATAGAGTATAGTTGGAAATAATGCAGAATAAAGGTTTGTAAGATAAAAAGGAATTGCAAAGATGCATCCTCTCAAATGAACAAACACCTATATTTATAAAAGAAGCTTTGGAAACTTCACAACCTGCATTTTAGGCATGATAATGGATTAAAAATATCATGCAAGGAAACACATGAAACACAACAAAAAGGTGGTGATAAAACAAGCTCATACTCAGCAAAAAATCCAATAGATCGACTTGCAAAATTGACAGCAAACAAAGACTTATTAAAATCTTCATATTCTCAATTTGAATTATCTTATGCATTAGACATCTACAACAATTAGGTTTCTAGAGGTGGTGCAAAATCCATCCACACTCCTCACTATTGGTGCAGTTTTCCTTACCATAAGAAACAATCAACTACCAATTTGTAACACCAAGCATCCATCGACTTGGTTTGGAGATGAGTAGAATAAGATATAATATACTCTTGACAAAGTCATCGACAAATGTACAAAACATGGAAAATATGTTTACCAAGTCAAAACTAATCTTTATCAAAGCCATCGACTAAATCCATGCTTTGCATCAACATAGGACAACAACTCAAAATGCAATACAAATTTTTTATATCGCGTGACAATATGAGTGAGACTCGACTTCACAAAATAGTTGTAAGCAACTTTAATTTGGCCTCCAATATTATAGTCATTAACGACTATTATCGATCTTTATTATCATAGTCATTAACGACTGTAATCAACCTTTATAAATCAAATTCAATTAAGGTAAATGATAGTCGATATATAATATATAATATGTTTAAATATATATTATTATATATATATATATAAATACCATCATATATATATATATATGTATATGTATATATATATACATATATATAATGTTAATATATATTTATATATGTATACCATAAGCCATCAATGTAAATATTTATTCAATATTAAGACATGTATAACCACAATAGTATTCACATGCAATCACAATATATCAAATGTATGCATATATTTATATGTATATAAGTATAAGCCTCTATGTACAGATATGTGTATGTATACCTATAATATCGATACATTTGTATGCCATATCCATTCACCAACATATGCGTGTATCGATATAGATATACATATAGATATGTGTATATATTATACATATATATATGTTCACATTCGATTCACATGTAGACATTCATAAATTACACTATATTGATAAGTATTTGTGTGTGGTACATCTATACATGTGCATATACATATCGTTAAATCCTATTAACATGTATGTGAACACACATACACATACTCCAAGAATGACCCTCTTATCCATATAATCGTAATGTAACAACAAAGAGCTCTAATGCCTAAATAGATAAACACCACCCAATAATAAACACAGTAGTAATCAAGACTCTACTAATGCAAACACATCAACTAAGGATGACTTACCAACTTCCCACAAATTGAATCAAGTCAAACATTCTACTATGGTGTGTGTATGCTCAAATAGTTTACATTACCGGTTACCTGACCAAGATCCTCTCCTGAGTGATACTTCCCCTTTGCCTGGAGGAATTGAACATATACTTGCAACGACTAACACATGCACTCGACAGCCAATTATTCATAACATATGCAGTATATGTAAACATCTCCAAAGTTAGAATAATAATTCAATAACCATCCTTTCACATGCATGCAATACTTTTCTATGAGATAACATCAAAAGAGATAACATTCACATATTACACATTGATAACAAAGTACAAGCACAATTTATTCACTTCTCAAATTCACATTACATTCATATTTACCCTACATAGTATTAGTAAATAGTAGTTACTCAATTGGGGTGTAACATACTTCCCCCCTTGTGAATCATCATCCCCGATGATCTATAGCACCTTAACACAGATAAAGTTGAGTAAGGTTTTATAATTACTCTTTTCAATTCATTTAAGAATAATCAAACATCCTTCCTATGTGGCATTCCACCTTGCAACCTTGCCCTTCTTGGACCTTGCATCAAGTTCCCTCACCATCGCATAGAGAAAAATTGTATGTCTTACACACACTTAATCTCCCAAAGATCTTATGTGTGGTATTCATAATGCCTCTTATGTACATCTCGTGTACAATAATATCTAAATAACACATGACACCTATACTATAGTGACTGGAAAGCATGTTCTCATTGGCTAATGAATTTATCCTTTGTGTAATCCAAATAGATAAGGAATGCTGGTGCATTGTACACTACACCATGGGTCCCTTCCTTCTTTTTTGGTATTTACACTTTTAGACAACCCAAAAATCGAGTTTCGTCTGTCACTTACACATCCATTAAACCATAAATTATTTCTCTAGATTACTTGTCCATATTAAGCATAACATAGCTCTTGGACACCTATCAAATTATGACACTGCTTTATACTTTAAGCTTTGTATTGACAAAGTTTCATTGATCTCTTTGATCTATTACTCCTTTTTGACAATCTATTAAGTCTAAGGTCAACCCTATTTCTAAGCCTATTTCAACCCAATATATTTTTCAACCTTCCTTTCCATATAATGGTCCAAACCTCAATCTTGGAAGTTTATAAATAATTCAAGATTTGGTTTACCACTTTTTCCCATTTGACCATAATAATATATTATGCATTCATTCAATTGAATGTCTCATAGTATGATCATGGTTTACACAACCTTATCATTATTTGATCCCTCACAACTGAGACAACCTTCTCAATAATACTAAGCAACTACTTCTCAAAATATATTATTTAGGACCAAAATCCTATAAATCAAGTTTCTAAATGGCATTGATTACCTTGGGTGAGTTTGTCCACCAGAACATTGTGTCAGTTCCATCAACATAGATAGATTTATATCTTGTGCTCTACCACTCTCCCTGTGGAATCTCAAGAGAGTACACATATCATAGCAATGATGACATCCTATCATTATTTTCGAGTACAATAGAATTTATCCTGATACATTCTGTGCAACATCTTACTCTATCTTTTACTAGGTCTTTAGTGGTTCCCTATCTGACAAATGAATTTGTCATTCCAATGTCCTAACTTTGACATCAATTTCCTCATTTTATTCTTGAATCTTCCAAAATTTTGGGTACATAGGTTCTTTTATATCCAATAATAGTCTATTCTTTGACTAAGTGCAAACCTATTTTATGATCTCATGCCTCCTTTAATTCCCAAGTAATAATGGTTAGGATTTCTATGAGGATAAATCTCCTTTATCTTAGGACATCCACAACTTGGATTTCTTCCATCCTTGGATTATTTCCAAAGATGCAATTAATCTTTTAACTCAATCTAATTTTCTCAATAAGAATTGGTACTAATTTTGAGTATTAATCCTCATTCAATCATGTTGGTCCCTAGAAGACATCAAATTTAATTGCATACCTAATTACCAAGAACAAACATTTCTCGTTAGCTCCATTGATTCATTTAATCACATAGGTGAGACCCAACTTTGATATATCCTAGTTCTAGGATAGAGTCATAAATCAATGACTAATTTGATGCTATAGGTTACTCTAACCCTATATGTTCCAATCAAGACCATAAGTACAACCTAACCAAGTAAGTTATTTCCAACCTATCAGTGTCAATGAGTAGTTCAATACGTATCCCAACCCAATAGGTAAAACTTAACCTAAGGTTACTCTCTTTAATTCCAATGAAATTTTTGTCCCAAACATGATATTTTAGCCCTAGGGTTTCATTTGATTGTAAAGTATGATCAAATAATCATTCCACTAAATATATTTTGATGTGGTTCACATAACATCATATCGTATCTTACATACCTTCTCTATGGATTTATAGCTAAACCTTAACATCCCCAAGGTTTTCTATCATAGTTAGATAATAGTGCCAAGTCGCTTCATGAAATTGACATAACTCACACTATACACATAGTCTAACTATCTAAGAATAGAAGTAGTAAGACATTTTCTTACAAATCATAAGTAATATAGATCTCCCCTTTTTTGTCCCATAGATTATGATCTTCCTTTTCATGACCAAGTTATCTACCTATCCTTTCCTTAAGGCATAAATGATAATAGCTATCAATTTTACAATCAATATATATATATATATATATATATATATGCAAGGTATGGTGTGATGATAGGTCACAACTCTTGACCTTTCCACTACTTTTCTTCAAAAATTCCTATACCTTTTTCCTTATGGTCATAAAATGTATGAATTAATTGCCATCATGAATTGAAAAGAAGTCATTAGTTCTTCCAAACTAAAAATATATTCATGATTTTCATTGGTTGGGGTACTTAATCGAGTCAATCCACTCACTTCTTTCCCCCCCTTAGTGTTTCCACAATATTTGATCTACTCAAAGTTGAACTCCTAGCAAACACTTGCTTCTTTGAAATGATTTTTAATTCCTTTTTGTTGGATTTCCATTACCTTTTTCTTGCCTCAATGGCATACTCTGAATATAATTTTTCCCAAAGTTAGATACATCATTGATTTCTAATCCTATAGATTCAACATTTTGGATCGTCCAATAGGAGATCTAATGAATAATCAAAAACTTGGAAATTAAGAGGCACACTAATATTCCAATTCTTTTTCCAATATTCTTTTTGTGGAGGAATATCCTTATCCACAAAGCCTCGTTGGTTGATGCACCTTTCAACTTAGAATGTTGTAACTTCTATCGATTTGACACATAGTGCCATATTGTATTCCAATTTCTTTTGCAATTTCTAAACATATGTTAGTTTTGATTGACATGTTGGTGAGTTCAAATTTATACTTCAACCAATCTATGTACTATCAAAACCTTTGATCAAGTCAACCTGATTTATCTTTAAAAATTTCTTTCCTATAATCACCTTTCCAATGTAAGTGACTATGTCCCACTTCTAAGTAACTTAATAACCTTTAGAGATACCGAGGTTTTTTGGTTTCATTTTCTCACCTTAATCAAAACTCCAAATTGATCTCATTGATTTTGGTTGGAGGAACCATGTCCACATCGTTGATTACTTCTTTCTGACCATTCTAGTCTTTTCCCTTTTCCCTAAGTACTAACTCTTTTCTTACAAGATCCTATCCTTATACAAGAATTAAATTTATGTCAAGAGTTCTCCAACCTTGTGGATATCTCCCTTTTTGACTCTCTACTTTGATCTAATTTATGCTGACATTGCATACAAATAAATTCATAGTGTACTTACTAAATCCAATAATTCTTGACTCTTTACAACTATAGGTTGTTACTAATAAGGGGTTATCTCATTTCTTCCCATCCCCTTAGAGTCATTTAGCTATCTAGTAGGATAAAGGTATATTTTGGTTATTCTTCCTAACCTTCCTACATAACCCGATTGCATAATCTTCTACATTACAAGGTAATATCATAATAAGTTGTTGGTTTAGGAGTTTCCACTCTAGAGACAATTCTTATCTAGTCCTAACTTAATAAGTTTCTGGAAATCTCATCTTCTTTTTTGTTTTCCCTTAGTTCTTCTCTCTTGCAGTTGTGGCACAAGAAATTTTCAGCCATTATCTTCTAATAAGGTTTACACATTGTTTGTGTAATGATCTCATAGGTTTCACAACTAAAATTGGTAGCTCTGACACCACATTAACATGCCAACCCTTCACTGAAGTAAAAATTCCTAAGTTTTCACTTTGCGAGTAAATAAAATATGTAATAAGCCATTGCAATAATTTTTATTTATTTATATTGACAATATACAAATAAGTTGTCATAAAAATTACAATAAAGATTTCATTTCATTAGAATAACTTCCCAGGTTACAACAATACAAGAATACATACAATTACATACATAGCTCCAATGAGCTTTACAAAAAATAGCTTGGAGATGGTCCATGATCCTTCCTTTCAAATCTTGGTTATTTTGTCATCTTCTATAGAGGAGAAGCATCACTCAAGCACTTTTTTGCCAACCACAGACGCATATGTGATCCCTCGCACATCTATCATTCGATAAATGGCCCTTCCCTTCGATGAAGAGATTGGTAGATTAACTGAATGATGACAACCAACTTAGCATAGTTTGTGTCCTACATAACTAGAAATTGTAATCCCATAATCTAGAACTAGCATGTAATATTGGATCATGGTGAACTGATAGTGGATTCTCGGCTATATCACTATCTACAATGGAGTCTCAGACATTCCCACTACTTTGGCCAAAGTGTTTTCAAGCAGTAATCTGAATGAAGGTCATCTATCACATACACTACTCAGTGTTGATTTGACTTTAAGGCCATCTTAAACTACACATAGGTATTTCCTTTAATGGATACTCTATCATCCCAAAGATAACCTATCACCATTTAACATACCTAGAATAAATCTATTTTTACAAAGTAAATAAATAAGCCCCCTCCCATACTGGACAATCAATCCTAGGAGTAAACTCAAGCTACCCTAGTTAAACCAATAACCTATCTATGAGTAACTCATATGCCACTCTAGTTTAATCATATCTAGTATTCCATAACTATGATAAACAACAACCTCCTATTATGGAGTACATACAAGCACATCATAAAAATAGCATAAAATATTCAATTTCCTTTCGAAGACATTCTAATTTCTCAAAATGGAAATACTTGGGAAAGATAATTCAAGCATACAAGGAGAACAAATAATTCATAAATAAAATAACAAAGAAGAAGATCCTCATACCTGTTATCACTTTATCCAATCTATTGGTAGCAATGCAACTTCTCCAAACAACAACAAGCTTGATTATAAATTCTCAAGAAACGTCACAAATAAACTCTATCTCTCAAGTTGATAGCTTACTTCTCTCAAATAGCAATCTTCCTCACAAACAAAATAGAACTCTCTCCCTTTCTCACTCACAAAGTAAAACATAGTATAGCTGGAAATAATGTAGAATAAAGTTTTGAAAGAGAATAAGGAATTACAAAGATGTGTCCTCTCAAATGAACAAACACCTCTATTTATAAAATAGCTTTGGAAACTTCATAGCCTACAATTTAGGCATGATAATGGACATAAAACATCATGCAAGGCAACACATGAAACACAACAAAAAGGTGGTGATAAAACAAGCTCATACTCAACAAAAACTCCAATAGACCGACTTGGAAAATTGATAGCAAACAAAGACTTATTCAAATCTGCATATGCTCAATTTGAATTATCTCACACAATAGACATCTACAAAAATTGGGTTTCCAGAGGTGGTGCCAAATCTATCCACACTCCTCATTGTTGCTGTGGTTTTCCTTGCCATCAGAAATAGTCAACTACAAATTTGTAACACCAAGCATCCATCATCTTTATTTAGAGATGAGTCGACTAAGATATAATATACGCTTGAAAAAGTCATCAACAAATGTATAAAACATGGCATATATTTTTACCAAGTCAAAGTTAATCTTTATCAAAGGAATTGACTAAGTCCATGCTTTGCATCGACATAGGACAACAACTCAAAATGAAATACAAATGTTTCATTTCATGTGACAGTATGAGTGAGACCTAGCTTCACAAAACAATCATAAGCAACTTTCATTCGACCTCCAATATTATAGTCATTAATGACTATTATCGACCTTTATTATCATAGTCACTAATTACTATAATCAACCTTTATAAATCGACTTCAAATAAGGTAAATGATAGTTGATATATAATATATAATATGTTTAAATATACATATAATATATCATATACATATATATACATAAATACCATCATATATTTATATATATGTATATGTATATATATACATTTATATATAACTTTAGTATATATTTACACATATATATCATAAGCCATCAATGTAAATATTCATTCAATATTAAGACAAGTATAACGACAATAGTATTCACATGCAATCACAATATATCAAATGTATGCATATATATATATATATATGCATATAAGTATATGCCTCTATATACACGTATGTGTATGTATACCTATATCGATGCATTTGTATGGTGTATTCATTCGCAAATGTATGTGCGTATTGATATAGATATACATATAGATATGTGTATATACTATATATATAGCCACATTTAATTCACATGTAGAAATTCATAAATTCCACTATATCGATAAGTATTATGTGTGGTACATATATACATGTGCATATATATATCTTTAAATCCTATTAACATGTATGTGAACACAAATACATATACTCCATGAATGACCCTCTTATCCATATAATCATAATGTAACAACAAAGAAATATAAAACTTAAATAGATAAACATCACCCAATAATACACATGGTAGTAATCAAGACTCTACTAATGCAAACACATCAGCTAAGGATGACTTACCAACTTCTCAAAAATTGAATCAACTCAAACATTCTACTATGGTGTGTGTATGATCAGATAGTTTACGTTACCAATTACCCGACCAAGATCCTCTCTAGAGCGATACTTCCCCTCCACCTGGAGGAATTGAACATATACCTACAACCACTAACACATGTACTTGGAAGTCAATTGTTAATAACATATGTAGTATATGTAAACATCTCTAAATTTTGAATGATAAGTCAATAACCATCCTTTCACATGCATGCAGTACTTTTCTATGAGATAACATTCACATATTATGCATTGATAAAAAAGTACAAGCACAATTTATTCACCTCCCAAATTCACATTACATTCATATTTACCCTACATAGTATTAGTAAATAGTAGTTACTCAATTGGGGTGTAACACCAAGAATCCTTGTTTCTCAATTTTTCAAGAAAGGGTTTACTTTGATGTTGAATTCCACTTGCAACATTCCTATTAGACACAATCATTGATTTAATGGTGTCACATGGATCATACTGCTAGTGACATGGTGTCAAATGGATCATATTTCTAGTGAAAAAGAATATCAAAATTCAAAAAATTCAAAAGATCGTGTGCCACACTAAATGTTGTTTTCTCGAATGTGAACTCTCCACATGAAAAAGGTAAAGAAGGAAATAAGATCTTATTTTGCTGACTGGAAAAGTGTAGTTCATCAATACTTTGCATCTACCTTACATATTGCAATGAAAAAACCCTTTGTCACATGTATTGGAAGTTTTTATGGATCTACTCCCAATCCATAAAATATTAGCATAATATATTCTTCCATTAAGTACCAATCAGCCAATTGTATTTCTTTTCCTAGTTGAATGCAATTTCTACATGACATAGGCAATCTAGGCATTGGAGTATTTGTAATTGCTTGATGCAATGGAGCCAAAAAATAGTCTACAAAATGATTGTAGTTCCTTCAAAAATAATGCATCCTTATCTCAATGGTCCAATCGTATATTGGAGCCATTTTCTTTTCCTTGGCATTACTATAGGCCTGAATTTGAAGCTTGTTAGTCTGAAAAATTCCACTAAATTTGAATAGAAAAGAATAGCACAAGTAGGTTGTGAACCTAAATGTCTTGGTGAAACCTCCTTTAATCATTAAAAAATGTTTATGCATGGATTCTACAATGTTCTCAATAAATTTATATTTGACATGTGGAACATCATAATGGATATTATATACCATTTCAAGGAGGCTTGCACCCACTTCCCAATTGCTATCCAGTCTGAGGAAAAATGCTAGCATGGAAATAATATTCTGAACCCATGGTCTAAAAATGTAAAAATCATAAGGAGGCTTATGATTACCTTTCAATTTGTTTCTAACTTTTATGTTATCTTGAACTATTTTATTCATGAAAGAATTTTTCTCCCTTTCATCCACTGCTTCATTATCACTAGCAAGCTTTTCTAGGTCAATGTGGACATTTCCAAATTCTTTGGTTGTAAACTCCAACACTTTTCCAAGTTCTTCTGCATTAATGAATAAAAATTATTCTTTTCTATCTTTATTAACAATTTCTCTTTTGTTATCATCATAATTTTGGGCACAAACCATGATAAATTTTGGGCAAGGGAAAACCTCATGTAACATCATGCACCCTAATCCAGTTATCCATGTGCACTATAAATATTAACTTGCATTAGATTTGTAGCCTTATTCTCAGATGAAAATCTAAGTTTTGATGTACGTATACCATAGATTTCAGGATCATAAATATCATGGTATTCATCAGTGAAACTTGGGGTTTTAAGAAAATCCAACATAATTTAATTTTTTATCTAATTTTTCTCTAGTGGTATTGGTGGTAGACATGCTTATACAATGTGAAATTGTGAATTCCCTCTTAGTCCTCCTTATTTTTTCTTAATTCTTAAGTCTCTCAACCCTAAACTCAAAATTCAAATTTAGACAAAATAAGATTTTAATAAGCGATGAAAGTTGAAACGTATTTGTATGAATTATGTCTTTCACTTATTCAGATTTTTATTCTTGAAAAGATTAATACTGACAGGTGTGGATTGGATTTGTTGGAAGTGGAACCCAGAATCTCCCTGGTGCACTGCAATGAGCAATCTGAAATCTCCCCGTGTGCTGACCCTCTCACTTAAAAATAAAATCATTTAGCAATAGAAAGATTTCTTTTTTCGAACATTAAAGTGAATGAAATTTCAATGTATTGCTTCTGGACTACACAATTAGTACATGGTTGTCCTGCATTGACAACAAATTCTAAACTATTTATCTTTGTAAATCTAATGGTTATATGGTGATTCTAGAGGTTTAAGTTTGCAAGCCTAGCGCTCTGTGCATTTCATTCTCGAATGCAATTACAACCATCCATCAAATGTTCATCGGACGGTTGAGTAATTTATGATATGAACAATAAACATGTGTTTTAAAGTTGTTTTAAAATTTAGTGTGCTATAATTGACATCAAGGCCAAGGGGGTGGTAACTTAACATTGCAAAGTACTTAATAAAATTAATAATGATACCAAGAACCAGGGGAGAAGGTCAATGAAAAATTAGAAATCAATAACATTTCAGTAAACCGTAGCAAGAGTAACAACTTTTAGTGTTTATAATGTTTTTTGTCAATTTGATGGAAACTTTATTTTTTAATTTGTATTGCTTTATGTTTTAAATCTGCATGCAAATATTTTATAAATAGATAATATTTAATTTCTTAAGGCAAAAAAAATTTGATTTGAATAGATTCATAGACACTAAACTCAAAAAATAATTCTTTAGTGTAAATGAATAACGAAGAATAACACAACCATTTATTTTATTGCAACTGAAGTACAATATTACATTATTACATATCCTTTTAAAGATGAGTAGAGCATGCAAGATCCTATTTTGTATAAATTACATATGTCACTTTGCATAGACATAATTGATTCCAAGTTACTACTCCTGAAAATGGATTACAAATTGAATCCAAGATTCTACTGGTGACAACATAATACAAATGTAGCTCTAAAAATAAATGCATAGGGATTTCCTGGCTGACCATGTTGGGGAAATGGGAGCTATGAAGATACAAAATGTATGTATGCTCTTTGAGAACTAGAGACATGAAGAATATGAGGGGTAGTAATTTTTCTCCCATATTTTGTACGCAACTTCCATGCACTGGGATAGCACTTATCTCCATCAAAGCTCCTCATCCTAGTTCAAAACCTGTCTAAGAAGTCAAGTGAACTAGATCAACTTTTTTCCAATTCCACCAATTTTGAACTTGAAGGAAATTGGTGTTTTACTCTATAACTACATAACTGGAGGTAGGATAATTTAGAGTATCCCCAATAATACCACATCATCATCTTTCTTATTATCCTTACAAAATGAAAACCCTTATGACAATTTATAAAATTGCACTCAATAGTAAAGTCGTTAGCCATCAACGAATGATTTGAGTTGTGCTCACTATCCCTATTTATGGGCCACCAATGCCACTACCAACTTGATCCTTATTTACCTGCGAGTTGTGTGAGGTTGGGTATAATGATAATCGTACAAACCAAAAAACCAACTTAATCAATTCGTGTAACTTAAGCCTTACATTTGTAATTAAAATGTTTAATTTGATTGATGTCTGGCTACATGCAAAATATACCTCAAGCTAAAAAGCTATCAAAATTGCCACTCAAAAGATATGAAATCATTACAAATATTGTTTCAATTGATCCTTGGATTAATGACATCATTATCTACGGTATGTCATGCAATTTTTAATATCAAGCTATCCAATCAATCACTTCGGATGTACATATGCCATTAATCTATGGTACTACAACCACACTTTCTTCAAAAATATTGAGAATTAAATGAAAGTTAGAGTACTTCAAGGAATTGAAAATAGAGAATTAAATGGCTTGTTTTACCTTAATCATTATCAATGTCCACTAATAAGTCACAACAAATTTCGCTCACTTATGATCAGAACTATATGTTGATAATACCTTAACCATTATCAATGTCCACTAATAAGTCACAATAAATTTCACACTTATGATCAAAACTATATGTTTATAATTACTATTAGTTTTAAAAGCCACATTTTTATATTGATCAAAGAAAAAAGGATTTACAAGAATGGAGCCATGAAAAGTATTTTAATTTAAGTAGCTAAACACTGAAGTACACACTACATAGCCAACCTGGCCAAACATCCACTAACCGTGAAAAAAACCAGTCACAAAATACATATTATAAAAATTGTTACGTTGCATAATAAAATAGACACGTCACACAATTCATTACTATTTTTTTTTGTAACAATAGTTGAGACCCTCAACTGGGTGTTTGAGTAGAAGGTGAATCAAATTTAACAAAGTAACAACAAAGAAGAAAAGTGAATCACCCAAAACCTTCCTCCAAAACTCTAGACTCTTTAATGATTCATTTTTTGTATCACACAGTAGACCACATCTCATATTAACCAAGGAAAGAGCCTGTGTTGTAGAAGCATACAATTCCACTTTTTAGAAGGTTCCACCAACATGTGCTAACCCACCTTCAAAATTGTAATGCTCTAGTGCCAAGTCCAACGAAGAAATAGAGTAAATGAAGGTTGCAAATAACATATTTCCAGTGTCTTCACCAAATCTTTATCGAGAAAAATGTTGATGCAATTGGAAGCTACCTCAGAATATAGAGCATGGGGGTTGTCCTGAATCCATTCCCTACCCACAATTATTCTTATAGCATCCTCAACCTGCACACAAGGAATTGTAAAAATCATACCCATCTTTCATTTGTCATATGCATCATCGCTTCTTTTCTCCCAAAAACATTTGGGTAGCATGATACGCCATGAAGACTCCATATAATAGTTAAATTGAGAATAGAGAAGAAAGAAGTCAAATCCAAATATATTATAAATGATATGAAGAACATCAAGTTGGTGAAGTATATATAGAAGTTAGAATGAAGACAATGACATCAAATACTCAACACTTAACATTTAATTCATCACTTTACGTGACAATATTATTTCAAAAAAATTGAGTCATGATAAATTATTTTAAAAATAATAAAATTTCAACCATTGATTTTACGAAATCTAATGGTTCTAGTGTAATTCTAGAGGTTTGAATTCACAAGTCTAGAGCTTTAGATGTTTGCTTCCGAAATGCAACTACATTCGTCCATTGAAAATTCATCGAACGGTCATGGGTTATATTGATTTGTGCTAACATCTGGCTTCAAAAATAATGAATATGTTGTCACTTAGCTTTCCTTCATTCCCATGCATCTCCTTCATCAGCCTTGTCACCCCCACCACTCTTTACAAGCTGACAAAAAAGCCATGTGTCAGCAGCCTGCTTGCCCTCTGAGATTTGTAAGTTTTAGATCAACAGTCATGGGCTAGTAGGAAACGACCTAGATCAACCCAACAACCATCAACTTGCTTCCCCTTTAACCAATAGGCCAACGACCATAATGTATATCCTCCTTTAGCAATAGACGGTTGAGATTAGAACATATCGAAGAACAATTTCGCACATGCTCATACATCCTTTTAGTAGAAAGTTGTTTAATCTTCCATAATTGCTGAGAAATATTTCACCAAATATTCCCATGCCCTTTATATTTTTATGGGCAGTGGCAATGACACCATGTGGCTCATGCCTACTATCCCTCCACAAGTCCAGATCTGAAAGTGGGTCCCCCACGGTTTAGCATAGAATGACTGAGATTCATTTGTCAAAGCACATCTTAACCATTGATTGGATCACATTCAACCATTGGTGCCTTTAAACAGTGGTAGGGCCCACCACGAGGGTGAACAAGTGTCACTTTCCCACTATCCATGTGGCTTCTTAATTTTATTATTTTAATCTTGCGGGCTAGCGGGGAACCAATGAATTTTTTTTTTTTTGGTTTGAAAACATTTTTGAGTCATTAATAAAATCAGTAATAAAATGTCAACCATTGATTTTTGGAAATCTAACGGTTCTAGTGTTATTCTAGAGGTTTGAATTTGCAAGTCTAGTGCTTCAGACATTTTCTTCTAGAATGCAACTACAACCGTCCATCGAAAATTCATCGAACGGTTGTTGGTTGTATTGATTTGTGTTGACATCTGGCTTTGGACATAATGAGTATGTTGACACTTTTCCCCATTCTAGACACTTTATGGAGGAATTTAGATGTATGGAAAATTTGTCCTAGAATAGAACAATATGTAGCATTTGATATTTTTGCCACCCACGCTACGATTTATTATTGGCATACCGGTTTATTTCACCAATGAATTTTTCTATTGGTTTGAGATTATGTTTAATTCACCAAGGTTTTTTTCTTCATTTAAAAAAAGGTTTAATTCAGCAATGAAAATATTTCTTTTTGGTTTGAAAACATTTTTGAATCGCTAGCAACAAATATTTTATTTGTTTTAGCACAGCTTCAATTCGCCAATAGAAATATCTTGTTGACTTGAAAATATGTTTAATTCGCCAATGGAAATATTTTATTGGTTTGAAAATAGGTTTTAATCGCTAATGAAAATATTTTATTGGTTTTAAAAAAATTGCAATTCACTAGGATTTTCCACAGACTTCTAGCGATTACAAAAGATTCGCCAATTGCAATTTATTTTTTTCAAAAAACAAAAAAAATAAATTATTTTTTTACCAGGAAGTATACAAGATTCACATGATTTTTCACCTTCACTGAGGGGGGGTTCTTAAAGTTATCCCTGGTATCCCCTTGAGAGTTTATTTCATTTTTTACAATCATGGGTGAAGGAATTGCCAAGAATTGGATTTTGAGGGTGAGATGGATTGTCATATGGAAGTTTTGGATGGATGGATTGATGTTTATTTACTTTTGGACTGTATCAAGTTGTTGATATGATGGTGGTTGTTGATAATTGGATTGAATTATGTTCATTTGTGTAGTATAGTGTTTATGTATTTTTGGTGAGATGGTGGTTGTTGATAAGTGGATTATAGTGTGTTGATAGGTGGGATGTATTTTTGTTGGGATGAGGGTTGTTGATAAGTGGATTGAAGTGTGTTGATAGGTGGAATTTATTGTTGATGATATGATGGTTGTTGATAAGTGTATTTAAGTTTGTTGATAGGTGGGATGTTTTTTTATTGGGATGATGGTTGTTGGTAGTTAGATCAAAATATATTTAAATGAAGAATATATTGTTGTGATGATGGTGGAGATGTTGATGATTATTGATAAGTGGAGTAATAGTATGTATGAGATAGAATTATGGTTAGTTGGGAAAGTATTGGTTTTTGTTATGGATAGAGGGACAATGATTGAATTAATTGTGCATGGATGTAAATTTGTTTAGGGTGGATTAGTAGGGGGAGTGTTTTGGTTGGTTAAATTGGATTAAATTTTTAGGTAAATGGGGTTATATGAAGTTTGAATATGATGTGAAATGTTTTATTGTGGGTTAAATGAGAAATGATCATGAGTATCTTGGTATAAATGTCACTATATTTTGGGTGTATCTATAGTGGGGGGATTAGATGATGGAGTATAAGGAAAGGTGAAAAAACCCTATATGATGTAGTGTAGTCATTAGATGAGTTATGGGTGACTAGATGATGTGGTTTCTTGTTGGATAAGATTAATAATCTTGGAATTTTAAAATCTATGAGGATTTTATCTTCTTATTCAATTAATTTTCCCAAGAAATAATGTATATCTATCATGTCCCTTTTTCAAAAAAGATTGTTACAGAGTGAAATTCGAGAATTCTACCGAATTCCTCCAAAAGAGCTCATCTCAATCTGGGGTTTGAGGTGTAGCATCTATAATGAAGGAGCCACAACATATCTAGAGATCATGGGAAATAAATCATCTATTGGGAAGATATCACCATTAGAAGATCACTAGTTTAGGCTCACTATGTCGAGACAAAGTCGATTATGGGAATCCCTCTACATTCATCCACAAAAGCATGTTCAAGTGTGAAGTTAAGAATATAACACCTATGATGGAACTTTCACATCATATCCAAAAATCCAAAAGGGAGGATTGGGCAGTGGAAAGATATCTCTAATAGAAGGCGATTGTGCTAGTCAACTAGCACCCACCTCCACAGGCTTGAAGCATAAAGGTATTACATGATCATGCGAAAGTAATGGTGAATTTTCAAGAAGCTGGAATGAGTAGGGAAAGAATGTGGATGGGTCCATAGGAAGGAAAACTTATTCTAAGGAATCTACATTGGCATTAAGGTCAACCTAATGTAGTGTGTTGAGAATTCAAATTTTGGGCTTTGGCGCTAATTGGGCTCAAGATCGACCTGTTCTTCAAAGAGGAATGTTAGCATATAAATGTAGGGAAACTAATTCATGTAAAGGCATTAAATTATTATGTAATTTTTTTAATTTTGGGACACTTGTGTTCTAATTCCTTATGTGGATGAAAACCCATAGGAGTTTTGTTCATTGGACAAAAACTGAGTGTTCACTAGGATTAGAGGACAAAACCCCTTTGGTTCTTGAGGGAATTCTCTTTCAAGGATTGCATCAAAGCTTCAAATATTCTATAAGAAAGTGGTACTATTTCTATTTGATTTGTGGAAGAAATAATAAATCATTTTGGATCATTTTTTGAATTGTAGTCAATATATTATACATACATTCTGGATTTCACTTCATATTTTGGAGTAATATATGTCGTACCTATTTTACTGTATTTGAATTCCATTTGCAAAGTAGTATTTGTTAAAATTATATGTTAGGTACATTATAGTGGAATTAGAGAAATATTTTTGCATCCTTTAGGGTTTCCTTATGATTAATGTTTCCAAGTGAAAGGGAGATTAGATTTCGAATGAGAGAACTGAAGAAAGTGAAGCAAGAAGAAACGATGGGGGAGAATGAAGCCAAATCAAAATTTGAGGAAATGATACAAGGGTGTAGCATCGAAAAAGGTAATCCTTTTTCATGCTTAATTTGGGAATAATTGATATAAAATTAACTTAATAATGCCTTGATTTAGTGTTGTAATGTGTTGTATACATTCACATTGAATCTAGGGCCCTTTTTGATAAAATTTACTTATATATACCTTATTGAGGGTGTTGTAAAGTATTGTATTACACTTTCACACTTATCTAGGGTTTCATTAGTTAATTATGGTTAATTAGAGCTTAATTGTCCTTTTAATTCAAATTCAAGCCCTCTTTTCAAGGATCTATCCTGACACCTAATAATGATATTGTATGACATTTAATTAGGAAAATTTGGTATCCTGAAAAAATGTTGCTAGGACCCATTCACCTTTGCTAGAAAATGAGTCCTCTCCAAATATGACACCCCTTTCTTGGCATATTTGAGGTGGGTTTTAATGTTATTTCACCTCCCCGAAGCTTGGTCCTAGAAATTTTGCTAGGACACATTCGCCTTTAGTGGAAAATGAGTCCTCATAATGTAGGACACCCCTTTCTTGGCATTTTGAGGTGGGTTTTTGATGTTCTTTCCACCCCCAAAGAAAGGTCCTAGAAACTTAATGTGCTAGGACCCATTCAACTTTAGTGGCGAATGGGTCCTCCTCACATAGGATACCTCTTTTTTAATTTAATTGTGGTGAGATTATAATGATTTTCAATCCTAGATCTAATGTCGGCTTGAATTATTTGAATTTTGGGGTTAATCTCTAGATTTAGTATAAATATGGGGTTAATTCACATAGTTTCACCCTAAGCTTTCAAGTATTCATGCATTATAGAAAGTTTATGAGTCCAAGAGCATTATAGAGCATTCTAGAGCATTCAAGAAGACATTCAAGGGTAGATTATCAAGGTTTTATGGAAGAAACTCAAGATCATGTCATCATGTTAAAGGCATAACGCATCAAGCATGTTGTGGAGCTAATGTTTTTGATGTAGAATTGCAGATCCATTTGTAAGAATTGTTTTATTTCTAATTTGAGATCAAGATCTACATTCTTCCTGACCAGATCATGTTAGTTTGCATATTTACATTCCAAGACATCTTCCAAGGTATCATCATTTCAAGTTTCATGTTTCATGTCCTTATTTCATTATTTCATCATTTGGTTTAATTTCCTAAAAGGGGTTTGACCAAGGCAAACCCCTATCCCCTAATAAACAAAAAAATTCTCCTCTTGAATGTGTGATTGCAGGTTTTAGGTTGAAGAGAAAGATTTGGAGTAAAATTGTCAAAGTTGAAGAGTTGCAAAGTTGTCATCCATAGTGCAAGAACATAAAAAAAAGGCTACAAAATTTATTCTAGAATTTTTGGAGCTAAAAATCTAGGAACTGAGAGTGTAGATGTTGAAGTACATAACCTAGAAGTTAGTTTTTTGAAACCCTAAAAGGACCCATTCGCCACTAAAGGCGAATGAGTCCTTTGTGGCCTAAAAACAAGTTTTCTACAAGGTACACATTATTTCAAGCTCTCAAAACCTCCCTCACAATTGCTATAACAGTTAGGATTAGTTTTTGATTATTATTTGCATGTTTCAGCCCTCATAATTGAATGAAAAACACACCTAATGAAAATTAGAGTCATCATTGATACCCTATTGATGGTGAACCTCTTTTTCTATGTTTCATTTTGGTGAACCTAGTTTATTGAACATTGTAGTTTTCTAATTTTGAAGTCTTTCCTTGGATCCTAGGTTAGATATTTCATTCATTTGCATTGAGTTATATCTCATTTATGGTTTCATACTTTTCATTCAAACTTTCATCTCATCTAGGGTTTAGAATTTCATTGTTTTGCATTCTCTAAATCTGAAAAATACAAAAACAAATCAGTCATTTTGCATATCATTTAGATTACGTAAATTTACATTTGAAAATCAAAACAAAATTTCATTTCAAAAGGTGTTATATAGTTCATCATTTAACCTTAATTTCACTTGCATTAGGTCATCAAATTCTATAACTTTCTATCACAAAAGTTGCAGTTTGAAACTAGACAAAAACAACACATAAAATAACTTAAAAATTGCAGCTTTCACCTTTTTAAAACCCTGATTTGGGACCCATTCACTCCTACTAGTGAATGAGTCCTTGATTAGGCTTGACCTAAAATTTCTTGCATCTAAAACTAATTGAAAAACACATAGAAATCAACAAAAACATTCTAAAAATTCTTATTGAGGACCCATTCGCCCTTACTGGCGAATAAGTCCTTGATAAGTCCCAAACTGCAATTTTTGGGATGTGAAATCTCTGTTTTAGGCTTCTATTTTCTGCTGTTACATTTTTGTCTTAGTTTTTTGGTTTTTTGTTTCATTAAATCCATTGAATCTAGCTTAATTTGCTTCATTTCGTGCATTGTGAAAATTCAAAATGGAATTAAGAACAAGTCATTTTTAGTCTATTGCATAGTGTAATCAGAAAATTACCTTGTTTTAAGTATGAAGATCTAAAAATGTATACATTTTTGAAATTTTGCATTGTCGCATACATAATGTTTCTCTTCTTGAAGCTTTGCATGAGTTTGATAAAAGTACTTTTCATGTTTTCATATACATTGTTTACATTCTTGAACCATGGCATAAGATGGATAAAAATACTTTCATTCTTGAGCACACAATGTTGGTATTTTACTTTCCTAAGTATGCTAAGAAAAAATTCGTCCCTCCTACTTGTGAGAATGCTTTAGTGAAAGGGGATGCAAGCATAGGCAATCATGACAACCATAATTGTTCTTCTCCTGATACCTCTCCTATTAGCGATGAAGGTAACTTGGTGAAAGAAGCTAGAATCATTGAGAATCATGAAATTCTTGTTTGCCCCTCTCCTTCTCCCCCTTGGACAAATATTATGAGACAATAAGATGAGATCATTAACACATTTCTTAATGTCACTTTACCTATGGAGAATGATTTAGTGAAAGAAGATATGTTGAGAGATCCATTGATTGAGAGTTATAGTATTGTTTCTCTCCTTCCTAATCTCCCTAACATTTGGAAAGATCTATTCAAACAAAAGGATACGATCATTGGTAAGCATGAAAATCATAGATTTTATTCTCTTGATGCCTCCCCTTTTTGTGATGAAGTTACTTTACAACATCTAACTATGGCATGTGATGAACCTCTTGTTTATTTCTCTCCTAAAACCTCTCCTACTAGGGTAGATATTATGGCACAAGAGAATGAGACCTTAGAGAAAAAGGATGACATCATGGAAAATCTAATGATCAAATTGGGTCTTCACCTAATATCTATCCTATTGGTGAAGAAGATACTTTGATGCTATAAGATCAAAACAATAAGAGTCATGAGAATCTTAGTTTCCTCTCTTCCCTTAGGTAAAACATTATTGAAAAAGAGAATGTCATCATTGATAAACAAGACAATCCAACCATTGATAACTCCCTTACTTGTGATGAATAAATTTTAGAAGAACCAAACATTGAATGTCATGAACATCTAATTTGTTGCTCTCCTAAAAACTCCCCTCCTAGGGAGGATATCATGGTGCAAGAAAATGACAACATTCACAATAGTGATGTGACTTCCTTCGATGATGGTGAAAATATGGCAATAGACTCCCCTTCATTAGAGAGACATCAAACCAGAACTGGTGAGGTTATGAATGCACAAGTGTCCTTTAGATCCCCCTTGATTATTGGAACTCCTAAATACCCTGTGGGACATCCTAAGAATCCTCTAATTATTTACCCACCCTCACAATGACCACAAACTCAAAATAAACCTATCCTCATCCTTGAGCCACCTAAGAATAATGTTTCACAACAACCAAATTATATCACCGCCGCTCATACATATAACACTAGGAACAATACACAAACATGACAAGAAACTCCAACATCCCTCACATTGGCTAACCTTATCTTACCTGGTCCTCCTCATTTTACTTTAAAAATTAGAAAGGAGTATGATCTTGTTGAACAACTTAAAAATACTCTTGCTAATATATCCTTATGGGAACTTTTTCATGCCACCTATTTATCATATCATGCTTCAAATGGCCTTGCAACAAGTTACGGTTCCTCCTAACACTAGTTCGAATGATGTGGCAACACTAGTTCAAGGAATGAATGAGATGAACTTAGATATTGTTTTTCACCAAAGCGAGTTACCATCCTTATAAATTCAAAAGAGACATGAAGCTATCAATATAATATTCCAGGTTAATCGAATTATGATAAAGTGAACCCTTGTTGATAATGGTTCAGCCCTGAATGTGTTTAGTGTGAGCATTTTGGAAAAGATCAAAATGAGTAGAAGAGATATTAAACTTGATTCTAGAAGTTATCTATCTATGGATTTGATAATATAGAAAAAAAATTGCTCAGAGTTATCGCATAACCTATTAAAGTTGGCAAAGTCACATTACAAACTCTGGTCCATGTTATCCCTCACGATCTTTCATATAATTTTCTCTTAGAAGGACCATGGATCCATGAGATGAATGGTGTGACTTCTACCCTTCACCATGTAATGAAGTATGTATATAAAAACAAATCTTACACACTCAGGATGACCCTAAACTAGATAGTTTTCTCATTGAGAAAAATAAGGAAAATCCTTCGAAAATATTGACATCAATTATACAAGTGGAACTTGTGTAAGAGAAAGAAAAAGAAAAGGATATTGAAAAAGTCACGAAGTTATTAGAAGATGATTTGGATTACTTAGATTTCACACCTAAATTCATGGGAGAATACAATATCATAAACAAAGAATATGATAAGGGAAAAGAAAAATCAGTAATGTCTACACATAGTTTGAAAGAATCCACCTCAACCACTTTAGAAGAAGTAAATTACACAACAAAATTTGATGAAGTTGATTATGAACAACCACCGAATCTTAAAGAAATGAAAAATATTTATGGAAGAGGTGATGAACTTATGAGATAACTTGGTTATAGTGGAAAATGATGTGATGCTAGAGAACAAGGTATCTATATCCCTATAGATCCTAACATGAAAGAAACAACTAGTGGTCTTGGTTATGGTCCTTCGAAAGAAATGAAAGAAACAAAGAAATCTTTGCTTAACATAAATTCCATCATGCAAAACACTAACGATTGGAATTTGTTAGATTTTACACCCTCCTTTAAGGAAGAGTAAAAAATCTCACAATCTAAAGAATCTTGTGTAAGTATGACATATTGTACTAAGTAAGAGATATCTTTGTCCTAAAATAATAGAACATATTCTACTATTAATCAAGAGAGTATCTTCTCGAGACTCCTCCAAGATCATTTGATATCCCTCCCTCCAAGAATATGAAAGAAATTTTATTACAAGAGTTCATTTTGTGCATACCATAGAGTTCATGGTCATTCTACTAAAGAATGTAAGGCTTTAAATAATAAAATCCATTTTAAGGATCTTGGTGCTCTTCCTTGTGTTGAAGCACCTTGTTCCTCTAATTGATGCATATTTTCATGTTTTTCCCTTTGTTTTGCACTCAGTGGGTGCAAGGGGTTAGGTAGTTGGACACTTTGCACCAAAGTGGGACACTTTGCACCAAAGTGGGACACTTTGTGCCAAAGTGCAACACTTTAAAACAAAGATGAATGCTTTACGCCAACCTTTAGCTTTATCCTCGTATGTGACTTGTCGATTGTCTCTTCTGGATAGTTGAACACCTTCCAAATTTATATAAGAGAAAGCTTGGGATGTGACTGGCATGCCTTAATTTGGCTCGCATGTGACAAACTGAGTTATCTTTAGCTATTGCATTTTGGGGGCAACCCGTTCCTTCCTTTTTCATGACAGCTTTATTTTGGAAACATATGACTTGGAATAGGGTTTTCCAAGGAAAGCTCTCATGTCTTAGGACAAAACATTGGCTATTTTAGAGAACTTTCTCACAGTAATTTTGTTAGCAACCATTTTAAAGTGGGGCAATACATCAATGACATCTTTCAACATAATTCATGGTGTGATTTTTTTTTTCTTGTGACATTTCCTTTTCTTGGTGGTGTCATTGGGTTTGATGTCCTCCAAGAGTATAATATTTATAAGCATACGATCTCCCTTAATGGCATGATGTGAAGTGAGAGGCATCCCATAAGTGGTGATCTGATATTTTGGACTCATCCTCTCTTGGAGACATTAGGCATGATGTTCCTTAAGAAGAAGACCTTACATGAACAAAGAAAAATCCCCTTTAACAAAAAATTACATGACATCCAAAAGAATAAAAAAGCATAGCATCATGGTACCTTATTGAAGTTATCAGGAGGATATATTTGGTATGGTTAGTATGATGAAAAGTTGACACACTGGCATGAATTTCTCATTATACGGTGAGAAGTTGACACACTGGCATGCCTTTCTCACTAAACCACCTTGTTGGAACATCTCACCTAGTAGACAGATTGAGGTTCCACTACCCCAGAGTGAGCAACATATACTATGGGCAAAAAACCCCGTTCCACATCATGTTGGAATGGTTGTGCTTGATCCTTTCCTTTTCTTTATTTTTATTGGCCTTTGATAGGGTATGACTATGTATCTTTGTTATTGTTGCATACTTAAGTGTCTTGAATGTTTAAGTTAGTGTGATTTTGTCATGGGGGAAAACTCTCACTAAAGTGAGGGGAAAATGCAGCTTAAAAAAAAAGGTAATCCTTCTTTACTCTTAATTTGGGAATAATTGATATAAATTTAACTTAATAATGCCTTGATTTAGTGTTGTACACATTCATATTGAATCTAGGGCCCTTTTTTAATAAAATATACTTAAATATACCTTATTTAGGGTGTTCTAAAGTGTTGTATTACAATTTCACACTTATCTAGGATTTCATTAATTAATTGTGGTTAATTAGAGCTTAATTGGCCCTTTAATTCAAATTCAATCCCTCTTTTCAAGGATCTATCTTGACACCAAAGAATGATATTGTATGACATTTAATTTGGAAAATTTGGTATCCTGAAAAAAGTTGCTTGGACCCATTCACCTTTATTAGAAAATGTGTCCTCTCCACATAGGACACCCCTTTCTTGGCATATTTGAGGTGGGATTTTAATTTTATTTAACCTCCTCGAAGCTTGGTCCTATAAATTGTGTTAGGACCCATTCGCCTTCAGTGGAAAATGATTCCTCATAATGTAGGACACCTCTTTCTTGGAATTTTTGAGGTGGGTTTTTATATTCTTTCCACCCTCTGAAGCAAGTTCCTAGAAACATGTGCTAGGACCCATTCACATTCAGTGGAAAATGGGTCCTCCTCACATAGGACACCTCTTTTTAAATTTAATTGTGGTAGGATTATAATGATTTTCAATCCTCGATCTGATGTCAGCTTTAATTATTTAAATTTTAAGGTTAATCTCTAGATTTAGTATAAATATGGGGTTAATTCATATAGTTTCACCCTAAGCATTCAAAATTTCATGCATTATAGCAATTTTATGAGTCCAAGAGCATTTTAGAGCATTCAAGAAGAAATTCAAGGGTAGATTATCAAGGTTTTATGGTAGCAACTCAAGATCATGTCATCATGTCAAAGGCAAAATGCATCAAGCAAGTTGTGAAGCTAATGTTGTTTTTGTAGTGAAGATCCATTTGAAAACATTGTTTTACATCTAATTTGAGATCAAGATATACATTCTTCATGACCATTTCATGTTAGTTTGCAAATTTATATTCCAAGACATCTTCCAAGGTATCATCATTTCAAGTTTCATGTTTCATGTCCTTATTTCATTATTTCATCATTTGGTTTAATTACCTACGAGGGGTTTGACCAAGGCAACCCCCTATCCCCTAACAAACAAAAAATTTCTCCTTTTGAATTTGTGATTGTAGGTTTTAGGTTGAAGAGAAAGATTTGGAGAAAAATTGTCAAAGTTGAAGTTGCAAAGTTGCCATCCATAGTGCAAGAACACAAAAACAAGGCTGCATAATTTATTCTAGACTTTTAGGAGTTGAAAAGCTGGGAAATAATAGTGTAGACATTGAAGTACAAAACCTAGAAGTCGGTTTTCTAAAACCTTATAAGGACCCATTCACCACTAAAGGAAAATGAGGCCTGATGTAGTAAAAACCTGAGATCTAGGAGGGTAGACTGTGAGGAATAAAACCTAGAAATTAGTTTCTTGAACCCTAACAGGGACCCATTCACCACTAAAGGCGAATGAGTCCTCTGTGGCCTAAAACCAAGTTTTCTATAAGGTACACATTATTTAAAGCACTCAAAACTTCCCTCATAGTTGTTATAATAGTTAGGATTAGTTTTTTATGGTTATTTGCATGTTTTTGTCCTCATAATTGAATGATACACATGTTGCACCTAATGAAAATTAGGTTCATCATTGATACCCTATTGATGGTGAACCTCTTTCTCTATGTTTCAAAGGGAAAAATCACCTTGCTAACATGTTTAGAGATGTTTCAATGGATGCAGACTAATGCAAGGAAGGATAATGATAGCATTAATGGAGCTAGTGCATTTAGTGAATCAAGTGGTGGAATGGGGAAGGAGAAGATGATTACGACACAAAATTCTAGAATGGGATTTAGTAATAGGCCCCTTAAGCCCAATTTCATTCAAAGAGTGGAACAAGTTCTAGAGGGAGAAACTACCCTCCAAGATGACATCTAAAGGGCTTATGAAGAATATAGGGCTTTGGACCCTCCACTCAAGGAGATCACCCCTCAAGAAAAACTAATTAGAGCACCCATTGGGAAAGCTATCTATTTCCCCTTTTGATGGATCTGAGAAAAGCACTCCTAGGGCATGGTTGTAGAAACTTTATACATATTTGGCACTTAAGACAGTGTCCAAGGAAGATGCCATAAAATTTTCTACAGTACATTTGGAAGGAATAACTCATGATTGGCGGTACCATGGTCTAGTCACTCAAGGCCATAAATTGATCAAATATTATGATGAATTTTATAGCAGACTAGTTGAGAGATTTTATAAGAGAGATCTGAAATAAATTTTTAGAAAATTGGATCACCTTAAGCAGAAAGGAAGTGTGGAAGAATATTTTGCAGATTTCTAGAAGCTATCGATCATGGTAATTGAAATTTTAGAGAGAAGACTCATATTCCTCTTCATAGAAGGCTTGGATGAATATCTCAAGGGCTTAGTGAAGGCATTCCACCCCTTAAAAATTTATGAGACTATCTAGAAAGCCTTGGATCTAGAAAATTTTGTTCCTTAGCAAAAATCAAAACCCTCAATATGGAATAAGCCAAAGGGGAATTTCCAAAAGAATATTTGGACTGCTCAAAAATCATCTCCCCCTACCACACCTAAAAAGTGACGATAAGACCAAGAATCAGCTCAGAAGGAAAAAAAATTGTTTCTCTTGTAGAGAACCATGGGTTTTTGGACACAGGTGCCTTAGAAAAGGGCAAGTCCACTATATAGAAATTATTTCTAACAAAGAATCAAAATGAGATGGGTTCAAAGAGTTCCATGATCTGGAAGACATCCCTCTAGAGGAAGAAAATAAGGAGAAGGACAATGGCAAAATTTTAGAATCTCTATTGAAGGCACATAGATCCTATTCTTTCAAGGTTTGGGGAGTCATTGTTGGACAAAGAGTGACTATCTTGATTGATGGTGGGGCTACTCATAACTTCATTCATGGAGGACATGTGAGAAGAAGAAGGTTGGATGTGGAGAATTTTAAAGGTTTCACTGTCACTATGGCGGATGGGTATAACTTACCTTGCAAGGAGAAATTTCAAAAGCTAGACATAACATTTGGAGATCATAAGGTTTGTGATGATTTATATGTTATTGGTTAGGGTGAAATTGATGTGATTTTGGGTGTGCAATGGTTACATTCATTGGGTGAGTACACTAACAAATACCAAATGATGGAGCTCAAGTTCAAACCCAATGGGAAGGATGCGGTCCTAAAGGGAATGGTGAATGGTAATTTGTAAGTAGTCTTAGCTAGGAGAATGGAAAGGATCTTTCGAAAGAACCAAGTTGCTTGGTTAGCTAGTTATTTCATGATTTCAAAGGATTCTTTTGAAGCTAAGAATGATCAAGTTCATATTGATATACAATATATTTTGGATAAGAATAGTTTATTTTTCAGTGACATGCCTCCCGAACTGCCATCAGATAGAGGTTTCCATCTTATCATAGAACTTGAACCAAGATCAAAGTTAGTTGTGACCACTCCTTACCTTCATCCCCAGATGTATAAGGAAGAGATAGATAAATAAATAAAGGAGATACTAGATATGGACTACATCATACCGAGCTCTAACTCTTTCACATCTTTTGTGGTGCTAGTGAAAAAGAAATATGCCACTCTACCGATGTGCATAGACTATCAGTCATTGAATAAGAAGACCATTAAGAACCGACACCCCATACCATGGATAGATGAGATGATTGATTAACTACATGGTGCAATATACTTCTCAAAGATTGATTTGAGGTTCGAATACCACTAAATCCAAATGAGGGGATAAGATATTTAGAAGACTATTTTTTGGTGCCACTATGGACATTTTGAATTCTTGGTTATGCCCTTTGGTCTCACCAATACTCTTAAAAATTTACAATCATGCATGAATCATGTGTTTGGTAAGCACTTAAGGAAGTTTTTTCTAGTTTTCTTTGATGATATTTTGTTCTATAGTAAAACATGGGAAGAAAATTTGAAGCATTTGGATATTGTCTTGGGAATTCTAGAGCAACAATATCTCTTTGCAAAGATGTCAAAATATGAGTTTGGGTCAACAAAGATATTATATTTTTGATATGTCATAAGTTAAAGGATTTCAGGTTGATCAATAGAAGATCCAAGCTATTCTAGACTGACCACCTCCTACAAACTTGTCTCAACTAACAGGTTTATTTGGATTGTGTAGCTATTACCACAGGTTTGTCTGAGGATTCTCTCAATATAAAACACATGATTTTTATATTGAATATATCAAGGGAAAGAATAATACTATGGTAGATGTACTCTCTAGGAGACCTACACTGTGCCATGTTTCCATCACATCAATTGATTGGAAGGAATTTTATGGGAATAAAAATATTTGTAGATGTTGACTGTTGCATGATTGGAAATCAGCATCAAGAGGCCTTCAAGCATTCACTACAACTTCAAACTATTGATTGTCTCAGTGCTGACATACTTATCAAGTTATTGAAATATTTCTCTAGAAGTCATGAGATGGAAAAAATATAGTACTGATGGTGTCATGGGGTTACATAATGTTGGTAAGAATAGCCTTATCAACAACATAAAGAGGTCACATGTTGACAATGTTGGAGTTACTCCAAGAATAATGTGAGAAATTGCAAGAATCATCTACAAACCATATTTCATAGTCTTGCAATAAAGGGAATTCCAATGATAAGGGGTAGATCTATAGAGGGCCTTGCATGAGTAACATGGACAAGCACATCAAGGTTGTGTTAAAAATGTGATAGTCTTTCTAACCGTAAGAGACAATCGAGGTCATTATTGCATAAGAGGATATGTTGAGGGAACTTCATAAGTGACCCAAATACAACTTAATATCAGAAGAACAGTCCAAAGCTTGTATCACAGTCAAAGACAATATAAATAATGAGTTCATTGAAATTCAAGAGGGCAACCATGCCCATAAGAGGATGGTCATAAGGTATGTCTTATTCATTCGTGAGTTAAGATCAACAACATGGTTTTGACATCAAAGGAAGATGCAAACACAAAGAGATGAATATAGTGTCCTTGACAACATAGAGCATCCATATCATAAAGGGGAAATGTTTTGTGGTGATGGATAATCAAAAGAAGTTCTAAGTTTCAAAAGGGCTAAGTTAATAATGACTTCAATGGAAGGAATATTAAAAATGATAAAAGAAGTAGTCATCCTTCAAGTCTTCATTTTGAACTCACAAATCAACTGTGGTGGTAGGAAACACAATGGATCAGGATAATGACTTTAGGCATATGAAAGAAGTGTTTCAAAAGGGTCACATTTTTTATTCAGATGAGAATGGGGGGCGTACAATTATAATTTCTTTCAAGGGTTTAAATGCAAAGAAAGGTCCATTTTTTGTTCAAGTAGAAGGATAGAAAGGTGAGAATAGTTCAATCTTGTGAGGGCAGCCATGTCCATAAGAGAACAATCATGAAGAAGGTGGTGTTTCACTTGAGTTATTATGGGATATAGTCATAACACTATTTAATCTCCCTACATTGTTTGAATAGCTACAAGATACTAAAAAATAGAATCTTTTATCAAGCTAATACTATTCAAATTTCCCGATTATGTGGATGCATAAATCTACTTGCGGCCATGTCTTAGGTTTGGAAATGAGATCCAACTAAGCCTCAAATTTATTGGGGATACACTTAAGGTGGATAAAAATTCATCAAATGTTTTGTATGCTTGGATGCATGAAACTGAAAATAGATGAATGACTTGAAGCAAAAGAAATAATTAAAAGCTACATAAAGTGAACCAGATGCAAAGAATTCCTATGTTGACATTTCACTTGGAGAATGAAATTATTTTTAAGCCTTTCTTCATGAGAGGATGAATCCAAAGAACGGGGCAACACATATTGAGAAGACTAGAAAAATATTTTATTATGAGTGTTGTTTTTCACACCATCAAGGGTAGAGCAGAGTATGCACACTACCCTAATTTAACCAAAGATAAAGGGTTTGTTACAAATGTGTAATCTCACATACAAATTTCTCATGTGGATGTTGAATTCATTCATTATCTGAAAGAGAGCATCATTGGGGGAACATGATGAAGTAAAAGCTTGGGTCTTCAATTGGTTTGGGAAACTTGAGATTTTACTTGGAAAATGAACTTCAACATGGGTATTGAGATGTTGTTCCTGAAACACTTCCACTTCTTGAACAACATTCCAGTGAGGTGGTAGATGAAAGTGTCGACATAGTGATAGGGAAAATTTTGTGCTGCAATTATGGCATCCATCATGCTAGCCCAAAGGGGGTCATTTTGATATTGTAAAGGATAAATTTTACACAAGCAAGAAGTTGTTGCAAGATACATCTTTGTTTTGATGCCCGATGTGTTGGTAAGTCAAGCACATGTTTTTTCTGCACAAGGATAGTTTGTGATTACAGTGAAAACACATTATTATTTGTGGAGCCTCTATTTTAGCACTGCACCCTTATTTTATTATATGTTTCTCAAATTCATCATGAATCCGAATGATGGCAAGGTTGTAATAGTGCATTATTTTTGGCACCCTTAGATTGCATGTCATGCTTTGATACTAGATTGCAAAACATAAGTTTTTGAATTCAACATTTCAAATGTAAAAAATGTGCTACAAGTGGGGTTCAACCATCACCATAGAAGCTAATGAATCCACACTGTCTGTTCACCCATTGTTAGCTATGGTGAACCCGTGAACACACATCTTCAATAAGAAGAAGATATAGTTGCACATTGACTACTGTGAAAATTTTCTTGTGCCACTAGGGTTCATCGAGAAGCTGCAGAACGTGAAGAACAAAGGATTAAAATGGTGGAAGCATCAAAACTAGGGAATTTTGTGCTCTTATCACCCATCATGATTTCATGCCACTTTTCCTCAAACCCATCAGTGATGGTGTGATTCTTTGTGCTCCTATCGTGCATCACTATTGAATGTCTCCTTTTCCATATTGTATCAATGATGAGAGATATTGCATTTACCTTATCATGCATCTTTGTTTGATGTCTCATTTTTCTCCTTGCATTTGTGATGCGTGATATATTTGTGTGGAGTGTGTGGTGGGGCCCATGAATTGTGTTTAATATTATCATTTGATAATATTTTAATGGTGAGTGATAACTAAAAGGTGAAGGCACGAGTAAATGGCTTTATACAACCAATAAAAATTTTAAAGCCTTCACAAAGATTAAAATATAACTTTGATTTGGGCAATAAAATGAAAATCTCACTGGTGAATTGAGCATTATGCAACCCGATAAAATGAGTAAAGTCTTCACAAACAAATAATTATTTTTCAGCTATGGTAAAAGAAAAAAATTTCTTTGGTGGACAGTAAAATGGTAAATGCATAGGTGACAGGAGTTTTCTACAACCAAATGAAGATGAATGAAAGGGGTTTTCAAAGGAAAAAACAAGATATTTTTAGCTATAGGGTAATAATGGAGGAAGAAAGTTTTCCCAGTAAAGGAATAATTTTCTGTTGCAGGGCAAGTGAATGAAGAAGAGGGAAAACATAGTGCAAATGGGGATTTTTCATGTGCAAAGGGCGGTTATTGATCAACGAAGTTGAGTGATGTGAAATGTCTATTCTTGATCTCCATTTAGGGTTTCTGCTTCTTTTGAGGTGGGTTGGTTGCTTTGTAATTAATCACAAAGAGCATTGTAATGAGAATATAGAGTATTTTAGATTTAAGTCTTAAGGTCTAATTATGTCAATGTATATGTAATTTTGATAGCAATACTAGTAAAATAATACTAAATGGTGAAAATTCATGGCCATTATCTCTCCTATGTATTGGTTTTATAAGCTATGAATAATATAATCAAGGATTATATTATTTGTCTCCATTGATTTTCGGTGGATGTTTAGTTGTGTTCTTGCTTGTTAATTTAAAGAATTGATGTAAATGCTTGAGTGAATCTACTGGTTTATGTTAAATTGAGTGCTAGGATATTGATAAGAAGAGGTGGTTGAGAATACAATGTTGAAATATTGTAATGCAGTATCTTCAAAGCTTAATTGATGTCACACAAAGTTGTGTCACACTTTCGGCCAACTTATCATCACAAGTGAATTTTAGTATTTATAACTAAAAATCAATTTTGGTCAAACATATGATCTAGTAAGATTCATTCTAGTTATGTTAAATATGTCCACAACTTTTCCAACTAAAATTGTTGGCTAAAAGCATATGCAGCACCACTTTGAGGCCAATTTACTAAAAAAATGAAATTATTTGAAAATTTAATGTTCTAACAACTCGTACTCATATAAATATATTTTTTTTTAAATGTAAAAATACCCTTTTGTAGATCCATAAGTGTAGTTCTCAAATATATATTTATTTTAATAGTTCAATTAATATATATATTTTATTTTAATTTTTTACTACAAGTAGGTTATTAGCAAAAAAATATTAGGTTGATTATCATATGAAGAAAAAATACTAAAACTTATTATATATATATTTTTAAAATATGATGCCCTAGATAAAAGAATCTAGATTAAGATAGTATAATTTGTTTTCTATTTTAGATAAATTTTTAATATAAAGGTTGACGTTGAGTGGAAACAATTGTGTTTTAATACACGCACATTTAAATATTTATTTAAAAATACATGTTTATTAAAATTTCAAAAAAAAAAATCCATGCCCTAAAGTTTCAAGTTATAATTACACACAAAAAAATTGAAGGAAAAAAAGTAAAATTCACTATATAAAGCTTGACGTCTCATGTAACATCATTTTTCAACATTTTATCAGCAACTAAATTATACTGTTAATTTATAAAAATCTATATTCAAATAATTTTTGAATTTTTTCAAAAAAATACAAACATAAAATATAATAAAAAATATAAATTTTATTAGTTTACATCATTTCAAAATTCAAAACATATATGCCACTTTCTATTTATTCTAGTTTAAAAGTTAGATCGGTGTTGGTCGTTTCCTTTATAAAAGTGTGACACAACTTTATACTTTTACCTTGAGGCATTGATCTAAGTGAAGTATTCATGTTACACCTGGTTAATTCAGCAACAAATCATAAATTACAATCAAATTTACTTATCTATCTCAATGTAATTATGTGTGGAATTTAATGCTTTAAATCTCTCATGTTTAAACCGGGCATCACCATGAAGGTCAACCAAACCTTTAGGGTAGTATGTCTATTTAACAACTGAAGAAGAATAATCTGATTATAGTGTTTTGGATGCTTTGACACACAAGTATCTATAAATATACTATTGGGATGACCCTCCCGGGTTTCAAAGAGCCCAAAGTGTAGGGGAGAAAGGGTTTTAATTCGGTCTCCCATTCGTTGGCCAAATATCTCCTTGAATCTAACCATTAGGCCTAGCAGCCCTTTAGGATTCAAGTGGATTGTAGATTTGAGTACCAATAGATTAGTGACTCTATTGGGGATGAAATTTGAAATTTGGTTATAGACTTTCCTATCAAAGAGTCATTAAAATCTTGAAATATTATTTATAACCAAAGATTAACAATTGTGGAGTCTTATTTGTCCATTCGAGTCACCAACAGATTGGCGACTCTATTGGGTAAGAACTTTGAATCTCCAGTTGTAGAATTTTCTATTACAAAGTCATTTTATTTGTTGATTTGAGCATTTTGTTCAAATATTGAAGGAATTCATACCTGGAGAAATAAATTGTTGCAATAAACTAGAAAGTTTCATGATCTTTGGTGCTTTGTTGGTGAAAGGGAACTCAGAAGGAAATTCATCTTTGAAGGAGCTTCATATTGCTTGAAGTTCAGTCCTCTGTGAAGAGAGGTGGTGACTTTGTCAAAAGAACTTGATGAATATGTGAAGAAAGATTCAGATCTACAAAGATTTATAGTCAGGAAGAAGAATTTGTAGTGGCTGCAACATAACCAGGTATTTTCTATATTTTGGTTTTCAAGAAGCATAAATCTGTATATGAAGACCATGTTTGAAAAGTCCTAGAAAACTTTGGTTCACTTATTTAGTGAAATTGAGTACTACAAGAAAGGGATAAAGGGATATTAAGGATTGAATAGTTGTGGAGAGAATAAATTTTATTTGCAAATATGTATTATTGTCCTAGTTCTCCCTCTGCAAGCTATAATGTCATTCCTAAAACACAACCATTTCCTCAAAGGAAGGTGTTCACTAATGAAAGATATGAACCTCTGGATTTCAGTAAAATCCAAGGTTACCCACATTCTATCCCATGAAAATTAATGAATATTTGCCTAATTTTTAAGGAGGTTTTGAGGATTCGGCATCAAAACATGTGTAGGGTTTCATTGATTTGATGGAATATTGAAAAATAGTAGAAGAGGATGCTATCATGAAGTTTTTTGTAATAAATTTAGAAGGTACTACTAAGTACTGGTTTTTTGTTTTTCCAAGGTATTTCATATGTTCATGGAAAGAGACGGATATACTTTTCATGGATGAGTATGGTGAAGAGAATAATGAATGCTCATCTAACAAGCGAAATATGCATACCCAAGAAGAATTTGAAGAGAAAACTGAAAATAAAGTTGGATCCATGTCATATATTGATGCATTATGTGATATAGAAATATATGAGGATGAATCCCTCTATTAATTTCATGATAGATTCATAAAAATTGTGTTTGATATACCAAAATCAGAAAGGCCTCATGAATCATTTTGCATTGATTTATTCTATGAGAATTGTGAGCCAAGTTGGAGTACCATGCCAGCTCACTTGAAGCCCCCTATCCTTAAATGCATAGATCAATGGATTTCAATGATTGAAGAAATGATAGGGAAATATGGAAGTAATCTCATGACTATCCTATGTGATGGTACATTTTCTAGGTTTTGTCAAATAGATCTAGAGGGTATAGTAGAAGACATTGATAATGCATCATTTGGTGATGAGAATTTTGTTTCTGAACAACCCATGGAGAAAATGTATATAGAAGAAGATTACAGTCATAATAATGAAGATGTAAGACATGATAAGATAAATATTGAAATGGTGAGTCAATTTCTTGTGTCAAAAGAAGGTTGTAATGATGTGGATGAAACTGAAAGTATTTTCTCTTCTATGGAATTTGAATACACAGTTGAAGGTTATGATGATTTTCAAGTTTCATGTCTTCATGGTGATAGTTGTAGCATTGTGAATGTAAATATGTAACTAGATGAAATGCATTCTTGTCCAGATGATTAGAGACATTGCAATTCTATTTGCAACCCTAGTGATTGTGATTTCTCTCAGGAGGAAGAGGTAGAATTTATTTCCTTAAGTGAGAAGTGTTTCAATAATGAATCTGACAATATTTCTGAAATCTCACAAATGCATGGTGATGTTATGAAAACCTATGATAGTCTTGAGTGATACTTGAATGGTTATCTCAGTTCACATTGTACTGATGGTATATGATTTTCTAAGCCTTGTATAGAAAGGTTAGATGTTGAAAACCAAGGTGACTTGGATATGTTCTTTTCAAGAAATGAACGTAATGTTGTGAGACAATGGAATTCCAAGTCCTCTTAGACAAGAACAAGATAGTGGATATGAACTGAATATCCTATTTGAAGAAGAAATATGTAATCAATAGTATTATGATACACTTGATCATACCAATTCTACAAGTGAATGTAGTAGTGAAGAAGATAGTCATGGTGATAAGACAAAGGAGCCTATTGATTTGAGGAATGATTTTGTGAATGTTAGTGTATCAGATGAAAGTGAAAGAGTATGCAACAAGTTTCAGCCAGAGAGACCATTCATGAGAAGCTATAATGAAGAAACACATAATGATTTTCAGCTTGATAGTGATGAATGTGACCATGATAATTATTGCAATAACATGGACAAAGAGAAGGGTATGCATGCAATAGATTTACTAAATGAATCAGCTCAAGTAGTTGATTGTGTAGAACATGTATGTGTTGGTGATGTAAGTGGTGAAAATGGAAAGCCTTTCTTGTTTGACTCTTCATATCCTTCAATTCCTTTTTTTTATTTTGAAGTTTTTTTTGACTATTTTCATGATGATAGCATAGATGTAGTTGTCTATGAAAGTGAAATTGTAGAGATAAATATTGGTACAACTAATGAAAGTATTTATGATGAGTTTTCACTTGAATAATTTGATTGTATCAATCACATGGATGCATATGAGAATCTTTTTTCTGGATCTACAACTCATAGTCTCTCTCATGAGCAGTATGCTTCAGATTGTCATGTTGATGCAAAAATAGATGATGTTGAGTGTGACACTCCTTGCAATAGTGAATGTATTTTGAACACTCACTATGAGGGTTTTGTTGAAAACAAAGGCTTTGAGTCACATGAACATGCACCTAAAGCCTTTTTGTGTGATAACATAATGAGTGTTGAAAATCTTGTTTATGAAATTGAAGTGGGAAAAAAGTGTTGATGGGATGCTGATACATTTTTTTATTGTTATGATTTTAATGTGGACAACAGACTTGTGAATGTTGATAAGTATTTTTTTCAGAACCTTGAGGCATGTGATAATTTGATTGGACTACATTTTTGGGATGAGGATTAACTCACTTGTGATGCAATTCAATTGAAGGAGTTTCAAATGTGTGAGCATTATTTGCTTAATCCACAGGAGGATTGCACACTATGAACATTTGATTGTGCCACCAAGGTTCATCGAGAAGTTGTAGAATGTGAAGAATGAAGGATTCAAATTGTGGAAGCATCAAAACTAAGGAATTTTGTGCTCTTATCACCCATCATGATTTCATGTCACTTTTCCTCAAACCCATCAGCGATGGCACGATGCTTTGTGCTCCTATTGCACATCACTATTGAATCTATCCTTTTCCACATTGTATCAATGATGAGCGATCTTTCATTTACCTTATCATTTATCTCGGTTTGATTTCTCCTTTTTCTCCTTGCATTCATGATGCATGATATATTTGTGTGGAGTATATGGTGGGGGCCCATGACTTGTGTTTAATATTATCATTTGATAATATTTTAATGGTGAGTGATAACTAAAAGGTGAAGGCACGGGTAAATGGATTTCTACAGACAATAAATTTTTTAAAGCCTTCATAAAGATTAAAATAAACTTTGATTTGGGAAATAAAAAGCTCACGAGTGAATTGAGCATTATGCAGCCCGATAAAATGAGTAAAGACTTCACAAACAAATAATTATTTTCCAGCTATGGTAAAAGCACAAAAATCTCTTTGGTGGACAATAAAATGGTAAATGCACAAGTGAGAGGAGTTTTCTACAACAAAATGAAGATGAATGAAAGGGATTTTCATGGGAAAAAATAAGATATTTTTAGCTGTAGGGTAAAAATGGAGGAAGAAAGTTTTCCCGATAAAGGAATAATTTTATGTTGCAAGGCAAGTGAATGAAGAAGCAGGAAAATAGAGTGCAGATAGGGATTTTTCATGTGCAAAGGGTAGTTATTGATCAACGGAGCTGAGTGACACCAAATATTTGTTCTTGATCTCCATTTAATTTTTTTCCTTTTCCTTTAAGTATTTTTTTCTGCTTCATTTGAGGGGGGTTGCTTGCTTTGTAATTAATCACGAATATCATTGTAATGAGAATATAGAACATTTTAGAGTTAAGTCTTAGGGTTTGATTCTATCAATTTATATGTAATTTTGATAGTAATACTAGCAAAATAATAATGAATGGTGCAAATTCATGGCCATTTTCTCTCTTATGTACTGGTTTAATAAGCTATGAATAATATAATCAAGGATTATCTTATTCGTCTCCATTGATTTCCAGTAGATGTTTAGTTTTGTTCTTGATTGTTAATTCAAATAATTGATGTAAATGCTTGAGTGAAGCTACTGGTTTATGTTAAATTGAGTGCTAGGATATTGATAAGAAGAGGTGGTTGAGAATACAATGTTAAAATACTATAATGTAGTATCTTCAAAGCTTAATTGATGTCATGTATGAAATCATTATCAGGTTTTATAGGCATTTGAATTGAATTCATTCCAAGGATGAGGCACTGATCTAAGTGAAGTATTCATGCTACACTTAGTTGGTTAATTCAACACCAAATCATAAATTACAATAAAATTTACTTATTTATCGTAGTGTAATTGTGTGGAATTTAATGCTTTACACATCTCATGTTTAAACTATGCATCAGCATGAAGGTCAGCCAAACCTTTAGGGTAGTATGTCTATTTAACAACTGAAGGAGAATAATATTTTTGTAGTGTTTTCGATGCTTTGGATTACAAGTATCTATAAATACATTATTTGGATCACCCTCCTAGGTTTCACAGAGCCCAAAGTGCAAGGGAGAAATGGTTTAAATTCAATCTCCTATTTTCTGGCCAAATCTCTCCTTGAATCTGACCATTAGGCCTTGTAGCCCTTTAGGATTCAAGTAGATTGCAGATTTGAGTACGAACAGACTCCATCATGGAGGATTATGTTATGGATCCTTTTAATACCAGTGTCTAAGAAGTTTTAGAGAAGGATGATTAGTATGTGGTGGAAGAAGGCCTGATACTATTCAAAAATAGGGTGTTCCTGGTTTTGGGATCTAAGGTTAAGGAAAAGATATTGGAAGCTTATCATAATGTGTCAACAACAAGGCATCCCAGATTTTATAAAACTTACTAGAATATTAGGGAAAGGTTTTCTTAGAAGGAACTTAAGGGGGATGTTCTCTCACACATCTTGGAATGTGTCACATGCTAGCAAGACAAGGGGGAGCAAGATTTTCTAACTGGATTACTACAACCTCTTCCATTCTGAAGCACAAATGGGAAAATATCTCCTTGGATTTCATCAACGGATTACCCAAAGCGCAAGGCAAGGACTGAATCTGTGTTTTATTGGATAGACTGACCAAGTATTCTTATTTATTTTCCATCTCTAGTGACTATAAAGCTCTGTAAGTTGTAGAACTATTCTTCAAGGAAGTTTTCTAAGTTGCAAGGATTACCCAAGAACATTCTCAGTGATAGAGATAGAGATTGTTTCCTTAGCACTTTTTAGAAAGATTTGTTCCATATTATAGGCACCAAACTCACCCCTAGTACAAATTATCATGAGAAAATTGAAATTGTAAACAAGTGGATAAAAGGACACTTGAGGAACTATATCACTAATCATAGGAGACTTGGATCAAATAGTTGCATTTGGGATAATATTGCTACAACACAACTCATCACATGTCCATTGGCATGTCCCCATTCAAAGATCTCTATGCATATGATGCATTAACCTTCACATAATTAGTCCTCATCGATAGTAGAGTTTCAAAAACAAGTGATTTGGTTAATCAAAGTCAAGAAATCTTGACAACTCTCAAGGATCATCTAAAAGTTGCCCAAAATTAGAAAAATATGTATGAAAATAGGAAGCATATAGAAAGATCATTTGAGGTAGGATATATGGTGTTTATCAGATTGCAACCATATAGACATACTTCCATCAAGAAAGGAGGAGTATAGAAGCTCAAGCCCAAGTTCTATGGACCATACAAGATAATCCAGAGAATCAAAGAAGTTGCTTATGAGGTGGAACTTCCGACAACTAGTAAAATCCACATTTTTTTCCATATTTCATCTCTTAAGAATGTTTTGGGATTGAATATATCTCCTAATACCGAGTTACCATCCTTTGATGATGAAGGTAAACTCATCCTTATTCTAGAAGTTGTGATTAATACCAAGGTCAAAAATCTAAGGAACAAGAATATAATTGAGTATCTTGTCTGTTGGAAGGACTTTCCAATTGAAAATTATACTTGGGAAGGACCTGAAATCCTAGAGAATCCAAATTTGCATTGCTTGAGGACAAGCAATTTTGGGAAGGGAGGAATTGAGATGTCCCTTTTACCAAAAAGATAGTTGTAGTCTGGGGTTTGGGACATAACATCTATAATGAAGGCCCCAAAACATATCTAGAGCTTGTGGGAAAATGATCATCTACCAAGAAGATGTCACCATCAAAAGATCATAAGTTTAGACTCACTATGTTGGGACAAAGTCATTTATGGGAATCCCTTTGCATTCCTCTATAGAAGCATGTTCAGGTGTGCGGTTTGAAACATAACACCTATGATATCACTTGCACATCATATCCAAAATCTAGAAGTGAGGATTGGGTAGCGGAAAGATACCACTAACAAAAGGTGATTGTGCTAGTCAACTAGCACCCACCTCCATAGGCTTGAAGCATAAAGACATTACGGGATCATGCAAAAGTAATGATGAAGTTTCAGGAAGTTGGAATGAGTAGGGAAAGCATGTGGATGGTCCACAAGAAGTTATGCTTGTTCCAAGGAATCTACATTGGCCTTAAGGCCAACCTAATGTAGCGAGTTGTGAATTTAAATTTTGGACTCTTGCGCCAATTGGGCTCAAGGCCAACCTATTCCTCAAAGAGGAATGTTAGCATATAAATGTAGGGAAACCAATTAATGTAAAGGCATCAAACTATTATGTTATTTTCTATATTTTCGGACACTTGTGTTCTAATTCCTTTTGTGGATGAAAACCCATAGGAGTTGTGTTCATTGGAAAAAAACCAGTGTTCATTAGGATCATAGGACAAACCCCCTTTGGTTCCTAAGGGAACTCTCATTTAGGGATTGCATCTAAGATTCAAATATTTTGTAAGGAAGTGGTGTTATTTTTATTTGATCTATGGAAGCAATTGTAAATCATTCTGGATCATTGTCTGAATTGTAGTCAATATATTATAATACATTTTGAATTTTTTTTATATTAAGCATAGAAGGAACATAAAATACATAGTAGTTCAAAGGATGGTTATGCCATCAACAATCGATCAGGATATATCACCCCCATACAATGCAACAATCTATTACAAGGAATAACAGATAAAATCCCCCAGTACATTGTAACATAAAGATTATTCGCCCTCATAACATCAGCCAACATTGAAGCTCAGTTAGGTATACTTTACATAATATCTACAAGAAAAAACCATCCAACAGAGAAGTGTTCGATAGTGCCTATAATATAATGGTTAGCCACTTACAAGAAACAACAAAATATACAAAATTGACAGAAGTTAAAGTAGAGGAGCAAGAGAGGGAGAATAGCAAATGGTTGGCTAACTACATAGCCTCATGGCACCCCCTCGGAGAAACTAACGCCTGGGCAACATCCACCTCCTCTACCGAGGGAGAGGAGCAAGTTGAGCTTGAGGATTCCCAATAGATTGCACCCCTACCACATCCTAACGAAAATTCTGTAGAGCCCTGAGAAAGACTTCGACATTTGGATGCCCTTCTAGCCACATGTGCCCATACCTTGCATCCATGATATCTATTGAAACCGTTCTATTTTGTAAATAGTTCCAGAATTTGTCTTTTGAGAGTGCAATAGTGATGTAGACCTGCATGGGAATATTGAAAAAGACAAGTCTTCAAAAAGACCCAGTAAGCAACATTTTCCTTCCTTGAAACACATCTTCATTCCTTGATTTCCAGATTGACCACAAAATACTAGGAGACAAAGAGAACCAGAATATTTTAGCAGTCTTTGAAAACTTAAGATTATGTTTAAACATAATTCTCTCTAGAAGCAACTTTCCATTCTCAGCCCAAAATTCTTGACCAGAGAAAAAGAGTTCCCAAATTTGTTTAGCAAAGGAGCATTTGAAGAAAATATGAACAATTGACTCAGGGACCTTGTAGAGGGAAAACACTGGAATATCATTACTTTTATCCTTGAAATAAATCCTCTATAATGTCAATAACCATCTAAAACAAGACAGTTTAGCCTCCAACAGACTATTCCAATTATTTTTAAGAATTTTTTCCATTGTTCATTATCCCATTGTAAGTTCTAGACTTGATTTAAATGCTCAATTAAATCAATGTGTCTTTTTAAGAAAGAGTATAAATCTTTAACTTTACTATTTCTTATACCAATTCCATTTTCCCATTTAAATTCTTCGAATTTTTTCTGTTCCATCATTAGTTATCACAGGGAATTTTAACTGGCCACAAGCCTCCCTAAGGAAAGAATAGGTTCTCCAGTTGGAGGGGGCGATGTTGAATTCATTATTTAGATCATTCCAGCCTTTTAGTTTCCCATTTTCAAGAATATCCTTAAAAAATCTGATTCCTTTAGCAGCCCAACCTCTTGTCGAGCAGCCTTGAAGAAGAGCTAAGGGTTTCTCTTTATGTATTAAGTTCCAGCAAATAGATCTAAAGGAAAAAATAGTCCCCCCATCCCACAAGTGAACCGGTGATTAACAAGAAAAGGTTTCATCATTTCCTAGGCCTTCCAAATAGTCTTGAAAATATTAGAACCTACAGAAGACATAGTTTCCAAATTGCCAAGGATATCATTGAGGGTTAGACCTTCCCATCCTTTAGCCCTCTTAGGCACTGCACTATTAATGTTTTGTCGGACCAACACCTTCCATGGCTCGCTACCTTCCAAAGCTCCAAAGATCCATTTTGAAGCAAGAGAAATACCTTGCAATTTTAGGTCTTTCAACCCCAAACCCCCATTTTCTTTTGCAGTGATACACCAGTCCCATCTAACTACATGCTTTTTCTTATTTCCTTTACCATCTAACTAGAGAAAGGCCCTAATTCTTTTATGGATTTCATTGATTTGGTAGGAGTTAAAGAGCCAGATGGAGGCAAAGTAAATACTATAAGAAGAAAGAATCTTTTGAAAAACTTGCAAACGACTAGCTAAGCACATAAATTGACATAAATTTCCTATTCCACTTACCAAGTTTTTTGTCAATATTTTCATGAGTCCAAATCCACATTTCCTTCAGGTTTGGCTCAATTGCAAAAGGGATCCCAAGATATCTTACAATTTTTTGAGGCCCACCCCATTGAAAATTAGATGACCTAAGCCAATCCGGGGGAGAGTCCTCCCAGCCTAACAACTAGGATTTAGAGGGGGCAAGCTTGGAACCTGAGGCTAGGGAGAAGAGCTCCAATTTTTTCAAAATATTGTTGAATTTCCAAATCTCCAGTCGAAACATAATGGTAGTATCATCAGAAAATTGAAGGTTGATGAGCTCATTCCCATCTGGAATCCTTATGCCCCTAACATTAGGAGATGAAGAGCCTTCTCTCAATAGAAAATGGAGTGCATCCAAGGCAAGGACAAAGAGAGCAAGAGCAAGGGGGCGTCCTTGTCTTATAGATATTTCCAAGGGGATTTCTTGAGTGAGAACCCCATTAACATCAACTTGGGTAGAGGCATCTCAGAGAAGAGTTTTTACCATATGGAAGAAGGTCTCAGGAAACCCAAAAGCCTGCAACATTAACAAAACAAAATCCCATTCAATCCCGTCATATGCTTTTTCAAAATCAATAAGCATCATAGCCACTTTCTGATCAAAGAGTTTTGCCCGGCTCAATGCTTCCCAACAAGTAATCATATTTTCTAGAATGAACCTCCCTTTTATAAATCCAATTTGAGTAACATTTATGATGGATGGGAGGACAAGAGCCACCCTTTCAGCAAGGATTTTGGCCAAAATCTTATAGGAGACATTCAAGAGAGTAATGGGTCTCCAGTTTTTTATTAGAGCTTTATCACCTTCCTTTGGGATCAATTTAATTATTCCTTTATAAATGTTTCTACCAAGAGAGCCATTCCCAATGGCCTCATTGAATACCTGTAGAAGGTCTTCAGATATCCAATCAATAAATGTTTTATAAAATTTAGCTAGAAGGCCATCAGCTCCTGGAGACATCACTTTTGAGAGAGAGAATAACCTTTTGGATTTCCTCTTTTGAGATCTCTTTCCCTAAGGTTTTTGCCATCTCATTATTTATTTTCTTAGGTATGAGGCTCTTAATGAGATTCCTTGCTTAGGTATTGCTTTCCTATGTCTTGTCAAAGGTAAAAAGGTCCTTATAGAACCGAAAGAAGTGAGATCTTATCTCTTCTTGTTTAACCACAGGTTCCCCTCCAACCGAGATGAATTCAATTTGTTCCCTGTCCTGCTTCTCTTTAATAAATCTGAAGAAAAACTTAGTCCCTTTATCCCCATTTTCCAGCCAATTCATTTTGGATCTGACCTTTAGCCCCTTAATCTTGGTATTTTGAACCCTTCTGAGAGCCTCTTTGTCAACAACCATACTAGTAGCCAAGGAATCATTAGTGGGGTTACACTGAAGATCCATTTCTGACTGGAGTAACCTCTCCTAGAGAAGGGATTCCCTTCTATGTCAGTCTTTAACTTTCTTTTTACCAATAGTCTGAAAGAGGGCTTTCCAACCTTCCACATTTAGAGACCATCTATCAATGGTAGAGAGGGATTTGTAGAAGTTCCTATTTATTTGTCTAAGACAGAGAATAGCATTCCTACAATCCAAATCCTTTAGGAGATAGGTGTTGAGGTAGAAGAGTCTATTGGGACCTCCAACATTTGGAATGCCGGATTTCAAACTAAATTTGGCTCTAATAGGATGAAAAACAAATAGAGAATAGGGGAGAACCTCCACCTTACAACCTTCCCCCACTAGAGCAGTAGAAAAGAAGTCCTTATTAGCATAGAACCTGTCAAGTCTACAATATACCCTTTTGCCACCTTTTTGAGAGTTACACCAAGTGAACCAAATAGCTTTGCAGGATTTCCTTTGTCCTTCTAAGGGATCCTCCAACCTCAATTTGGATTTCATTCTCTGCCAAAAGAACCTTTCATTTCTTTTCCAGTCAAACCCCAATCCACCCAACTTATCCTCCCCCTTCTCTAAAAAGTTGAAATCACCACCTAAGATCCAAGGGATCTCTTGAAGGGAGTAAAGCCAATTCCATAGGGAAATTCTATCCTTGTAATCATTTGGAGCATAAAACTAAGCACACTCCAAAACATATTTTATCCTTCACAATAATTACCCAAACCACCTTGTTATAGGGAGAGGTACCAAAGCTACTGATATATCTGGACCACCTATTTACCACCAACAAGGAAGCACCACATTTACCTCTTTCATGGTTGGTAGAGAAGTGAGTAGCCTCTCTCCATATTAATTTTAGGCTGTTTTCTAGGTTGAACCCAATGGCCTTTACTTCTTGTAAAAGAGAAAAATATTTTTCCATTTTCTGGGTTAGGAACCTCCTAACCACATGCTTTCTATCTAGGGTTTCCAGACCTCATACATTCTAGGAGATGTAGTTGACTTCTATTTAGAACATTCAGAAAGAGGAAGGCTCTTTATTGTTTCAAAAATTATGAAAACATTTAGGAAGCTTAGCCTCAGCCTCTATCCTTTTTGCATTGGGAGGGATGATGCCACTAAGCTTCTTCCTTTTATCCTTTTGAGGATGGGCTGACTCAAATAGGTTTACAGAGTTGGAGTTGGCAGAACAATTTTTCTTTCTATATCTCTGAGTATTCTTCTTCACATTATGCACCAAATGGGACATCTCACTATCAGTTATATCCTTGGATGAAAATTCAATGTCTTCTATAGATTCCATGCCCGAGTGTGAAGCATAATCTTCTGAGCTCATCATTCCACCTATGGGGATGGGAGGATCTTCATTGAAATTATGTATTATCAATTCATCAACTTTTTTATTTCCTGATACAAAGGAGATAACATTATGGGACCTAAAGGAAGAAGGTCTTTCTTTTTCTGGAACAAGTTCACCCTCAGTGAGAGCATCCGGGTGTTCAAGGCTCTTTTTAATATTTAGATCATTATTTGGATGCAATTCTGCATCCTCACCATTTTGGGGCACCAAACTGGCATCCAGTACCAATTCCTCCCCAACCTTTTCTTTGAAGGTTTTTGAATTAAATGTATAAATTGATTTATCAGAGGCACGATTAGAGCCTTGAGTTACCTTATTCTATCTTAAATTTAACAGTGCAAGCTATTGAGAATTCAAATTTAATGAATTATCCATTTTAGTTCCCATCGGGTTACTCTTAGGCATAAAGCCCTCATTTTCCTTTATACCAGGATCATTACCAGTGAGTTTTTTACCAGAATTTTTCATTACTTTGATTAAAAGGGAATCAAGTTCCACATCGGGATTTTTATCCTTTTTATTGAGAGGAGGTTCAGCAGAAGAGATATTATGCGACTATTTGTTCTGGGGAGGGGATGAAGAACCGACACCCCAAGGAGGATCAATAACCCCATTCTTATCTTTGTTGTCTACATCATGTCCCTCAGTACGAACGATATGATTATTGTTATTATTGTTAATTCTATTATACCCACCTGAGGTGGACCTCAAGTTTGTTTTGTTTCTAATCAGAGGGAAATTCCTCCTGATGTGTCCCTCTCGCCTGCATAAATAGCATGTGTTCAGACCCCCGAAAACTTCAATTTCATAGCAAACCGACCCAGATTTTAACTAAATTTCAATTACCTCCAAAACATCTTTCCCAGGTGAGAGAGAAACCAACACTCGAGCATCCAAGTGTGGAAGAGGGGTTTTAGTATCATCAATTTTAATGACATTACCATTGGGCTCCAAAATCAATGGTACAAATTTCCATAACCTCAGAGGAACATGTTTTATTGTCAACCACTGAGGGCTAGAGAGGGCGAGGACCTCATCTTCCATAGCCTCCGAGTTCCAAGCCAAAGCCCTAAACACCACCGACCCCAGATTCCAGAATTGCTTTTTAATTATTTCCACTTGAGAATTAGGGTTACAGAAAAAAAACAACATACAATCCTTTTTGAATCATTCTGCAATAATAAAAATAAAATCTCAGTTTCTTTTCCTAGACTTTGGAAAACCATTCCTCCATATATTTTTCCTAGTTGGAACCCTAGCAGGGTCAATGGTCACAAAAAAGATAGTAGTTTTACCCAATTTATTATCTTCTTAAGTAATTACATCATCCAAAATTGGATTTAGAACTAAGAATTCCTTCAAGGGAGAAGTAGAAGGAGGCTTACCTTGTCATTCTTCACCATGTTGTTGCAATAGTCTCGTGGCTTCCCAAGAGAATTTTGCACAAACCGATAGCGATTTCCTCTCACCTACAACGATATCCCAAAAATATTTTCTCTCCACATTATTAACGAGGCGATTTGCAGCAAAACCATTAAAATCTAGAGAGCCCATACCACCATCCATTGTGGGCAGAGTGCAAGGTAGGATAACACATGTGGGCACACATCACCAAAGCTGTCAGCAGTAAGGAATACCACACGAGAGGACACTACTGCATCAACAGGACTCATGAGAAGGATGGCCACTGGAGGCACGATCATGGAGGAGGGTTGAACCTCCTCCACAGACAAGAAACTTCACATGAACAGAACAAAACCCACAAACCCTGAGTTGCAAACCGAAGCATTTTTCCTATCGCTCCACATCTCTCCACATTTTGAATTTCACTATATATTTTGGAGTAATATCTGGTGTGCCTATTTTATTGTGTTTGAATTCCTTCTGCAAAGTAGTATTTGTTAAAATTATATGTTATGGACATTACAATATCAAGGTTTATGATATGGTTTGGGTTAGCCTATGTAGTGTCATTGTTGATAAATTTCATGAACTTGGGGAAATACTCAAGTTGACTCACAAGATGTTCTTGTGATGTATTTGGGGATTCAATCTTTGGCTTTGGTATAATAGCTATGGATAGTTATGATTTTTTTTTTGTCATTCCTTATTCATTTTTTCTTGTAACCTCGTGATGGGTAACATGAAAAGGGAAACCTATTTTATTTTTTTATTATTTTGGATTTATGATTTTTTTTTGTTTTGATTGCTAAGGATGAATATATGGATATTTGAAAGGGTGAATTTAAATTTTCATTATTTGGATGGTTTGATGGGGTTGATGTGAAAAGGTATATTTATCTTGGATTAGGATGTAAAAGTGATGAATGATATGGGAGATATGGAATGATATTCCTAAATCAAAAGTAAATTATAAACAAGACTATAATTGGATGGTTTAATCTTTCCTACTTGAGATAGGAAATCTCTCAAGAAAAATATATTAGGATTCTTAGACTATTAAAATTAAGGTAGACCAATTTTTTAAGATAATTTTGTTTAAGGCTAGTGTGATTATTCAGATTTCAACTAACTTGATAATAAAGATAGGAAAAGTTCTTATGAACACAAGAATTGAGGATGATTAGGATGGGGTCTTTATTTCAAAAGAAATTTTGATTTAGATTGATTTGAGGGTGTGTTTATTTGGATTTGGATTCAATTTTGGATTTATTATGGATGAGGTTGGTTGATATGCAATTTGAATGATTAAATTTTGGTTGTATGTGAATGGTTTGTGAACTAGGATGATGTTAGGATGGAAATTTAATGACAAGGTTGGATTTGGAACTTAGTTTTGATGTTAGAATGTGAATTAGGATAAATGGGTAGGTATTAGGAAGGGGATGATAATTTGGACAATATTGGTTTATAATAGGATTTTGGATTCGAAATGAAGTTTGTATTAGGATTATGTGGGTAGAAAATGATATTTTTGGGTCAGGTTGTTAGATTTAACTTGAGACCTAGTGTGATGTTGGGGATGCAAAGGTTGAAGGTGTATGATGGAATATTAGGAGTTGAATTCAGTTTCATGTATCTAGTACGTTTTAGGAAATTAGAATTCATGGATTTGGGATGTAGTAAAATGAGGATGTTTGGCTTATGGTCCAAAGTTTCCTTATGTCTATGAGACAAGATTGGGGGAATCCGTTGAATTGTTGAATTCAAACTTGATTTATGTGGGATGGTGGATGTCTAACTTTAGCAAGAGGAAAATAATAAACTAAGTAAAAAAATAAGAAAAATATTTTTGTATTTTTTTATACTTTTGGAATTGATTTAACACTAAAAGAATGTACTTAGTACTCACAATACTTAACAAATAATACACATTCACATTTCTAATTCATTCAATAAAAGGAGTGTACTTGAATATAATCCCACCAATATATCTTATCTAAGTGTGATATGTAAGTCCTATGTTGAAGAAAATAATTATTTTTTATTAGCCAAGATCACTCATAATTCCATGAAGGGAGTACATATGCAACATACACATATTTTTTAGGGATACAGGGTGAGTAACTTCCTAGGGATAACCACTTACCCATGTATCACAATCAAGCATGATCAAAAGGTCTTAATCCAGGATAGACAATTATTCTGAGGGAATCATAAATCTACCACACAGATACTTGGGGCTTAATCCATGAAAATGAATGTGAAAGTTGTAAATAGTCAAGAGGAGAGGGTAACCCACCCTTCTCCTTCACTTACCCAAAGTATAAAGTCATTGGGGGTTTACATTGAATGAAAAATATAAATTCCAAGAGTTATGTGTTTTGATTTACCCATTTTTATTTTGTACTTTATCAAAACACTAGAGTTCATATCATCCTCTTGATGATGAAAAACAAGGAAAGGCCCTTAAGAGGAAATTTGGGAAGAAGTGTGTGTTTCTTATTCTCAATATCAAGCAAGCATGTGAGAGAACATACACTCCCCACTTATTCAAGATTAAAATGCACTTATAAATTTTAAGCCCAAATCAAAGTGTAAAGTAAATTTTAACTCTAATTTCTATGATTATCACACAAAAAAGGAAGAAAAAACACATAAATAATTTTTTCAATAACCAAGTCTTTTAAAAAAATTCTTACAAGACCACAATGTTAAGAGTTAGTTTGAAAATGTATTGGAAAAATATTTTACATACAAATATGGTTAGCAACTAAAAAAATAGTTCTACATAAATAGATTAATAAAAGATAAATACCTCTACAAAATAAAGAGGTAAATGTTAATGCAAATATAAAATGCTACAAAATTTATAAAAAAATTATACCACTATGTAGTACTAAAAAAAATATCTTTAAAAAACATTACCTTATATCAAGTCCATTAGTGAAATTTATAAGATTTTGAAGCTCCAAAAAGGAGGATTGCACAATAATATCTAATAAAATATGTGAATTCTATAAAAATATGTGAATCCTTAGAAAAAAAAGCTAGAGCACTACAAATAGCATGTTATTCTAACCTATTTAAAAAAAAGTGCTAAAAAAGGTACCTCCATATAGTCATTTTAGAGCCTCTCAAAGTTGGATTATCTAGTTAAAAGTATCATTGGAGGGGTTCCTACAAGATGGTGGTAGGTTTGGTGGTTCATGCATGGTGCACTAATAGTAGGGTGGTAATGGCAGAGTGATAACACTTAGGGTGAGATAGAGCAAAGTAGCGGCAATAAATCAATGATCAAGCAAAACGACCAATGGAGGTTGGCAAATTTTGTTAGCAAACTAATGACTAGCAATGAAATTATAGAAAGGACCTAAAGACCTAACCAAACGGGGCATGGCGCCCTAGGCCTATCACCACAAGGTACCAAGTATGAGGTACCTATGTACCCACTTCCCATTTCAATATTTATTATTTAATTTAACTTTTTAATTTTTAATTTTTTAAATTTGAAATAAATGTTTTTATTTATGCATGGATCAATACGACCTCAAGATGCATGTTTAGGGCTTAAAAAAAGTTCCTTAATTTGAATTGCACCAAATTTGATGATTTGACAATTGATCTTTATGTTTTGATGCCTTCTAGATGCAATAGAAAGGTCCATTTTGCACTAAAGTGCTCCTAAATATTAGTGACCTATAAATTTCTTCAGTAAATCCCTACAAAGAAAATTTTCCAAATCAAGCTAAATAATCTCTACAAAATTATGATTAAATTAAGATTATGGTGGTTAGTTTCATTTTGGCTCATCAAAACGTAAGCACAAAAAATAGATTAAATAGATAAACACTTAAAAAATAACATTTAAAACATAGCTACTATATCCAAGAAAAACTCTAGTTGAGTGATGAGAGGAAATTTGTACAAAACCTCTATTGAACTCAATACAAAAGATATTGATTCAAAATATGTATGTAGATGCTCTTAATTCTTGCAGCATAACATTAGCATTCTTTGGATGATAGATTTAACGATATTAGTTTTTAAATATTGTGTTATATGAAAATGATAGATGAAGGATTGAATGTTTATTTTTTGAAAAGAATAATAGATGGATGAGAATTGATATAAGATTGCATGGATTGTGGAGTCAATATGGAGAGGTTGAAATAATGGAGGAGTTGAGAATTATTTTAATTTTTAAGTAAAATAATGATTATTACGCAATTAAATTTAATGGGTGAGTTAAAATAAGTAAAACAATGTGCATGAAATAGTTAACTAAGTTCATGGAAGAGTTAATTGAATGCATGAAATAATTGATTGATTGCATGAGGGAGTAGACTAATTACATGAGTGAATGGACTAAATAAATTGACGAGTTAACTAATTTTGATTAATTATTCAATTGAATGAGATTAAATTTGAGGGTTTACTTATTTATTAAATAGATAATTGATGCATATTATATGAAATTTGATATTTATTTAATTTATTGATGGATAGTATGTTGATAAATGAGTGGATTAAATTAATTATTTTAATAGATAATGTTAGCTCAATTTAAGTAAATAATAAGAATTATTTAATAAAATTATTATGAAGGATAATGGACGATAATAAATAATAATAGGATAAAGATTAATATTATAATGAATTAAATAATTATATAATTATGAATTAAAGAAGAATCATTTTAGTGTCTATAGAGAGAATTAAAATGGAGTTTTCATACTATACTAGGAAAACCATCTTGGATTATTTATTTTGAGGAGTGTGTAAGAACATATTGCGAGAGGAGTTACATCATCCAAGTAGAGCACCTAATTTGATTCTTTGACTAGTCAAACTATAAGAGATATTTGCACATAAGAAATATAGTTCTTGGGTTTAATTGATCTTCTTGGCCATAATTGAATACCCTATTGGTATCCTATGGTATATTAAAAACTACAAATGGTTTCCTAGATAGTGTATCTCTTAGAAATGTAATACCCTTCCATTTTTCTCTTTTGATCGAACAATGTCCTGTTTGGTTATGCTGTGTCTTTTGTTAGTGCTTGGACTTTGGTACTCGGTTGCTATTTGATCGCTAACTATAAAGCGATGTGATTGAGATATTTTGATGTGATGGTAATTTATTCTGATGTTATCATTATGGCATTCATAAGATTAGCATAAGTGGATATTCGAACTAATGATGCTTTATGCTTTGATTATATTATTGATGTTAGATTCGTCAGTTGGTAAAATTGTATTAGTGAAGGGGACGGGATTGCACCACTCGCTTGCAAGCACCCTGTGATTCCGAGATTTCCTCTTCACGATGTGTTTTATATGATGCAAATATACATGTGTGATATACTTTTGTTTCACAAGTTAATAGGTACAGGACATCGACTCCACCTAGCTTCATAGGTTTGAGTGTGTCCAATTACCAACGACATTCAATTGGGAGATAGTAGTTAGGTTTTCCATGTCAATTCATTACCCTGGTCATAGGGTGTCATTAGTCCTAGTCGGGTTCTGTTGTGTTAATATTGTTTAAATTTCTCTGATCTTATTAAATTGTAAGTTATAAAAGGGTAAACAAATGGCTTATGTAGTTAAGTTGTTGATTAAACTTATCTAGTTTAATGTTAGAAAAATGATTCAATTTTTAATTAATTTAATTTAATTAATAAATATTTTAATCATGGATTAGATTTATTTTATTAATTAATTAAATTGATTTTGTTGAAATTAGATAAGCTATTCATTTTTGAAATTTATGGATTTTATTGTTGGAAATTGAAAATAAGAGAAAGGGTTTAAAATTTCATTTTTTAGAAAATTTTAAATGCAAAAATGAAAATTGGAGATATTTGCTATTCTGTTTTTTGAAAATTATGAGGGTGGTTGCATAGATATTTTGGATATTTTTTTCTCTATTATTTTAGATTTTCATGGAGATTTTGGGAGAGGATGAAAAATGGAGATTTAGAGGAGGAAAAGAATTTTTCTAGTGGTGTGTTTAGATTTGAGTTTTTTGGAGAAGCTCAGTTGGATTGCTGAGAAGGAGCTTGAATCTGAGGAGAAGGCTTTGCACCATTTGGCATCTTCTCAGACTATTGGAAACTAGGTTTTCTACTTAATTAATTTATTGCATTTTGATAAGATTCATAATTTTTCTACATGTTGTTGAAGAAGAAAATAAACTTTGTTTAAATTGGGGGAAACACCCATGTGAAATATTGTATGAAATTGAAAAAAACAAAACCTTTGTTGAAAATGAATTTCTTCAAAGTAAATTTGTGTTCTTGGCTGCAAATTATCTTTTTGAAAATTACTTGCTCAATTAATTTTTATAAATTTCTTGTGGGACTTTTTAACATATACCTATATATGTATATATATATATAACTTGTGCTGTTAAAAAAATTGAGATTAGAAATAAACCCCTATTTTTAAAATATAATTTTCAAATTTTTATAAAAATCCGCAAGTTTCCTTTTAATTTTTAAATCATGAGAAAAATTCAAAATTTGGGGGGGGTTGGGGGCTCACCCCACAACCGCCCCCCATGGGAGGCGTTGTGGGGGAGATGCACCCAAAGCGACCCCCACACCTTCCCCCATGGCCACTGGCACCATCGCCACCATGCATGGTGGACGGTTGTCCTAAGCACAGTCGCGCCACCACCCATGGTGGTCGGTTGTGCCCAACACAACCACCGCCATAGTATGGGGTTAGTTGTGTATACAGTCGGTGCCCCACCAAAGGAAAACACGTTGCCGAAACAGCCACCGCCAACCCTAAAAATCGTGCACATGGCTCAAGGCGGTAATGCACGCTAACTTTGGTGTTGACCTTTTTTAAAAAATAAAATTTATTTCAATTTTTTATAAAAATATTATATTTTTATAATATTAAATATTAATATATAAAAAATAATATAATATATATATATATATTAATATTTAATATTTTATTATATAATATTAGATATGAATATACATCAAAATTAAATGATTAAATATGTATATATATACATATAGTGTAATTATTAAAATGTTGATAATGGTATATTTTAAATGTAATTGTGAGAATTTAAGTATCTTAAATGATGACATATATACTTAAATAAGTATTAAATTGTCGATTTAAATAATGGTAGGTGGTAAATGTAATTAAGAAGATTTTATATCAATATGCATTAGTCCAATTAATGGATTTATTTGGAATAATATATTTGGAAAGAACAAATATTTGATTTACAAATGTTATGTCTAATAGGGGAATTAGTTGAGTTTTAAATGATTTATTTTGAAAGAAGAAATGGATGATTTGAAATGGTATGTTTTAAATCGACGAAGTAAATATTTATTTTATTATTTACAAGCAATTAAGGATTAAATATTTGATTTAAATTTCTTCTTATGTCTGAAAGAGACATTATTAAAATGCAGTAATAAATTAGTAAATGTAGTTGATTTATGTGGGTTGTAAAAGTAATCATGGATTTGAATTCTTTATTAAATTTAGTTCTCCCTTCTCAGTAATTAGAAGGGCAATGGATTACCTTGTTTAATTATTTTGTTAGGGTAATTTTTTCTTACTGTGAACAAATTTTTAAAGGGAAATGGATTTAGTATATCCAAAATTAGTTATTTCCTTGCAATTGCTTTTGTGATTATTTTCGTTGTGTTCATGTTTGGGGAAATGGGTTAAGTGAGAGTCAGTAATATGTAAGTCTTCCAGAAGATCCTAGAGGTTGGGGGTTGTCGTTTTGTGAGGTTAACCATTTGTTAAATCCCTTGGATAGTTCATGTTACGTTATCAGTTAATTACCCGGTTTCCACGAACGGGGATGATTTGTGCCTCCTGTGGAAGGAGTGGACTATGTGGAATTGTTGCCTCCGATGTTTGGAGAGGGTTTAGACTTATGTTTCCTCCTAGAGTTGGAGTGGTTGTGATGTCTTTTTTGTACACACTTGGGTGCCTTTGGTAATTGGTTTGAATGTGTGTTTTCAAGTAGAAGAGTGACTTCCATTAGGGGCCAGAGCCGTGAGAGGTAAAATGGGTAACCTTCAGAGGTAGTTTATTCAAGTGATAACTAAAGCAATGTAATCCTATCAGTAATGTTATGGTGTACTTGTAGTTGGTACTTGATTATTATATGTATGGTTTTCTTAACATACCTGATCTATTTATTTCTGGAAGCAATGTGACCATGTTAGAGTTGTACTAGTGTGGTACTTGAGTTGTACTTGAGTTGTACTTGTGTGGTTCATGTGATTGGTTGTGTCAGTTTGGTTTAGTTATGATTCAACTTGTGTCTAGAGGTAGTTAGTCTTGTCTAGGAATCCTTGTTACTATCTCCTAGCACGGGGGGTGGGCCTTTGGGTTCCACTTGGTTGGGTGGTGTGTACCTTACTCCATTAGGCTTTCTCCTTATTCGTGTTGATGAGATTTCCAATTGGAGAGCTCGTGGGATCCTGTTACTCTTTATGTTTATTTTCATTTCAGTTAATCTTGTAATTTATTACCCCTCTTTGTAATCAAGGTGGAAGTTATAATATGTAATAATTCTTTTGGATTTACCTCATTCGAGGAATGAGAGTTGTAACCTTATTGTTAATTGAGATCTTATGGTATCTCTAGTTTCTTTGATGAATTTATCTTGTATGGAATGTATGTGTTATTAATTTCTTAGGTAATTAAATGTTGTGGTTTCAAATCTTTAATGTTGTTCATGGGTAATTAAGTAATCTCAGTATCGTAACCTTAGAGGTTGTTGCAATGTGTAGTGAACTTGCATATTATTTATTCTTAAAAAAAAAAAAATTAGTTCGTTTGAGTAGTTAATTGCAACTTCCTCTAGGGTTGTGTGGCAGGGTGTTACAAGAAACATAGGGCTTGGGCTAGATTTTATGTATGCATTATAGGATAAATTGTAGGTTTGAAGTATGGGATTATCTATTAACATACTATCAAAGTATTGATGTTGTTGCTAAATCAATTTTTTTACCTTCTTGTTGTGTTGTAAGAATTGTTTAGAATTTCTATAATGAGATCTATATTTAGGGCAAGATTTTTCCCTTAAAAGGGTTTTTCCATGATACATATTTTGTTATTATTATATTTTTGGTTGTTCTTTTTACTTCCTCAATTCTTATTTTAGTTTTTTTAATTCTCATTTTTTATTTATAATAGTGAGATATAGTCATATGAATTACCTATTTTATGTTCCTAATCAAGGTATAAACATCATATAATCACTATTTTTTTCTTGATCAAATTATTTGATGGATGATTATCTTCATATTGGTTTATGTGGACTTAATTATGATTATGTTAAATATTTCAATGTTGTTTGAGTGTACTTGATGAACATCTTGACTTTATTATGTTATTGGATGTGTTTTATTATATCCATGATAACTGTTATATTTTATCATATTTTATATGCTTTAGAGTTATGATGATATTCTTTAATTATTTATATTTGAATATATTGAGTGAAATGAGTGTAAAAAATGAATTTATTGAATTAAGTGGATAAGTGAAAGTGATCCTAAACTCTAAACCTAACAACACTATCATGAGCCACATGTTTCCAGACTTATCTCTAGTATAATTCCTATGATTATAAATACATAACAACTAACCTGAGTTTTGTGGTATTTCTACCCTTAATGTTACCCACCCTACCTTTGTGTACTTTTTTTAAACATGTGAGATCATTGTTTGGTGCTTTTTAGTTTAAAATTTGTTTTGAATTAATTAATCCCAATTTGTGTTTAGAGTTTGTTTCTTTGTCTAGAAAAAACTAATTTATGTTGGGACATTTAACTCCCTTCCAACTTTTAATTTTAACTTATTCGATTTTATTTTACAAAATAATTTTAATTATATTTGTGATAAAATGGATTTTTTTAAATAGCTTTCTTATGGTGCAATCTTTATGAATGATTTGATTTGAAAAGATAATGAGATGACTTATTGTTGGATATGATGATTAATTTAATTTAATGTTTTTGTTTTAAGAGTGGAAGTATAGGGTGATTTAATATTTTCTGAATTGGAGCTCTTTTTATGTGTGACAAAACGATAAAAAATAGTTTATTTAGAGAAGAATGTCACTTCAAAATGAGAGACGAAATAAATGTTAATTTTATTACTAATTTTTAGGGTGTTAACGGTAGATAAAAAAATATGTTGAGCAAAATTAGGTTAAAAAAATGGATTCAAATTATATTTTAAATGAGGGTTTTGATTTATTTTGAAATTATTTTATGCCATTGTAAATAATTGTTTTACATCATTTTATTTAGTATTTATATTTAGTTAGAAAGGGGAGGATTTTAATTTGAGAAAAATATATCTTTTTTGTATCTTTTGTTGCTTTTTACTTAGTTAAAAGTGGGGAGCATGTGGAGTCCATTTGTAGGAGCATTGGGCTCATAGGAACATTATAATCATGACACTTTTCTAGTAAAAGTTATGTTTGTTTTCCTTCTTTGAATATTATTTTTCTTGAGTTTTTTTTTTTTAAATTGAGTCATAAAAATAAGGAAACAAAATGAGTAGATATTGTGTGTGGTTTAGGTTTGATGGTTATGAAGAGTTTCCTTGCCAAAATATTGTTCATTTGTATGACTAATTTGTTGCTATAAAAAACTAATTATCATATAATACATGACACAAATTATTCTTCTTTTATTTTTGTTAAGTCTGGGTAAAATACATGCATGTAAATTGTAAAAATATAAATAATTGTTACCTCTCCAAATTAAAATATACGTGATTTAATTTAAAAATTTGAGTAATGGTTGTAAGAAATTATTATTGCACAAACCTCTTACAATTTAAACCATTTATGTTTACCATTCATAAACTGGGTAATAAAATGTTGAACCTTGAGATTTGGCTTGGCCATTCTTATATGAAGCTAATGGGATATGATATTTAATTGTAGAATTAAAAAATATGTTGGTGTTATAATTATTTAGAAGTTTGTAAGGGGATAGTCCTACCACTGTTATGTTTTATTATGTAAAACAATATTTGGCAATATAAATATGTGGAGGATTCTAATGGGATAACCCTAATGACATGACTTTTTTTAATATTATTTTATATGGAGGATATTAAGGGGATGGCCTTGTAATAGAATTTTATAGAGGAAAAAAATTATATAAGAATAATTTTCAAAATAATAATTAATTTTATCAAGAGGGTTTTGAAGGGATGGGCCTACTCTCTATTTTACTAACACTAAGGATATTAAGGGTAAACCCTACTATATGAGTTATTCTTAATGATTAAAAAATAAATACATGATAATATTGAAATGCCTCATCATTGAAAGACATTACCACAAAAGGGTTAGGGAAGCTATTTTATTGTAAGATGTGATATAACAGGTTACAAGACATTTTTGTTAATAGGATAGTTGCTTTGGATATATGGTTCCCCTTTTTTGACTAGATACAATATGTTACATGTTTATAAAATAATTTTAACCATGTTTTTTAATGTATACTTTAAATCTTGAGTGGCACTTGGTTTGTCTCTAAGATTGGTATAGGTTATATCCTACAGGATTGATGATGCCATATAGTTGAGAGGTTGTCTTACCTCTTGCTTGATTGTGAATATTATCGTTGGACTATATTATAAATTTATATATTGTTGGAACCATGAGAAAATTTATTGTAGCCTCACTATATACGTCATTGTTACACCAATGAATTAAAATAATTTGTATGAGGTGATTTTTAAATTATATGTGTGACAACTTATTTATTTTCTATATGATGTAAACTTACTAATTGTTGAATGGAAAATCTGTCATAAGCTTATTTATGATTGAATAAAATAAAATGCAAAGATTATTGTTTCAAAGAAATGTAATAATAGATTCAATGAAGGTGAATTCTTGATGATAAAAATGCATACATGAATTTGATTAATGTTGTTATAATTTTGCAAGGGTTTCTTTATGTAATATAAATTTAATAGAAATGTGATTGCAACTTGCTCCTCTCTCTCACTCCTTTGGTCTGAATTGTCTACGTGCATGGTAGTCTCTACATTGGGGGTACCCCATGGTCCCCCCTATCCTCTTATAACTATATTCTTTCCACAACACATGTTCTTTTATCCTTGGGGGTTTCTCATGTGTTGTTTGAGCTGCTAGGGACCATGTGTTTCCTGTCAGCCTATCATGGAAGAGCTTGTGATTCCTATCACTCTAGCTTTAAAGGGATGGAAATACGTGTTGACTAACATAAGCCCGACTACTAACAGTTCCTTTCCTAGCCCTATGGTGGAGATCTTTGTCTTGGGAAATAAATTTTCTATCCCTGAAGTTATTAGCAACAAGATTGTTTCTTCCATTCAGAAAGTGGTGGTTGATAAATTCTTCTCCTTTCGGCCCTCTATGGATATGGTTAGGATATGGGCTTCTATGAAATGAAATTTGAAGGGAAGTGTGAGTGTCTATGCCATGGCCAGTGGACTATTCCTTTTCAAGTTCATAGTTGAGGAGGATTTGATTTTTGTGCTCTCTTCAAGTCCTTGAGTCTATGGAAAGCATGGGTTGTCTTTGTGCTGCTGGAAATCGGGGTTCAACCCTACTTTCAATCTCAACAAGTCGAATCCTATGTTGGTGTGTCTTCTAGGAATTCGTCTAGAATACTAGGACGAACAGTGTTTCAAAGCATTGGTGACTCTTTGGGCCAATTCATCACCTCAGAATCTATCACCAAATCTATGTCTAGGTTAGTTTTTTCTCGCTTCTATGTCAACATTGATATAAATAAGACCTTACCCAAATCTATGAAGATCTGTTCCATATTTGGGTCTTAGACTCAACAAGTCTGCTATGAGAATGCAATGATTTATTTCTAAAAATGTGCTAAACCTGGCCACCTTATTTCAGACTGCAAGTCCGCGATTAGAAACAACCCCAGCCCTTGTGAACCTTCAGAGGAGGTACCCACTAATAGCTACCCCTTTGAATCTAATATCCTTAAGATCATTGAGTCCCTAGCTAAGGCTACTCTTGCTAACCTTGTGATCCTGATGGATTTACCTGATGATTTGGTCTCGATTGATTCTGCTTTGGATCTCATTGGTTCCTCTCCCAACAGTGTTTTGGTGTGTAAGTCCTTGTTACTTGTCTTTGGAGTGTCATTGTGGATTGGGGTTACTATGGAGAAGCTTCTTTCCCCTAAGTTTATAGAAGTCAAGGAAGGAAAGATTTGAGGAGTGAAGAAGGAAACACCTGGTATTGGACAGACTGAGATGGTTGTTGTGCACCACGCTCAAACTATGGAAGAAGATCTTTGGTCAACTCATAAGAAGAAAGGAAAACAAAAGAAAGTAGATGTGGGAGGGGAATCCAAACCTACTAGGCCCAATCAATGGCAGACCAAGAACATAGAGACAAAAAAAAAATTGTAATAGGTAAATAGAGGACATTGCAAGTGTCCTCAAAGAAAGCTTCTAAATGAAAGTCCTTTTATTGAATGTGAGATGTTTAAATATCCCCCACAAGCAGTTGGCTCTGAAGAATTATATGTTGGAACACAAGATTGATGTCCTACTTTTACAAGAAACCAAGATGAAGAAAACTAATTTTGAACCCATAGCTAGGTATATTTGGCCAAACACCCTATTTTCTTATAGTGATGTGGATGGGGCTTTGAGAGGTCTATCTGTGATGTGGAAACCCATGATTAGGATAATTGGTTCTAAATTATTTTAATGCAGGAATAGTGTACTTGTGTTAAGTTCTCAAATGCTGGGGTTCTTGGTTTTTTATTAACATTTATGCCCCTAATGTTAGGAATGCGAGGAAAATCCTTTGGAAGGAATTACCTAATTAGATTATGGCTAATAGGGGAGCCCAATGGCTGGTGGCTGGTGATTTCAACTCCCCCCTATACCCCTTGAAGAAATGAAAAGGTCTGATTGATTACTTTGACAACATGTTTGATATAGCTGACTTCTTGAATTGTATCGACCTAGTGGATATTGACTTATAGGTCTAGTCTTACACTTAGTCTAATAGACACCTTGGGGTTGGATTGATTCAAGTTTGTCTTGATAGATTCCTTTCTTCTCCCAATTGGACTACCTTGCCTAATGCTAATTTGTTGGTTCTGCCCCGAACTGTTTCGGATCATAATCCTTTGTTGTTGATCCTAAATGAACATATTGTTGTGGTTTTGTTCCCTTTCCATTTCGAGATTATGTGGAACTCCCATCTTGATTTTAGGAATAAGGTTTCTTCTTAGTGGGATGTCTTTATGCATGGGTCCCCTATGTTCAAAATATTCCATAGGCTCAAACACATCAAAAACATGTTCAAAGGGTGGAACAAGCGGGTGTTTTGGGATGTGTTTCATCAAATAAAAAAATTGGCTAACAAGCTCCGTGAGATACAAAAGAGGATGGAGGAAGGAGATATTAGTTTTCAGACTTGTCAGCAAGAGAGGGTTGAGCACATGGAATTGGAAATTTTTTTGAAGAAAGAAGAAGTCTTATGGAAGTAGAAATCCAAAATTCAATGGTTGATCGAGGGGGACCAAAATAGGTCTTTCCTCCATGTTTCGACCCTTAAGCATAGGAAAAGGAATCAGATAAAATTTTTGAAAAATGAGTCAGGGGATGTTGTTACTACACCCATTCAAATTGGTCTTTTGGTTGTTGGTCACTTCCAATGGGCTTTGTCAACTCCTTTTTAGGATCCCAATCCGGTGTTGGATGATCTGCTATTGGAATCCCTTCCTATCCTATATTTTGGGAAGATAAAAATTCTATTATGGGGGTTGTTACTCCTGATAAAGTCTAGACTATTGTGTTTAGTATGGGTGCTTAAAAGGCCTCAGGTCTTGATGGTTTCCCCTTGGCTTTCTTCTAGATGTTTTGGGATGTTGTGGGGGAGGACCTTACTCTTGCAAAAAGTTATTTTTTTAACTCTATAAAAATGCTCAAACAATTGAACCATACCTTCATTGCTCTTGTCCCTAAAATTGATGAACTGTAGACCATGGCTGATTTTCACCCATCATCCTTTGTAACATTGTTTATAAGATCTTTTCTAAAATCTTGGTGAATTACTTGAAACCTCTTCTAGATAAAATGATAAGACCAAGTCAAAAAGGCTTTGTTCTAGGTCACCATATCTTCGATGTGGCTATTACCACTCATGAAATTTTGCATTCTATGGATAGGTGTAATAATCCTAGTATGGAATTTAAGCTTGATATTTCTAAAGCTTACAACAAATTCCTATGGAAATTTCTTCCTAAATTCCTTGATAATTTCAGCTTCAATCAAAGAGTGATCAATATCATTATGGAATGCATAACCATGGTGAGGTATTCTATGTTGGTGAATGGAGTGCCTCATGGTTTCTTTGTGGCCGGGAGAGGTATTAGAAAGGGGGGCCCCATTTCTCCATATTTTTTCATAATGGTTGCTAATGTGCTGAGTACGAATGTTGCTTGTATGCTATTGGAGGGCTCCATCAAGGGTGCCAATTTTTCCACCTCTCTTGACCCTGCTATCATTCAACAATTTGTGGATGACACTATGATATTTGGGAAAGCCTCAATTGTGGAAGCCACAAAATAGAAAATTTACCTCAATATTTATGTGGTTTGTTCAGGTCAGTGCATTAATTATAATAAGAGAATGATCTATTTCTTTAATTGCACCCCTGGTCTGCAAGATCGTGTGGTTGCTGTATTGGGTTGTGTGAGTGCCACAATTTATTTAGTGTATTTGGGTCTCCCTCTCACTATTAAGGAAGTCACTCCCAACTTATAGAATACTATCCTTGAAAGGATTCAAAGGAATCTTGCAAGGTGGAAAGGTTTGATCCTAAGTCATGTTGGTAAACTGCAACTCCTTACTATTTCCCTTCAAGGTATTTTGGTTTATTTCCTCTCAATGTTTAAAATTCTCAATTACATTGTTGAGAATTTTGAAAAGATCCAAAGAGTCTTGCTCTAGTCTGGTACTGACGAAAAGAAGAGGATCTCTCTTATCAGTTGGGATAACGTGTGCCTTCCTAAATCTAGGGGAGGGTTGGGCATTAGGAAAGTCCAATCTACCAATAAAGCCTTGCTTGCCAAGGTGGGGTGGGACCACTTAAGGAATAAAAAGGATTGGTGTAGGATAATGAATGTCACATACCTAGGCAATTTTCCCCTAATCAAGTGTATTTCAAATGATCACCCCTGTGGGTCCTTATCTTGGAATAATATTTGCAAAATGAAGAATTTTCTTCAATCAAGACTGAGATGGAAACTTGGTAGTGGTAGTTGTGTTCATTTCTAGGAAGACCCTTTTCTATTTGACTCCCCATTGGCTTTTTCTAAGTTTAAAAACCTAATGGAACCTGTGATTCGATTCTTTGGTAGGAATGTTTGTGACTACCTTCATGGTTAGCTGGGTGTCGGGAGATGGAAAGAATTAGGCTTATGTTTCCCTCTTTCCCCTGACCTGAAATGATTAGCTATCTCCTTACAGGAATTTCTCTCATTATATCGAATCCCCATATCTGATGTTGAGGATGATTTATTTTGGTCCTTGGAAAGTAAGGGAAACCTTTCTATTAGGATGGCTTATGGTTTGTTGTTAGACAAGGGCACTCAAAGTAGTATTTAGAAATGGGTTTGAAATCAACACATGATTCCAAAAATTAATTTCTTCCGGTGGACAACTTGTCACAATAGAATTCTAACCCAAGATAACCTAAGGAAAAGGAGATTTTTGATCCCAAATAAATGTATGTTATACAAAAATAATGAAGAATTGGTGGATCACCTGTTAATGCATTTTCCTTATGATGATAAGGTTTGGGACCTAGCTTTCCAAAGGTTGGATACTCATTGGACCCTAAATGAGGATTTAAAGTCCTTTATTGAAGGATGGAATGGACCCTTTCAACACCCTCTCCCCTTGGGGATCTGGAGGAAATTACTCCCCATCATATACTGGATCCTATGGAATGAAAGGAACAATCAGATCTTCAAAGACACTGAGAGGATCCCCAAGGAAGTCTTTAGGATTGGATCTAAACTTATTTCTAAAAGTATCTTCCAATTCAAGGGGAAACCCCCAGACATTGCTCCTGTTGAATGGGAGATCAAAATGGAAAAATCTTGGAACATAAAACTTGATACCAACTCCTTTGATAACTCCAAGTTCCTAGATAGAAAATCATAGTTTAGAACCCTTTGGGTTTGGGTTGGTTTAAATTGAATTTTGATGGTGCAACCAAGGGGAACTTTGGTATAGCTAGTATTGGTGGTATTATAAGGGACTACAAGGGAAACTTGGTTGTTGGGTTTGCTGGAGGAATTGACATTCAATCTTCTATGACAACTAAGTCATGAGTATTGCTCAAGGGTGTCAATATCGTTGTCACTCTGGGTATAAAAAATTTACATATTGAAGGGGACTCTATGACTGTGATTGACTCTATTAATCACGATCAATTGCATAGTTGGAAAATCAAGGATATCTTACTAGTCATAACATTATTGATTTAAAAATTGGGAAGGAAGTACTTGACTCACACCTACAAGGAGGGTAACTAGGTGGCTAATGGTTTTTCCAACTTGGGATCCACTTGGATTATATGCAAGTGTTGGAAAAGGCTCGAGGCGCTACCAATAAATATACAAGGATTAATCCTTGTGGAACGGAGGAATATAACCACTCTATGATGGTGACCAATTCTAGTGTGTATGGGTGCAGGTGGCTCTACTGGTTGGGACCTTGGATGATGAGGCCTTGGTTGGGTGATGTGGCGAGGTTAAATTGGGTTTCTATGTGGTTATTATATTTCATAACTATGTGGTACTACACTTCAGGACCTTGGATGACGAGGACCAGGTTGGGTGAGGTGGCGAGTTTAAAGTGGGTTGTTGAGTGGTTAATTTATTTCATAACTAAGAATGGTGGGGTCCTTGGCCTTTATGGTTTTTCCTTTCAATTGTACTACATATCTCATCAAATCTTTGGGATTGTGTGTAATGTGATGTTCATTGCCAACTTTTTTGATAATTCCAATTTAATTAACCTTTTAATGAGCATAAGATCTTATGAGATGTACTTAAGAGTTTCACATCTTGGCCCTATGGCTAAAAGTCATGGGAAAATATGTATCTTTAATGGGACCATTGGCACGATAAGTATTAATATCAATATTTTATTAGCATGGCTTATTTCCTTATCTTATGGCTCTTAGGGGATGACTATGGCCTCGTGGAGTTGGAAACTTTGGGAATGATTGATAAAGCATGTGAACATCTAATTTATTTGATTGTGCCTTATTGTCTTAGGTGGTGGGGTAATGATGGTTTAAGAAAGGATAAATCCACCGATGCCCAATCCATTTTTTGGATAAAATTTTTTCTCTGGGCCAATTATTGTGTTGTGGGTAATGATGGGTGGCAATAGGGTCAAGACCAAGCCCGACAACTATGAGGAATTTCACAGGGACCCTATAGCTTGACATATATGTATGGAGGGAGCTTTGGCACCACTTTTAGAGAGTCTTGTGGGCCATGATGAGAAAATTCCAGCCCAATTTATTGGTTCATGGAAGGATAGGCATGACCATGGGTGGAATTTCATTTGAGGTGGATGAGGAAGTGATTGGTAAGATGATGGGCCTCTCCTGTGATGGAAATAAATACAAAAATCACACAAAAATGCAAGACCTAGAGAGTCTCAACACCCTCTTCAAGGATAACAAGAAGCTGGTTAAAAAGTAGTTGGGGTTCGACTGTGAGGTGTTGTCAAAACTCTAGGACAAGGTGTGTCTTTCTCTTATGAAATATGTTACTTTAGATGGTAGATACAAGGTGTTTTAATTTTACCATTTTCCTCTATTAAATCACCTATGGTACAAAATGATCCTCAACTTTCCCTTCTTTTTGTTGACTTCCCTAGAAAATTCAATCAAAGAATCCCACGATGTTGCTACTCTCAATCCTGATAGACCACTTCCCTTGTCGTTGCACCAGGTCCTAATACTTAGGCTCTATCACTTCCATTTGTCCTTGTGCCCTCTTAAACCTATATTAGTTGTGTGTGTGGAGGAACTAGAACCACCTGACCTTACCTCTGATAAATCATGCCCTGCTGCTTTGGTGGGTCCTAAGAGGAAAACCCCCTTGCCTGAAAAATGAACCTCGTGTCGAGCCTAAGTCTAAACCCCTATCTAAAAAGAAGAAGGGGGAGATCACGTTGACCAAGTCCAAGCTTGCAGTTGGGTTATGCGAGCTAAAAAATAAACCTATCAAGAGGGACAATAGACCCACTGCTAAGAAGAAGGGGAAAAAAGAATCCTTGTGCTAGGTGGACATATCGGCCATTGTCAGTGAAGGAAAATTTTTTGAGGATAAATACTCCAAGGGGGATACCATGGTAGCTACGAGATTTGATGTGGGGATAGAGAAAACTAGTGTGAGGAGGTCCCACAGATTGGAAAAAAACAAATAAGGGATTCTGGTGGATGATATTTCTAATGATACGAAGCAGACTAGAAGGAGAATTGAAGGGAAAAAAAGACACTGTGGAGGAGAGGGAAGAAGATTTTTTGTAACGCCCTAGTCATTTCTTAGACATGAAATGGATTCTTAAGGAGGAATCTATCCGCTCTTTAGATCCCATGGATTGTGAGGAAGAGGCGACCCAGTGCAAGAATGATAAGGACAAGGACTTCAATATGTTGCAAGACCAGGATATTAAACTTGAATGAAAATTCAATAGTCTGGCTTGTTTCACTATTAAAATGATTCACAGATTGGTCATCACACTTTCAAATGTCATCAAGGAGTAATCAGACAAGAATACTATGGGTGAAGGTCCCAACTAGATTGGGGACAATTTTTTAAACCTCCTCATCCAGAAATGGGAAAGTGTGGACAGTTAGTGGCTAGGTCTGTGTTGTGTTGGGTTTCTACTATCAGTGTGCAATGTCTATGTCCTATTTTCATTGATTTTTGTTGAACTTGGTTCCTTTTTGGCCCTGTAATCTTTTTGTGTAAAGGGTACAACACCCTGTAAATGATGCTTATATTATCAAAAACACTAGAACATTTCCCCATATTGAGATGTGAAAAACTATAGTGGTCCAACAATATTTTTTGGAGAACAATAGAGGTCCCTTATCAATTTCAAGATAATTTTAAAATATATAATAACTCTAAGAGAGTTATTGAGGTTACCACAACTAATGAAGAAGAAAAATATTCACTCTGATCTCACAAAAACTATCCACAATTTTTTGTAAGTATGAAGGTGTTGTCATTGATGTCAACTGGTTAACTAGTTTCCAACTGGTTTTTGCTATCATTGATGTCACAAATGTTTGTTATTGGTTGCATATGTCAAGGATATAGAGAAAATTGTAATAAAGAAAGGTTCAGGTGTTCAATGTTTTCTCTGAGATTTTTTGCTATGGTGGTAAGGATATGAGGTATTTTTCATGGTTGTTGGAAGATTTTATATCCCATTTTTGGGTTTTTGGATCATTGTATAGTGTGAGTTATGTTCACCAATTGTGAACTATACTTTTGTGCATCTGGCTGAGGTCTAGGAGAATTTTTTTTTCTCTAGATTTCTTCTTGTTCGAGTCTTATGACTTGTGGTTCTTAGGATAAGTTGTTGATGTCATGTTCAAGATAATTTTGTTATCTGGAAAGATTCGATCATGTTAAGGTTGTGTGTGCTTAATTGATTTATGTTTTTTACACTGGTTTAGCCGACCTTGTGTTAAACACTACTTACAAAGTTTATGGAAGCGTGTTGAAGCATGTGTTTGGGTCACCCTCATTCTAATTCCATCGTAGAATATTTTGGCATTGACCTAATTTGACTTTGTAAATGCAAATGATGTATGGACGATCTTGGATGTGTTTTGGGGTTGAAGACAGTATAAATATAAGTTGAGATGTGTAGGAAAGAAGCAAGATAGATGAATAAAAGTAAGATATATGCAAGATAGATGTGAAAAAATGTGTATGTGATGTGAGTTTGAGTAGATCACTATGAAATCTAATTTTGAGGTTCCGAAAGCAATAAGGTGAAGGTGTACTCTATCATTCAAGCATGTCTACAAGTGTGTGATTGAATTGTGGTGGAAATATCTATTGCATTGAGAGTTTTTTATCTTTGTAACAAATCTCTTCTATATTCTTTGTAATTTTATGGTAGTGAGACCTCTGAGTGGTTAACCCTTGTTGGACAGTAAGCCCTAATCTGGATAGTAAGTCCTATTTTGGTAGTGATCCTTCTCTAGCAGTGAGCCTTTGTATTCAGTTTTAATATTCTCCATATTGTGAGCTAATCATCATCATTTTTTTTCTCTTATTGGGTTTTCGACGTAAATCTAGTGTTATTGTGTATGTGATATTTTTTGGTTTCTTCTTTTACACTTAATGATTAATCACATTAGTAGAGTAAAGAATTTGTGAATGATAATTATTCTAATCTCTGGTAAAAGTTCTTAAAGGTTAAAACTGGTTACAAATGATTCACCCCCCTCTCAGTTTTCTTGTTCAACAATTGGTATCAGAGCTTGGTTCCTTGGAAGAGAGCTTAACCACTTAAGGAAGGTATAACATGGTGAGAAATATCACTATTGAGTGTCCTAGGTTCCATGGAACTAACTATGCCCTCTAAAAGATAAAGATGGAAGGATATCTGGAGTACTATGGATATGATGTGGAGAATGCTTACAAGACTAATTACACTTGTCATTCAAATGGTCTCACTATGGCTGATGAGATCAAGGAACATGAAGCAAACAACAAGGAAAAAATTATTTTGAAGAATAGCCTTTCAAATTCTGAGTTAATTAAAGTTGTAAATTTGAAGACTGCTTAAGAAGTCTGGGATGAAATGGAAAAGATGTATGAAGGTGATGAAAGGGTCAAAGAAGAAAAGTTGTGGAATTTGGAAGCAAAATTTGAGCTCCTATAGATTTTTGAAGATGAGAACATTAAATCCTATGTAAAGAGAGTGGATTAACTAGTAGGTGGAATGTGAGGACTTGGTGCTAGAGTGGATGAATCCACGTTTGTGAAGAATATTCATAGAACTCTCCCTAATACATACAATGAAAAGGTATTTTCTCTTGAATAATATATAGATTATAAGACATATACTTAAGATAATTTTTTGGGTGCTCTAACATCTTATGAGATAAGAAAGCCTAGCTTGAGAAATGGATCAAAGATAAAAAATTGCTTTTAGGACTACGAGAGCTAAAGATCTGGATGAAAAAAATCTTGATGATGTAGAAGCTAACTTTGTAAGTGTAAGAGAGGAGGACCAACCATGTCAAGGCCCTAGGCCATGGAGAGCCAAGAGTAGAAGGTTTCCCTAACTTACCTCACTCTAAAGGGATACTATGAAACAAGGGACGTGAATGATGGGAACTATAAGATCCTTCTACCACTCTTTAGCCCCAAAATCTAAGTCTGGGTTGGGCGAGTTGGTTTTCGAATTCAATATTGCACCTTAGATAGCTCTGTCTGAGGATGTAAGCATGGTTCTAGGATGATAGCACGACGCGATCATGTCTCACAAGTGTGCTAGCATCTGTATGGCTAGAGGACAGAAAAGACAATATGAACCACCAGAAATAACCTAGATAAGTACTCCTAAATGAACAAAATAGAACTATAAAATATGAAAAATACAAGCGAAGGTGACAAAGTAAATATATGAGAGCTAAAGTAATGAAGATAATCTCACCAAGGCACCAGTTCACCTTCTAGCTCCAAAATTACATCCACCTACACACAAGAAAGAGGGGGAAATTGTTCAAACTATATAGGGGTCTTCCTCAGTCAGACCCTCATTTTGGTGTTTCCACCTCTACAGATAGCCAAATAGAAATGAGAGAGAAATATGTGATAAAGAAGTAAAGAAATAAGGAATACAAATAAAACTACAAAATAGTAAAGAGCTACTAAACCAAATCACAAAGGGGAGGAATGAAATGTTACCACCTCCACCAAGATCTCACTAGCCAATGGAGGAGAAAGAAGGCTTGAAACAGTCACCATAGCCTTGACTATGATGAAGGGAGGTCTCACAAGACCTCAAGCCTGTGTTGCGATGGCTTGCTTCACACTTTCTTTGCAAAGTTGACAAAGTGTCGTTGCTGCAAAGGAGTGTTGAAGTGCTTCTTGAGGGTGAAGAGAATGCTAGAAAAATGCTTGAGAATGTGAAAGAAGGATGGACTGAATGCTTAGAGATCCCAATGAAATGAGAATAAATGAATTTGAAGAAGAATGAGGAATAATCTTCCATTTTCAAGGTTGGTTGGTCAAAGAGGGACATTAAAAATCGACCCCAATCAAGATCATAACACCTCTACCAACTTTAGACGCAAGAATCTGTCAGGGACGTAAGTGCATCACACAGAAATCTGTGTGTCCTACGTGCATCCTTGAAAAATATTCTCCCACCAACACAAAAAACAGATGCCAAGTAGAAGGGGATTTTCCAGCTAATGTGCAATTTCACCTTCGGATTTGATTTTCGAAGGTGAGGATGTGTAAAAGGGGAATTTGTGTGAGGGGTGCAAATTTTATCCTATACATTTTTCCCCCACTTTAGCGAGCATGAATACTGATGAGTGATTCGGTAAAGTAGATCGAAGAGTTAGTAGGGTTAGAAATGTATACCTGAACTGTCGAGGAACCAGACTACACTTTGGTGAGCTCAAAAGTGTAAGACAAAATAAAATACTCCATAGCCCCATAGAACCATGAAGCTACAGAAGGTACACCGAAGGCCCTCAGACCAATGATGGAAAAATCCTGCAGGATGAAAGCACCTTACAGGCCCATAAACCTACAAGAGAGTATTCCTCAAGATCTCTCACACGAAGAAAACCCAAAGATATAAGTGTCTCACAAGCCCACAAACTTGCAAGGAGGCAGCCCCCAAGATCTCTCACATGAAGGAAGCCCCGAGAAGTGTGCACCTTATAGGCTCACAAACCTACAAGAAGGTATCCCCCAAGATCTCTCACATGAAGGAAACCTAGATAAAAGTTCCTTACAGGCCTGTAGACCTACAAGGAGGTGTCCCCCAAGATCTCTCACATGGAGGAAACCCAAAGGAAAGAGCGCCTTACAAACCCGCAGACCTACAATGATGCATCCCCCAAGATCTCTCACATGGACGAAGCCCAAAGGAGGGAGACTCCGTAGAGTCATATTGGAAAGTGGCTTTATAGGTGCACCTAAAAAGTGACATGTTTACCTATATATAAATCATATATGAAAATAAATCAGCCATGTAGGCAGTCAAGTGGACAATCACACAAATCTTCAAAAAATTGTAAAGATTTCAAAGGGGTCCCTCGGGAACTCGACATGAAGAGGGGGTCCACTCAATGGATGCATTGTTTGAAAGTGCAAGAAAGATGTTCTTTCTTAAATCGATTCATCATCAAGGAATCCTTTCAAAATATGTTCACTTCATCAAGGAATTTGAAAGGAAGAAAGTTCCCCCTCGTGAGGGGAAGGTAAAAGTTGCTTCCACCTCAAAGGAAAGTTTTCAAATTCTTTATTTACAAACCCATGATGAATGAAGCACCTTCCATTAGAGTTTCAAGTCGAGAATTTGATTTTCAAAAAGGTATGCAAAGATTCTTGAGAAAAGATCCATTGGTAATGAATGCATTTTCTAAAAATCAAAGTTTTATAGAAAAGGTGTTGTCATGCATAAGAGGGACAACTCAAGCAAAGAATAGAGAAGGATAAGAAAAGAGTGAAAGAGAAAAAGAAAGATAAATAATAAGAAACATAGGTGTGATTTGATATTTCGGGGTCAAAGCTACTCATATATCTATAAGTATAATAGTAGCATATAAATGAATTGTCATCAAACCCCTACTATATCAGATAATGTGAAGAATGCACGAGAAGAAAAAGTAAAAAATAAAAAATGGGGTCAACATGGTAGGGGAGCCTAAATTCCCCCAATTCTTTGGATCATCCCCAATTTTTCCAAAATTCAAACACAGACATGGAAGAATGATGATACAAATAGAGGAAGGTTCATGACACAAAAAATCACTCTTGTACCCAAGCACCAACAAGGGTGAAAAGGGTAATCTAGGAACACATAGAACGATCACAGGGGAACACATCACAACACACACATCTATTCTAAAGATAAAGAAGAGGCCTCCCCCTAACATTCATTAGCCAAGAGGTCATTTGCTTCCCACTCTGTATCATCATAAGGGGAAGGAGGATGAGTCTACAATGGTGGAATATTAAGGGGAGGAGCTTCTGACCCTCCCACAATAAGGGATAAGGAAGAATCCCCCTCAAGGTCTTCTCCCCTAAGCTCTTGTGGAGCTAGGTTCAACGATTTTGTAAAGATCACTAACAAGGCTAGAACTTCATCCAGAGAGTTAAACATGCACTTTATTGGAGTTCCATGTTGTACCTCAATGGATGGAGAGGTTTGTGCTCAAGATTCACCACTAGGCTCGCTGAGTGATTTTGGGGTTGTGAAAAACTCAAGGGAAGCAGTGTTTAGTTCCATCACTAAGATAGAACAAGCCAACATAGGACCACCCTTCAAAGATGGTGGGCTCCTCTTATGTCCTTTATTTTTGTAAGGAGCTACCTCTACCTTTTGCTCCATCAGAGGATGCGAACTCCCCACAAACAAGGTGAGAGGAAAAAAGAAAGAGGAGGAGTAGAGAATCACAATAGATATTGCTGGAGTATTTGGCATGTCTATGGGTTTCAAGAAAGGTGGGACATTTGGAAGGGATAGAAGCAAGGGTGGCTCAACTGAAGGATCAATGATAACCTGCACCCTTTTGGGGTTGGGTCTATTCACAATAGGAGATAAAAGCGATAAAAATCTCGGTTGAATGGAAGTAGAGGGAAGGAGAGAGGGGGATGCAGCAAGAGGCCCTGAAGTAGGAGTGGTCATCTCCTCATCCTTTCTCTACAAGGTGACCTGCTCAGCTGCGAGAGCCTTTGGTCGGTGCTTGCGCTCATGCGCAAGGAATTTTATGTGACTTTGAGCTAGAGTCTGGAAGCTATGAAGGGACAAAAGGCTCTTGCTCAACCATGAGATTTTCTACCACAACTATCTCCAATAGAGGGAAAGACTCTTGAATAGGAGCAGGAGGATCAGGTTGAGAAATAGCCAAGAGAATCGGCTCTAATGCCTTGAAAGTGGGCCTCTTCCCATTTATTGCTTTGGGAGAAGAGGTGGTGGGAGCCTACAGAGGCTGGAATATAGAAGATTCACCACAAGGACCTTTCTTCCTACCATATCGAATGGGCCTAGGCTTCATGGGCAGAAAAATAAGCTCAAATACAGAACGCTTAGGCTTTCACCAAGCAGGCACCATAAGATTCTCTCGCAAGCGCAAAACATAATATGATGGCATCACAACAGGGCGAGAAGGAGAGTTAGGTTGAACAACAAAAGAGGAAGAAGAGGGACCTTGAGAGGGCTTTTCTTCTTCCCTCCTGTGGGCCTTGGCGACATCACTATTAGCTTTTAAGCAAGCCCTATGTGAAATAGCATAAGGAAATGAAGGCTACCTCACTTTCAGCATTAGGTACCCTTTCTTGTACTTCTTATATGTCTCGTACAAGAGGTATTTCCTAGACAGAAGAGGATCAATGAGTGTAGTCCAAAAATAATCTAAGGAGTAGCTATCATGCGCGATTGGTGGTTTATAACTAGTGTCGTTAATCACATGCATTGACCCCCCATGAATGAACTTTAGGAATTTTTGCACAACCAAGGGAACTACATTCATAGCTACTAACCAAGGGATACCAAACTTCACTCTGAAGAGTTTGGACTCTATAGTTATGTCAAACAGCAGGTTCATAGACTTAGGTCTAACAAGGATTGACAAGATGATACTACCTGTTGTGCCTATTGCACACACGCCCCATTCAGAACGGGGACCCTCTCTTCTCTCTTTTTCTTTCCACGTCCTTTTTTCTTCGCCTTGTTTTGCATGCCCATTTTTGTGCCCTAAAGGGTCAACATATTCTCAAAAGTCACATTTTAAGTTTGACCAAACTTGCCCCCCTTGAAAATGTTAAATCTTAAGCCTTTTCGGGTTTCCCTTATCTGTCAGCCTTTCTGACGTCTGTGGCCCCTCTCGGGTCTGGACCCTCAGGTTTCCATTTCGGCTTTGCCGCTATTGATGGTTGGCATCCAACGTCCTTCTGAGCTCTAGACCCCAGATCCCAGATTTCCATGACCGGAATTCCGTTTGAATGTCGTCTTTCTAACCAGCTGCTGGTCAACATCCTTCCGAACCTTGAACCCAAAGTTCTTGTCCACCATTCGACTTAACATTTCGTAGATTCTAAAATGACTATGGCTAGATGTCTTTTCGGCCACCAGACTCCAGATCACCCACTGCCGCTCTGAAAAATTGAATTCACCAACTCCACCTGCCGCTGTACCAGGCATTTAATTATGACATTAATTACATTAGGGGCTATATAAACATGTTTTCACCTGTCATTTTCACATGATAGAGTGAAGTTTCGAAAGCTCAGTGCTGCCCCAGCATTTTACACCTCCACACCCAAACCCCCACTTTGTTGTTCTTCGCAAATTCGACATTGAGCTTCTCCGGGAATTGAAGGTAGGTTTATCGCCATCCCTGCTTTCCATCTTTTCAAAGAATTTAAACTCAAAATCAAGTAAGGAGTAAGGTAAATTCAAAAACTTGGTATGGCGGCACCATGACCTAAAAACCCATGTTTTATAAATTTGCAAAATCAATCATCTTAAGTACCAAATCAAAATTTGGAGTTTGACCTCACCATCACTTTTCTACAAAATAGGCGACAACCTTCCTCGAGCCCGGACTTGTTCGCGGTCATTACCTAAAATCCAAAATTAAGAAATCGACAGCGACCAAACTTGCCCTAGGTCCAGGCCTCCGAACTTCCCCTCTCTGGTTTCGGTTGTGCCTCCACCATTCCAAATGACCTTGCTTGAGCATCCTTCTGGACCTTGGACCCTCGGTGCGTGAAGTCTATTCAAACTTGTAGAGAAAAAAATCAACCGTCCAACCTCACCTCGGACTCTGGAGTTCAGATATCTGTCTCTGGATTTTCGTGTCCATTTCGCTGTTATCAACAGAGGACTTCATCTGTCTTTCTGGGACCCAGACCCTGACTTTGCAAATTATTTCACAAACCTACAAAAAGAAACCAAATTTCCAAAGTGTTGCCGGACCACGACCTCCGAAATTCCGTATCGCATTCGCCGTTCCGAACGGGTATCCCGAGACATCTTTTCAACTCCCGAACCTTGGTCCCCCTTTTTTCGAGCATAAATTCTAAACTAAAACATAACATCCAAACACCCTTCGGACTTCGAACACCAAAATTCCATCTCTGGGATTCCATTATGGTTTCTCCATTCCAAACGGCTGAACCTGACCGTCTTTCCCGCCTCCAGGCCCTGGCCTTTGGTTCACCGTCAGGCTTTCCTAACTGATGAATTTGTCTCTGGGGATTACCCTTCAGACTTGCATCCCCAGATTGCCGTCTGCATCTCACTATTTTGCATGGCTATCCTATGAAAGCTTTCCAACTCCAGCTACCCAAACTCTAGAACCTGGTGCCCAAAGTGTCATCTTCCCTGTGCCCTTTCAAACAACCTTCCTGCAGCTGAAGCTCGAATGCCTAAATGAGAGCTCAAATGGACTCCAAATCGAAAACGGACTTTGACCCACTTCCTAAAATTTGGTCTTCTTTAACACTAGCCCTTCATTGATCAAATCCATTACTGGAAAATTCATTGGGATTTCCATCCCTCATTTTCCCTTCCAAATGGCATTATGCCAAGGGAATTCGAGCCTTGGGAACCCGGATTGCCTGTGTTGCTTCCTTATGATGCTTTTATCAGGTGTTAGATGTTTATTGAATGTGAATGGTAATTGCGAAGCTAACCTTGATGTGCAGGTATTTGTCTAAGGCCACTTTTTCATGTTTAATGTTAATGATTTGCATCTCTTTGTGCAAGATTTATGGAATCCAATGCAGAAACCTCTGGTGCCGCCAAGTAAAATGGAAAGGGAACTGCCAAGGCACCTTGAGGCAAGGAGGACAAGGATCAGATGAAGTTCAAATTCCAAGGGATGCCATTGCACTCTAGAATCACCACACTTTAAAGAGACATCACAGATACCAATATCGGGTGTGTCGATATTGACAAGTTCACACGGAGGGTTAGGCTGGACCCTAAAACAAAAAATACCAAACTAATTAGAGGTAGTGGCCTTGCCAAGGCTGCAAGTTTCCTGCCAGCTTTGGTGGCCCCTGAACTGGTAATGGCATGTCAGGAAGCATATCAACCCAACACTAGAACCATAGTGGACAGAGATGGAAACATCCTTGCAGACATGTCCCCTCTTGGGATAACTACAACCTTCCACATCCCCGCCTTTGAAAGTATGGAGACACCGACTATGGAAGAATGCAAGGCATTATGAGAACAAGATCCTATGAGGTGCAAAAAACTAAGCAATCAATACTGGTTGAAGGATAAGCGGGCTAGTGCTGGAAAAGTCCTGCAGGAGCTCTTTCGCAGTGATTTCTTCGAGGATTACCATGACCTCGTTACCCTACTGAGCAGAGTAATGGGCCTGCCTGCTATGACCTTCTTCCAAGAATGGATGTTATACCTTATGGAGCAAATTCTCCATGGAGACGCTACCTTTGATTGGGGAGAAATAATAAGCAATTGCTTCCAAGAGCAATTTATCAGTGTGAAGAAGACCTCGAGTTTCTATATGACATCCTACCTAGTTTATTCGCTTCCCTATTAGAAGCATTATCATGGATTGAATGCGATGCCCAATGCAACACCAGGAAGGGAGCTAAAGCCTTATGATAGATACCCTCAACTGCAATACAGAAACTTCAAGAGGGATTAATGTAGGGTGAACGATACCTTCATCACCTACATCATCTGGTTGCTTGGAGGAGATTTTCAAAGAAGAGTATCCCACAGTTCCAAACCCCTCCTCAGGTAGTACGCCTTCTTATACCTACAATTCCCCAAGTTCACTTACATCCACACCCAAGGATTCATGGAAAGGCCAAACAAGTTTCCCCGGTACTTAAATGACCGGATCATACTATTAGAGCTAACTTGGCAGCTACGACACATTCATAATATTCTAAGAAGAAAATTTTTGGCAGGGATGCCTTATCCTATCGGCCTCAGCTAGGGAATGTACAAGATTCATATCTCCTAATGTGCAAGGAATTCAGAAAAGGAGCTGGTCGAGTACCACTTCTGGAAATATACAACTCGGTTACGAATGGACCCCTATTGTCATATCAGAAAGGCAATAAGACCTGAGTATGCCCACCTCCACAATGTTGAGGATTTTTGGGCCAACTGCAAGGATGATCTTGCGGTACGGTTGCAACACTACATGCACATGACTACCCTCTACGTGTGAAGTGTGAACTTGTGCCCAGTTCTGGACCAACTTGAAGAAGATGAGAGCACGGTGATTGACCCAGGATATAGTGTCATCGCCAACCTATCGCTGCCTATGATTGATTGGGATGATCAAGAGGTTGATAACCTTGACATACTCACCAAGCCTGTGAAAATTTGAATGAAGGCATGGATCAACCAGCAAGTGGCATGACTGAAACAATAGGGAGTCACCTTAACATTCAAGGGACTTGAGAGCGAGCCAAGTGGCTTTGATGGTGGGGTGTCTGCTATGACAACTGGGGAAACTTCCAAATCCCTACCATCTATCAAAACTAAAAAGAGAAAGGAAGCTAGTGAGCAGCTACCTAACCCGAAGGTTTATGCTCGAAAGGCTTCGGAGGGCGAGCCTTCCAAGAAGCAAAAGAAAATAGCTGGGGTTATGGAGATGCTGGTCATACCTAAAAATCCACTCCTTGAGGGTAGAGAGGAAGAGATGGACCCACCAAGGTCTCCATCTACTACAATTGTTGCTGCCATTACCACTGTCCCACCTACTCCGCTTGTAGTTCCCGCTTCCTCCCTACCTGCGGTAGACATCTTTGTCCACCTTGACTCTACTTCTCTGATCATGTAGGTCATATCAGTGGATTTTTCCTCTTCCATGACCTTTCCGGTCTCTTCATCTTCTATGTCTCCTTCCCTTCCATCTGCTTCCCTTGCTACAATGCCTGTCCTCAGTCTCCCAGAATCTTTCATAAAATACATGTAGAACGTGCCATCCGAGCTTTTGGGGATGCTTACAAGTCCAATAGTGCAAGCCACAATAGCCTAGGCTATGGCTAATGCTCCAACTCTCCCTCCCCCAACTGAACCACCAAGAATGGAGGCAACAATGTAGATATCTGATGAGCTTGATCGATAGCAGCTAGAGGCTTCCAAGAGGCCCGAAGATGAAGAGTTTGAATAACATGAGCACTCGATGTTCGAGCGTTGGGAGATCGATGAGGTAGCCTATGAATCCTCCAATGAGAGCAGCAAGGAGATGGGCACTAAATTAATTCAAGAAACAAATGATCCAGAGCTTGATGTTGAATGGAGCAAGCAACTTAAGGAGATTCAGGATAAAGAAGCTAAGGATCGACTTATGGTTGAAGAAGAATTTTCTGCTTCGGAGACTGAGGCAAGTAGGTCTCCAGCTGAACGAAATGGTCGAACTCCAGAGCATGAAGAGGAAGCATCCCTCCATGTAGATGAAGAGGATAAGCCCGGGGAACATAAACATGATCAAGATGAAGAGGAGAAGGCTGTTGAAAGGGAAGATCCCTCCAATGAGCAATTTCCCACCAAGTCTCCCATTAAGTGTGTAACACTCAAACAAGACTCCAACGAGGAGAAGGAGGATGTAGGGGTTGAGAAGGGGCCCCATGTTGTTAGAACCATTGAACTTAGGGCAAACAACAGCAAGGACCAATGTCAATCACCCAAGGAGGGGGCCCAAATGGCCGATTGGCTTGGGAATCAGCTTAGGCAAAAGACTCCCACCCTAAAGGATCCCTAAGGCGAGGCTAGAAGCCATACTGGCTAGAGAATAGATAAGCACCAAGAAAGAGAAAAGGCCAAAGATCAGATCGAAGGTAACCATGGATGCCTCCGGATCTAGGGTAGTACAAATAGCAATGTTGGTGGTTGGAGAACAAGCAATAACTTATAACATCTCCACCATCGACTTGGGAGTGGCCACAAGGGAGTAGAAGGTCGACCACCTCTAGGAGTCGATCACCATGGTGGTGCACCTTATCTAGCAAGATAAGGTTTCAAAGGAAGAACTCAAAGCACAAGTGGTCGATCTGACAGCTTACATTCAACAATGGTCATCCCCGGATGAGCAGCCCACCACATCATTGTCCCGTCGTAGTTGTTGTCCCAAGAGAAGATCAATAAGTTGGAAAAGAGAAAGAACATGGATAAGACTATGGAAAATTGGTTCTGGTAGGTCTTAAACATGGGAAACATGGGCATCAACTTGGTTGTCCAAACAACAAACAAGTTCTTGGAAGTACAGAGAACTCTTGAGGGCACAAGGAAAGTCTGCGAGGAATTCTTGAAGAAGTATAGAGTAGCCTACCCAAAAATTGAGGCCATACTCACGTTGCCAAGTGAGGTTTGGGAAAAGGACCTTTCCCTCAAAGATGATGACCACTGGTTAGTGGATATGTGGAAATGATATTTCAATCATCGAAGGGGAAAGCTGGAGCAAATCCTGGAATAGGTAGTTCCAGATATCGAATGGGCTAAGGAGGCCAAAGAAGATTGCACTCGGTACCTCAAGCTAATGATGGGGTACGAGTTGCCTACTATTGAAATTAATTTAGAGAGCATAAAGCCTCACTTCTTGAAGAACATGGAAGATGGGATGTCACCTGAATTCACCATAGATTTCATGAGCTTTGCTGCTTGAGCCTTCGCCCAGTCTGAGCTTTTCGGAAGCAATGCTGCCAAGTATGACAATGACTGGAAGAAGCTTGTTAACAACTCCTAAGAATGGAGCTACCAGGTGCTATGATCAGACATCATGGAGGTGGACAAGCTTCATCCAATGATCTTGAGCTTTGTGGAGTATGCAACTTTGAAGAAGTGCGAAGGAAACCCTTTCATCGATGAAGAATTCCTAAAGGAGTATCTGCAGCAAAGGGAAAACAACAAAAAGACAAAATTGCTACAGTGTTGCCACTAGATGATGAACTAGGGAAAAGACAAAAGGTGTTTTAAAAATGTAATATATTTGGGGGTAGGTGAAACCCTAGTGTAAAGTGAATCTTTGCCACACAATAGAATCAAATCTTGGCCACTTATTTTTCTTTTTGAAAACTACAAATAGGGCTCTCCTCCTCTCATTTTAGGAGATTTGAGTTGTTGTAAAGGCATGCTACATAAATTTTAATAGAAATTCATTGAATTGGTGCATTTCTAGATTTCTTCCCATGTTGCATGATTCTTCTCCCATTAGTTAAGACTTTACTTCAAGTTATTTTTCTGTTTTAGTTTCCTTTAGTTAGATTTAGTGGATTTAGTGATGTTTCTTTGGTTATGAAGCTTTCTATTGTGTGTATGCTTTCCTTGTCCATACTTTTGGTCATTTGCTGCTGGTAGGTGACAATGCAAAGTTATCCTGGACTATAATCTCATAGTTGTTCTTTGAACTTTTTCTTTTTTCACATTTACATGGGGAACGAATGATGAATATCTGTAATCCTTAGAACATAGCATATATTTCATGACATTGTGAAAATTCAAATTAAGTGAAATCCTATTTAACGAAATTGTCCACAGCAGGAACTACCATGATCACTGTTCATCGATAGTTGCAGGTTCAGTTGCCATCCTTCTTCCTTGCCCCTTTTTCCTTTATTTTTTAGAAACAACCTATGCTAAGGTTCATTGCACATTGTAAAGCCAAAATTGATGAAATAATGGAGTCCAAAACTGCTGTGTGAGCCTGTAGCAAGGTGCAGTAATTTCCTATTTGAAGAACTCCATTCACAGACCCGATTCTCCTACAATTTTTACCTCACGGAAGACCGCCTTGTGATTCTAGAAAATCACATCAAACAACTAATATTTTCCAAGCATCATCATGACCTGACATCCGAGAGACCTTGGGATAGTGTTCTACAATTTGATTGTGGAAGATTGAATTTCAAGACAGGTGATGCACTTATGCATTACCTATGTTGAGAAGTGCATAAAAAAACCATCAACACTACCTAGGGGAGGTACGAAAATCCCGTTGTGCATACAGATGGTGCTCATAGGTGCATTGTACCCATCTTTGTGCAAGAAGTTAATTAACATAATCTCCTTGGTTATGATATTCACCTGAGATGTTAGGTCAATAAGAACACCCTCTATAATGTTATGATTGATCTGCGCAAGGATATAAAGAGGATATGGTTCTTTATTGAATCCCATCGGTAGATCTTGCGAGGTGAAGGTTATACCTGGGCCACCACTTGCACACTTCTTAGAGTGGATAGGCTGATGTAGAAAAGAGGCCATCACATGCATTGAATGATAATCTCACAAAGGCCCCCAAAGGTTGTAAAATAGGTTAGTGACCCACTTAAGGTTTCATTGTGCAACACTTGTGAAACCTTCCAACTATGCCTACTAGGGGTTGTAGGTTGAGTTGCAAGGTGAAGACCTGGCAACACTCACGCCTACAACACTCCTAGAATATGAGGAAAGGAACTTTTAGTATCGCAAAATGGAACCAAAATGGTAAGAGAGGGGGGTCAACCACGTCAAGGCCCCAGGTCACAGAGAGCTGAGAGCGGAAGGTTGCCCTAACTTACCTCAGTCTAAAGGGATACTACAAAACAAGGGATGAGAATGATAGGACTATAAGGTCCTTCTACTACTCTTCAAGCCTAAAATCTAAGTCTGGGATAGGCAAATTGGTTTTTGGATTCAATATTGCACCTCAAATAGCTCTTTGTCCAAGGACATAAGCATGGTTCTGGGACAACAACATGGTGTGTTGGCATCTCATAGGTGTGTTGGCTTCTATACGACCAGAGGACAAAAAAGGCAATATCAACCACCAAAAAATGAGCTGATGGGCTAGCTAAGTACTCCTAAATGAACAAAAAAAAACTATGAAATATGAGAAATACAAGTGGAGATGACAAAGTAAATATATGAGAGCTAAAGTAATGAAGATAATCTCACCAAGGCACCAGTTCACCAACTAGCTCCAAAAGTATGTCTACCTACACACAAGAAAGTGGGGAAAATTATTGGGGCTGTATAGGGGTCTACCTCAGTCAGACCCTTGTTTTGGTGTTTCCACCTCCATGGATAGCTAGATAAAAATGAGAGAGAAATATGCGATAAAGAAATAAAGAAAGAAGGAATGCAAATAACACTACAAAACAGTAAAGAGCTACTCAACCAAACCACAAAGGATAGGAGTGAAATGTTACCACCTCCACTAAGACCTCACTAGCCAATGGAGGAGAAAGAAGGCTTGAAACAGTCACCATAGCCTCGACTATGATGAAGGGAGGTCTCAAAAGACCTCAAGCCTATGTTGTGATGGCTTGCTTCACACTTCCTTTGCAGATTTGATGGAGTGTTGAAGTGTTACTTGAGAGTGAAGAGAATTATATAAAAATGCTTGAGAATATGAAAGAACGATGGACTGAATGCTTAGAGATCCCAATGAAATGAGAATGAATGAATTTGAAGAAGAATGAGGAAGAATCTGCAATTTTAAAGGTCAGTTGGTTGAAGAGGCACATTACAAATCGACCCCAATCGAAAGTGTAATGCCTCTACCAACTTCAAATGCGAGAATCTATTAGGGATATAAGTGTGCTGCGCAAACATCTACGCACCATGTGTGCTTCCTCAAAAAATATTTTCCCACCAACATAATAGACTGATACCAAGTGGAAGGAAAGTAGCCAGCTGATCTAGAATTTTTCTTTTGGATTTGGTTTTCTAGGGTGAGGATGTGTAGAAGGCGAATTTGCACGAGGAGTGAAAATTCGATCCTATATAGTAAGAAGAATGAAAAAGGGTTCTGATAAGTATGAAGGTAAGTTAACTTTTAAATGCTTTAGTTGTGGATGAATTGGTCATTATGCTTCGAGATGTCGAGAAAGAGCTAAGAAGAATAAACATAGATTAAGAAAATAAAACAAAGGGAAGACAATTAAGAGAGCATATTATGTAAATGAGGATGATGGTAATTCTAATGAAGAGTTTGATTATGGAGATTTTGATATAATGAATTCTTGTTCTTGGCTATAAAATATGAATCTACTCCTGCTAATATTGAAAGATAGGTGAAAAAAACTCCTCCAGAGAAAGATGAAGATGTTGTGATCTCTGCCCTACATGCTTGTAGACACCTAAAAATTGTCTCAATGGATCACATTGGCTAACTAACATCATTTCATCCTAAAACCCATTCTCTTTTCGATTAATTGATTAAATTGACCTAGCTATTTAATTAATTGCATCATTTTCATCCATTAATCTAATTAATTTAATTAGGTCAATTCATCCCCTTTCATGTTAACATTTCTTCCTATTAAATTAAATACATCAAGTTATTTAATTTAAAATCCCTTAAGTCATCTTATTTAATTAAATAACCTTAAGTCATTTAATTAAATATCATATCACTTTCCCCTTTTCATTAAATCATGTATTTAATGAATATCATTCAATTCCCCTAATTTAGATAATTAAAGCTTTTTTTTAATTATCAATTACCAATAAATCTAATTTCCCCCACTTGCAAGTGAATATCCCTCCTTTGCACATTCCTCTGCAAGGAATATTCCCATGAAATATTTCTTCCCCTTTTGCACAATTAAACTTTGTTTTAATTTGCTAAATTATCTTTTTTTCCTCACCCACATGAGAATATTCTAAAGAATATTCTCTCCCCCCATTTGAAAAAGAGAATATTCTTACTTAGCTTCATATACAAGTTAACTCAAAACTTCTTGTGTAAGTTAACTTGTGACCGAGCTTGTACAAGTCAAAAGTGTGTTTGTTTGAAGGAATATTAACCCTTTATTAAAATCTCATCTTTTATTCTCATCCATTGATGAGAATCCATGATCCATGCCTACAAATTCTTCCATCCTTGACCATTGATTGTCCTTTTTTATCTCAACCCTCTATTTCTCATTTTCTCTCCTATAAATAGGTCACTATTTAGAGACAAATGGATCCATCTTTCAAAATAAATCTTATGTTGATTAAATCACTCATACTCACACTCATATTTAGCACACATTTAGCATCTTTTAGTTCATTTTAACTGCATAATAGCTTTACTTTGATTGATGGCTTCCATGATCACATAATGCATCCATTTAGCTTGTTTATTAATTAGGGTTTGAATCTTTTAGATTAGAATCCATTTAGATTAGTTTTGTAATTGCATATCTAGATCATTTTTAGCATAAAATCATAATAAAAAAAATTGCATCATGCTCATTTAGACTAAAATCATGTTTTCATACACATCTCACAACCGTTCCATCAGTTTTCTTCAATAAAACTAACTAGAACAAGCTCATTAATCAATGATATTTGGAAAAGGTCATTGTTCCACATCAATGCGACAGCACTCCCACAATGGGATAAGTTTCATATGGATTAGAGTAGACATTTTAACGCTTTCATAGTTTAGAATGCTTTGTTTTAATAAATTTTTAGTTTAATTTACATTTAATTAATCATGTTGAGATTGAAATTAGTGGTTTTATTATGCTTTGATTCTTCATGGATCAAGTGTAATCAACCCATACTAATCCATCGGTCACATTCTAGTGCTAGGAGGAGGGCAAAAACGATCAATTTTAATCAATTTCTATCTCAAATTTTATTTTTTCTAAATTTTGCAAGATATAACGATGCCCAAAACAATTTCAACGATGCTTTATCTAGGCATCACCATACAGTGATGCTATCATCATTAGAAATAGTGACACTATTTAATATCCCAATTTTGATTAAACAAAACAACAACACCAAATACTTTTAGAGGTATCAAAGATTTATAAACAGCGACAATATCGTCATCACTGTTTTTCCACATAATGACGCCCAAATTCACTAGAGCGACGCCCAAATGACTTATAGTGACACTATCATGAACAGTGACACCCTTCTCTAGTAAGAAAAAATAAGATCAATTTTTAGCACGTGCCTTAATTTTTTTACTTTATCTAATCACTAATATGCCTCTAACATTGTTCTTATTTTTAGGCAAACTACGTTTTGCAAGTTGGACGATAAAATTTTGAAGTGAAGAAGCATTCTCATATTTGAATCTTATAATTGTAACAAGTGTTTGACGCTTTTGGGGCAATTATAACCCAATTTCATATTCTTTTCATTTTATGCTTTAGGTCCTCACTAATTTTCATTTGGGTTTAAAAAGAATGCTCAAACGAGACTTAAAATTGAATCCTCATTTCATCATTGTATTTTCGGTTTAAAATTCAACAAGGAAAATTAACATATCATTTGGTGTATAAATGAATGAGTGCTCACTTTTCTATGACACACTTGTAGTGTGTATCCAATCCCCTTGTGTTTCTTGCGACCTTGGGTGAAGAGAAACACTCCAACTGTACTTCATTATTTGTGTGTACTTATAGTACATATCCAATCCCCTTGTGCTTCGTGTGATCTTGGGTGAAGAGAAATACTTAAGTACATCTTTATGCTTTGTTTCACCCTTAAGATAGGACTTACTATGAGATACACCTCGCAATGAGAAACTCATAAGCAAGTTCTTGCAAGAAAATTTACTGATGGACTATATTAAAGGTTGGTAAATTGTGAGAAAGTACCTTCTATCCTGGACTGTATAACATACTACACCTATTACCATGCCTTAAGTGGAATGGGAATAGTAATAAGATCCTTAAGTAGCAAAGCAAGTGTGTATACGGTTGGGTATTCTCGATTTGTTACTAACAACCATCTGTTTTAGTTACCAAAAAACCTTCATGATTTTTGGTGTAGGAATGATCATTCTGAAGCCACCCCACATTTTTAATATTCATTGTTGAAATAGAAAAATCCTTAGGATCTTCAAGATTTTTGGATTTGATGGTCCTGAGAAGTGTGTGTTGTGGAGGGGAGCCGGTGTCACCAAATCTCTAACTGTTCGCATTGTCTTAGTGTTTGGAGAAATTAGAGTGGGGATTCAACAAGTAGTATCTTCTGAATGTATGATGGTAAATGCTTGTGAGTCAGTATAATACTTTACTTGGTTCCAAAACATTGCAAACAAATATTCACAATATTCTTCAAAATTTTAAACCCTTTGATCTAAGCATGGATACCTTTTGAAAAATCCTTGATATTAATGCTTGTCTTAAGGATTTCTATCCTTAAATATTTCTAAATATCTTGAATTAAATCTCAATCCCTACTTCCAAAATTACACATAAGCAACTATGGATTGAACTTCATCCTTTTCACAATATGGAAATTGTGAAATTTACGATGTTTTTAACATAGACATTTAGTTTGAAAACATAATCAAGACAAGTGTTTGTGGTCAAATAAACTCACTTAAGGAAGATAACTTGAAAAAATTGAACCCCACATGACCATTTGGAGACCGATTTCTCCCATTTAACAACCTAATCTTACACCTACTTTTATTCAACCAAAATTTGAACTCATTGAAGGTGAACAATCTGATATAATTAGCAATTTGAGAAGCTTCACTTTTGAAACAAAAGAAACACCTACTCAGTGGAGAAACACCACAAACATCTTAGATGAAGAAGAGGAATAAACTAATATTGAGGTTGGAAGGCCCATATTACCACCACCCATGTGGCAATAAATATCCTCTTCTCTTCCATGGACTTAGACTTCTCTAAATGATCTCTAGCAAAATCATAATTCCTAAGAGAAGGTCTATAGATCGTTATTTCAAACTTAGGCATCTTACTCCAAAAGCTCTCAAAAAACATCTTGCAACACTTCACCAAAATAAAACCAATTTGTTATACTACTTCTATAAATGCATTTCAAGGAACAATCCTAAATTGTATATGTTATTTTTTGGTCAAAACCCAGGTCTTTTTCATGATAATGAACCTATCTAAAATATTGTGTCTTTAGGATTTGAAAAATTTAGAGGTCTAGCATGTTTCTCACTACCTTGGTCTTATCAAACAAAGGTTCACTTTAGGTCAACATTGGGTTAAACACCTCATTCACCCCTTCATCAAATTTCATCCTTCACTTCACCAAACTTTGTAAAATTTTGAATACACCAAAACATTTTGAGTTAAACATCTATCAAACCAACCCCTAAATTAGCTACTTTGTATGTGAAATGTATCATTTTATATGCACTTAGTTGAGTGAGTTATCATATTTTAACTAGTTTATCTTCAAGGTCACAAGTCTACCCTAAATATTTCCAAGTTCATAAACATCCTCTATCCAAACATCAAACATCAAACTCTTAAGTTAGAAGTATTGTCCCAAAATGTTTGTAAAGACCACTCTACATATCATCCACCTTTTCATATCCCATTATCATCACTGCTCCAAAGAGACTTAGAGTGTCCCCTTTACCTAGATTTGAGTCAACTAGAGAGTTCAAACATTACTAATATCAACACAACTCTCCCATAGGTGACCCAAAATTTATGGTAAATACAAGATCACAACACAAGAGAATCATGGAGAAAACCAAAGTTGCATTCACCTCAATTGATCCCAATCCTTTATAATTTGATCTGAGAAGTCAAGTTACCCAATCACAACAACCCTCATCTCCATCAGGTCCATATGACATTGAAGACGTTACAAACAACCCATTTGGACTTACTAAGGAGGAAATCATGGAATACAAACAAGAACATCAAGCCTTAGAAAGTGTTGCTTCGATTTCCCCATATTTTTTTATGAAACCTTTGAGACAAGGTTTCACAACTCCATCACTGGGGCTAAATCAAACATCCACTCCTAGTCTTGTAACTAGTCTTGCCAAGGACTTTGGTCTAACTCTTCCATTTGAAAGCAATACACTTGTGGGTACTCTCAACACTAATCCATCCACTACTTGGACACCAACATTTGGCACTTGTACCATTCCCAAACACCCCAAACATCAACATCAACCACTTACACTTCATTAATCTACTATAACATCAACATATCAAGGATACCCATCTTATCCATCCCCACAAATACCTCACGTGTGCCCAACATTCCGCAAGGAAGTGTGGACCAAGTGTCTCAAATTAACCCACAAGCGCATGCAAACACCATAATGCAAAATAAACCCTTAACACAAATATGGGCATCTCTATCCAAACCCCCAACTAGTTCATCTACACCATTGGTTTCACAAAACACGTCCATCGCACCCATCAACAATCCATATCAAAACAATCCCTTGGTCATGAATCCCATCAACCTAGGTAATACCTTGTCTACATATCTAGCATAAGGAAATCCTCAAGACATGGGACACGAGAACCTTTTTAATCAATTGACTCAAGGTAATATCATGTCATTACCATCATAGAATCTAATGACACCATCCTCATCTTTACCCATGGTCCCTATTACCATGCAAAATCAAATGTGACCACAAACATACATTCCTCCATCTCAATCCACCATCTTCGAAGGAATTTTAAACCAAGGGAACCCCAACCTCTCATCACCAATCTGCTACCCACTCAAAAAATCAACACCCACAATCCATCACAAATTTCCCAACAACCACCTGATCCTACATTGCAAGCACATTCCATAGATTTACAACAAGCACAAAAAGCTTATCAACAAGTCGTCCAACAACAACAACAACAATAGGAAACCCTAGCAACACAAAAACAACAAGAAGCCTTAGTGGCATAGAAAGAAACACAACAACAATAGCAACAATAACAAGCAACCTTAGTGGCACAACAAGAAGCACAAAAAAAATAGTAACAATAGCAAGCAACCTTACCAAAACAACAATAGTAGCAACAATAGCAAGCAGCCTTAGTGACACAAGTAGCACAATAGCAAGAGAAACAATAACAAGAAGCCTTAGTAGCACATCAAGTATCCTTAGTGGTGCAACAACAACAAGACCTTGTGGCTCAAAAACAACAACAAGCCCTTACTAGATCAATAGTATACTCAACAACAACAACAATAACAAAGTTCCTACTATAATCCTCAACAAAACATCATCAATAAAAACATGTTAGGAACATACGCATCAACACCTCAATCACCTTCACAGAATCCCACACCATCATATACACCATAAAACACTTTATCATATCATAATCCCACATATATTCCATCCACCATCCCATAATATGCAACGTAAGTTCCTCCACCAAACCCACAAGATTACCTAGCATCACAACTCAAGGCATTGTCACAAGAAATGCAGGATGTTTGGATGGGAAAGACAAAGAAACCCCATACATAAAACTTATGTCCATATCCATTTGATCAAAACATCACAATTATACCATTCCCTCTTTGCTTTTAAATCCAAAAATTTGATAAATACAAAGGGAGGGGAACTCCTGTGGACCATGTCAAAGAATTTAACATCATGTTTATGGAGGTGGCCTATAATTATTCCTACTTCATGTGTCTCTTCCCTCGAAGTTTAACAAGTCCTACAATGGATTGGTTTTCTCAACTGCCTCCCAATATCAAAAATTTCCAAGAAATCACTGATATATTCATTTGTCACTTCTCCTTTAACCTTGACATAGGCGTAAGCCTAGAAGAGTTGTATACTCTCAAAAAAAATAAAGGAGAATCTTTCACTAATTTCTTGCAACGGTGGAGACAAAGAGCTAGTAAGAGCAAGTGGGGATCATCATCACAAATCTAGACCCAAATCTATCCTTCCTCTTGAAAATGTAGTGAATCACATCCTATGTCGAGCTTGTCCCTAGAGCCCTCAACATTGAAAGAGCTCTAATCTCATAAGGGAATACTCAAGCTAACAACCGTCCATTGAATAGTTCAAAAGACAAGCCTCGTATCTGGTCTAAGAACAAGAATGTAACAAATTATGGTGTGGTAGATGCTAAGGTGGTCCTAAGTGCTCCTATGCCAAACAACAATAAAGTTTCTAGCATTCAACCAACTATGCAATAAATAACACCTCCTCATAACAATTAGATCAACAATACTGACATGCAACAAAGACAAACCCCTAGCAAGAACAACTATCCCAAAAAAAAGTACACACAGTTATCAAAACCTATCGATGCCATCATGAAGAATTTGGTAGAGTCAAACTTGATAAAACTTCCCAAATTCCAAAAGTACCAAGAACCACAAGATAAACCATCTTGGCACAACGAGAATGACCTTTGTGACTTTTACTAGATCAAGGGACACAAAATAAAAAACTGCATGCGGCTCGAAAACATCATCCAAGACCTCATAGAAAATGATACCATATCTATTGAGGTACTAGTTGGGAATCAAGATCTTAAGATATACAAGAACCTTATGCTAGATCATAGCAAAGTGAACAATACCAGAACAACTAAAGATTACACAAACGTGCAACATACCTATTCTAACGTGATAGCATCATTATAGTCGTCACCATCAAAGGGCCTAGTGTATAGTGTGGAGTCACCACACGCCATGGAAAAGACACCATCCAAGGAGTCCCATCTCAATCTAGGGCACAACCTACTTTTCCAACATTAAATACTATAAATTATAATCTCCTAGATCAGCTTAAGAAGACACTCGCACATATTTCAATCATAGAATTATTAAGGATATCCCCCACGCATAGGGAAATCCTAGAGAAAGCTTTATTGGAATCATCCATCCCCAAGGATATTGATACAAATAAGTTTCAATCTATATCTCCAATTATCTTCTCACCTTCTCAGAACAAGACCTACCATCACAACCATCTCATAACCGTGCTTTACACCTTGAGGTTTTCAATCATAAGAACAAGGTACAAAGAGTCTTAGTAGATGGAGGTGTTGGTCTAAACATTTGTACCCTGCAGTTAATCAAGAACCTGGGCTATTCAAAGGATAATATTGAGAAAGCAAAGAGTACCACCATCAGAGCATATGACAACCAAGAGAGGGTATCACAAGGAATCATTGTGCTACCTATCCAAGTAGGACCCATCATTATAGAAACTACGTGCCAAGTATTAGACCTTGATCTTCCCTACAACATCCTACTTGGTCGACCATGGATCTGTGCTTTGAAATTTTTAGCCTTGACCTATCATCAATGTGTAAAGTTTCCTTTTGAAGGTAGATAAATTACCATCCATGGAGATATTTAACCTTTTTACTACTATAAGAATATTGAGGCCAATTTTTATAAGATTCCCTAAATACCCAAAATCCATGAAGGGCCTACACCATCTACCTCATTTTTTATCCATCATCCCTTGCATCAACCTAGGAAAAAAAGCATCCATTGTGCATAGTATACCTTACATCAAAGCAGTGATCCAAGATGATGGTTATGGAAACTATAAGCTAATAAACAATACCTTTGTCCTGGGAGAACTACCTATTTCTCCCCAATCCCATGGGAAACCCACATCTAGTAACAAAGAACCCAAAACAATCCAAATGGCAAATACTACCTTCACTAAGTGGGGGGATTTGAACCAAGAAGATATCAATGAGGAAGATGTGTCTAAAATCCTCTATTAGGATGAATGACCTATCCCTATTCTTCCCATGAAAGATGAAAACAAAGGCTTATAGCTAATGAAGGGATGGGGTTATAACAAAAATGAGAAAATAAGAAAGAATGATAATGGTTTCCTAGAACCCATCATTCCTGAGAAGCTAAAAAATCTTGGCCTAGGTTGCACTACTAGAAAGGTCACCCTTATTGGCAAAGGTACTTTCACTAAATGGATCGAGGCTTCCTCTTGGTTACCTACATCGCGTGATACAACCTTAAACGACTTCCCCCTTGATGTTGTTGACCTATTTGAGATTTACTCTCTCTTCATGATATCCATAACATCCTTTTCTTCAAGAAATTAACTAACTGAAATATGCCTAGTATACCCACAACTCATTGACATGGACCAAAAAGGACCGCCGATTCTAGATTTATTCGAAAATGATGAAGCAATCTCAGTATTCATGGGACTCTGTGACAAATTACCATGGGCAGATCACAAAATAGGTTTTATTATAGAGCTAGAAATAGGGGCGTACTATGAGGAGATGATTGAATCCTTCAGTCGTAAAATCAATGAAATGCAACTAACATGCAGATATCTAAGTGAAAACCACACTGTGGCACTTTCTAATCATAAAATAGTAAAAAGAAAGGACGTATCTTAGGGTGAAAAGCTCTTTGAAGCACCCAACAATTAGGGATTCAATCTCCCCCTTAGTGTGATGCATCCAGAGAAGTTAGCAGTGCTAGCAGAAAAGGCCACTCCAGTCAATGTGGGAATAGAAGAAGCACCCAAGATCACCTTTTATGTTGAATACTTGTTGGATAATGAAAAAAATCTAGCAACATTCGTGAAAGAGCGAAGAGCTAACTTTGCATGGTCATACACTGATCTGCCAGTGCTCGATCCAAAAGTGGTTGTGCATAACTTAGTATTTTATCCTAAAGCCAAGACAATAAAGTAGAAATTAAGGAAGATGCACCCTTAGATAGCACTCTTGGTGAAACTAGAGTTACAAAAGCTTCTTGACGTTGGATTAATCCTACCAATAGATTATCCTGAGTGGGTTTCAAACCAGGTACCAGTCTCCAAACCCACTGGGGGCATCAAAATCTGCATTGATTTTAGAGACTTAAATAAATCATTCCCAAAGGATGATTTCCCTCTTCCTAACATCAACCTCATCGTGGACTTATCAACCGGGCTTGAAATTCTATCACTCATGGATGGTTTTTCAGGCTACAATAAAATCATGATCACCAACGAGGATCAACACAAAACCACATTCACTTGTCGATGGGGAAAATATTGTTGGAACATGATGCCATTTGGGTTGAAGAATGCAGGAGTAACCTATCAAAGAGAAATTTCCCTCATCTTTCATGACATGATACACAAAATAATCGAAGATTATGTAGATTATATTTTGGCAAAATCAAATAAAAGTGAACACATAGAAATCTTGGGATCAATCTTTGACAGACTTGAAGATTAAAAGGTAAGACTAAATCCAAAAAAGTGTGTATTTGGGGTTACATCAAGAAAAATTCTTGGATATATCATCTCATAAAGAGGGATAGAAATTGATCCAGCAAAGGTAAAAGCCATCCTCGACATGTGGTGCAGGGGCACCCATAGTGCTTTCGTGCCTCAAGAGGGTCAAAAGTTCATCTTTTGCTTTATTTTAGTTTTTTGAATGTAATAACATCTTATAAGACCATTTATTATGTGTTAAAGTACATATTAGGTCGTTAGGTGTGTTGGAGTGTCAGGTTGCACAAGTTGTCAATTTTGCAAAATGTTGTCAAAGTTGTAAAAAAGAAAAAATGGGGAATATTAAGAGTCATAAGTTGTAAATGAGGGAATTTGAATGGTTGTAAGTTGAAAAGTTGGTTGAGAACCATTGGAAAATGGTTTTAAATTTTTAAAAAATACTTTTTAAGGTCGAAACCAAGGTTGGTGGTTATATTCATGAAGTGAAATCAATAAAAGACATCCTTGTTTCTGCATTTCTGAACATTAAGTTATTGTTTTAGAGCTTGGTAAGGATTTGTACAGACTTTGTATGACCTAAAAATTATATGGTTGAAAATATAATTGATTTATCTTTCATTTTGTTTTTTTTTTGTTAAATTTCATTAAGTTTAGAGAAAGTTATAGCCCTTTTTGTAACAACAGGTCTGAATCTGACCTAGGGTAAAAGTGAGAAAACAAATAAATTTTTGAAGACTTCTGTCCAAAGAAACCTACCATTATTTTGAGATATGTTAAATAACGGCCAAATGGGTATTTGAATAAAGTTTTATTTCTTCAAGATAAGTCTTGGTTTGAAATTTATGACCAGAAAACATGAAATTGTTGCTCCATTTCAAGCCTAATTCCAAGTGTAGCAGTAGAAATTTGACCTCAATGTTCCAAAACACCCCTACTTTTAATTGAGGTATATTGTAAAAGAGGATAAAGGGTATCTAACTATGCAATTATATTTTGGGTTTGACATCTACTTAGAAAATTATGTTGGAAAAACAAATTATGCAATATTACTAGGGAATTTGAGGAATTGTGAGAGAAACCCTCCAAATAAGGGTTCTTGAATTGCAAAGTTTGTTGGATTAAGTTAATTTTGAGATCATACACCCTACTCTGCATCAACATGGAACCACCACAAATACTAAAGCAGATGAGAGGGTTACAAGGAAGATTACAGTCTATCATAAAGTTCATAGCGCAACTATAAGACAAAATCCACCCTTTTTCGCATCTTCTCCATAAAGGAATAACTTACAAGTAGGATGAGAAATGTGATAAATATTTCCAATAGATAAAGGACTATCTATTGAAACCTCCAATTCTTATACTTACAATATAGAACAAACCATTGATCATATATATCTTAAGAATATCAGTAGCACTAGGTGCTCTTCTAACACAACATGATGAAGACGAAAAGGAAAGGGCTATCTATTACATCAGCAGGACCTTGGTAGGTTATGAAATTAACTATTCACCCATTGAAAAATCATGCATATCAATAGTTTTTGCTTCACAAAATTTTATACATTACATGTTATCACACCAATTAAAGCTTATTGCAAAGATCAACCCATTGAAATACCTATTATCCAAAGCAACTCTCACTGGGCGAATGGCCAAATGGTTAATCAACTTAACTTAATTTGAAGTAGATTACATGGAGTCCAAGGAAATAAAAGGAAAATTGATCCTAAACCAACTAGCAAATGCACCTATCTATGTTGATAATCCCTTGATATTTGAATTTCCTAATGAATCATAGTTCCTTATCAATCTAACCAATAAGTGGAAAATGTACTTTGATGGATCATTCACCCAACATGGATTAGGATTAGGTATTCTCTTTATCAATCCTCAAGGTGATTGCATCCCAAATTCATACATGTTATCAATTTCATGTACTCACAACATTGTTGAGTACAAAGCCCTAATCACAGGTCTAAGGATAGTGGTTTAGTGGCAAATACAAGAGATGAAAGTCTACAAAGACTCACAAATGGTTATCAACCAAGTCAATGACAATTACCAAACTAATGATGAAAAGCTTACTCCTTATAAGAAGATGGTATAAATTATCAAGGAACTTTTTTATAGATATAACTTTTGAGAAGATCCCTCGCAAGAACAACAAAGAAGCAGACGCCATGGCAACAATTAGATCATTGTTGGACATGTCGAGCAATGTCATCCAATGTGAATTCTTGGTAGAAAAAATTCTTGTATCGACTTTCAAAATCCTTGAATCTAAATTTGTGTGTGTCATTGTTGGTCTTGGAGCCCCATGGTACCATGACATATTCATCTACTTAAGTAGAGGAACCCTCTCATCCAACATCACCTCCAACCTGAAAAAGGCATCCTGATTCATGATCCTAGGTGATACCCTTTACCGTCCAAGAATCGAAGGAACATTACTATGGTCTTAACCAAGAGGAATCCTTAAATGCTTTAATATAAGTACATGATGGAATATGTGGTTCCCATTCTAGTGGTATGAATTTAGCTAAGAAACTGTTAAGGACAGGGTACTACTGGCCAACCATGGAAAGAGAATCCCATCAATATGTGCATAAATATGTCCAATATCAACAACATGGAGATTCGATTCATGCTCCACCTTAAGATTTTCAACTAATAATCACACCTTGGCCTTTCTTGCGATGGGGGCTTGACCTCATAGGAAAAATAACTCCAACCTCATCCAATGACCAAAAGTTTATTATAACAACCACTGAATACTTTATCAAGTGGGTCGAAGCCATTCCTATGACCTACATAACAAGGAATCAAATTCTCAATTTTATCTTGAATTACCTAATCTGTCATTATGGTGTTCCCCAAACCCTTATCTCAGACAAAAGAACACCCTTCAAGAATCGAGATGTAAAAGAGCTATGTCAAAGATTCAACACCCAACACCGATTCTCTACCCTATATTACCCCCAGGGAAACGGTCAACCTGAGGTTATGAACAAGACCATTCTAAAAATCATAAAGAAAATGGTCAATGAAGTCGCGCGTGATTGGCACTTGCAACTAAATCCCACTCTTTGGGCCTATTGAACTAGTATCTACATGCCAATAGGTGAAACTCCTTTCTCCTTGGTCTATGAATTAGAAGCTATCTTTCCTATTGAGGTTGAGCTTCCATCACTGTGAGTGTCACTACAAAACCTAATCACTGATGAAGAATATAGAGTATCTTGGCTAAATGAGCTATAATTTTTGGATGAGTGTCATCTTGACACTCTTAATCACTTGCAAGTATATCAAAACTGACTAAAACAAATTTATGACAAGAAGATCAAATGTCATTCTTTCTAGGTAGGGGATATTGTCCTAAAGTAGAATCAAAAGAATCTTTCAAATCAGGACAGTAAAGGAAATTTTGAGCGTAACCTGGTTGGGTCCCTTTGTCCTCACAGCAAGCTATCGATTAGGAGCATATTAGCTATATAGGTGAACCCTTATAGAAACCAACTAACAACTTGCATCTTAAAAAAAAATTATGCCTATTCTCGAAAGGTGTAAATCTGAAAATACAAAAAAAACAAAAAATGATCAAAATCCAAAAAAATGAGAAAAAGGATTGAAAAACTAAAGAAAAAAATTATCCTCTAATGAAAATCACTTCGGTGGCACTTTGGGAAACTACCTTGGTGAAAACCTGGAAAATAGGTGCATTGCGTAAATAAAGCACCTCCATCCATCTTCTCTTTATCCTCTCATTTTTTGCATTACCATCCATTCGACGCTTTATTCATCTTATTTATTCCATCACCCATCCACATCCTTATTATAGCTTGATCTTGTGAAATATCGTATCCCCTTTAGTACTACTTGGCATATTCTTAAGGTCAATTTGTCCTGCCTATATCGAGGTAGTCTATCATATCACACCAGGGAAAATTCATTATGGATCAGATTAGGTTCTTGTATATCCTAAGGTTATTGGAAATCACAATCAAAAATCCCAAAAACATTCATAAAACATTCATCAAAAAATCCAAAAACATTTGCAAAATATTGTACAACTAAAATCCAAAAATATTCAAAAAATTACAAAGACAAAATCCAAAACATATCAAAATCCCTAAAAGGTCAAAACATCAAAAATCCAAAAATAATACCCTTGTCGAACTACAAGTCTCTAAGCTTGAACATAGGCAAGACCATCATTGATGTGCCCCCGAGACACCCTAGGTTAGTCCTTTAGGAGTTTGTCATAATAAACTGGCATTCCATTAACTATTCATATCTCATATTCAATAAGTCGAGTATGTCGAACTATGTGGTCTCTGCATGTATAACGTAGGCAAGGCTTATATTTGATTAGCCCCTGAGGCCCCTAGGATAGGTCTTTTAGGTTAGGTTCTTGGTCAATATTCAAAAAACCCTAAACATCCAAATATCAAAAAACACAAAAGCATTTCAAAACTTAGAAAATATAAAAACACTAGAAAATTCAGAAAACCCTAAACAACCTCAAATAATCAAATGCCATAAACATTCACATAAACAACTCAAAAAGACCAAAAATAGCCTCAAGAAAATTTTAAAATACCAAAAACATTGAAATATTCCAAAAAAACCCAAACCCATCCATCCCATTTCGCTTTCACTCACAATAAACCTTCATCCATAATAAATCGATCATCCCCTTCAACCTTTCGCAAACCAAGTAGAAAGAAAGTATAGTGAGTCATAAAGTGAGAACCTAAGTGGTAGAATCTAGAGTCTAGATCATAGGTAAGCGAGTAAGTGGAGTTTGTATCAACAACTTATCATAAACATTATCCTAATCAAAACTTTTGATCAACATTTCCTAGGATGAATCCTTCTTGCGATGGGCATCAACATCATAAATCAACTTAGCTAAATTAACTTGGCAAGAGATATAGATAACACTAACTATTTTTCTTTGATCTTTTCTTATGATTTATCTCAATGACCCATTCTGAGGACCTCTCGATGATGTCTGTCAAAATTATTTAGAGAGAAAGGAATGGAGCATCAATCATTATATTTTGTTTGTTGTGCTTGTGGTTTTTCTTGTAAAATAATCTTGGTGCATACTTGCTTAGTTGTGTGTAGGGGGTTTTTTGGAGTACATTGTTGACTATTGTGTATGCTTTGGTCCAATATATTCTAAGCTTCTAATTTTCATTCTAATGAGGTTTTTTTAAGTCAAGGTGTGAACAAGAACTATCCTATCTGTTTGCAGAGTCAAAGTCCATTACACTAGATACAACATCTTGGCTATCAATACCTTGATGCATCATGTCTATGTGTTATATCAAAAATAAGGAATGACGGAAAATCCCAGCCCCAAGATATGAGAAAATCATCATCATCATCATGCATCTCTCATCACCATATTTAATCAAGTCTCAAAGACTTGTGGACTTTTTGGACTTCTGAATCAATCTCAAGACAATGGTTAATCAATATCCATTTCATTCTTACATCCATCGTATTTTTCTTATTCTTCTATCTTTACTAACATTTATATCCAAGCATCAAATCTATGTGATTTACATCGAAATATACATGAGGCTACCCATAGCTGGTGACTATCTATACATCACAAAATTGGTTTGCATCAATATCTGAGCTAGCACGATAATAATCCCTTTTGTTGGGACAAAGTGGGGCATATATATCATCTTCAGCTCAACCATCTAAAAATTCACGGCTCTTCACCTCAAGAGCAACCTAAAATATCAATATCTCAAGAATAAGTCTGATTTTCACCTATTGTGAGCTCGATCAAAAAAATTTATTCTCTAATCGATCTCTCAAGGGGGCAACCAACCATCTTTCAATTATATTGATATCAAATCATCTAACAAATTTTGTTCCTAGCCTTGCTATGAAATCTTGATCAAATCTATCAAATTAACCATCATTGGGATATATCTTTCCCTACCAATCCTTTTGTTATTCAACACAATCCTTGCATTATTGTGAATCCTCAAAAATGTTATTAATCAATCAATCAGATCAATCAAATTTATCTTGGCTATCAAGATCTCAAAGAGATCATCGATATCCATTTATGCATCATCATCAAGATCAAAATCAACATCAGTCTTTGAACCAATGCAACAAGTACATTTCTTCAAAGAGGGGAAAAATGTAGACACCTAAAAATGTCTCGATGGATCACCTTGGCTAACTAACATTATTTCATCCTAAAACCCATTGTCTTTTCACTTAATTGATTAAATTATCCTAGCTATTTAATTAATTGCATCAATTTCATCCATTAATCTAATTAGTTTAATTAGGTTAATTCATTCCCTTTCATGTTAACATTTCATCCTATTAAATCAAATATATCAAGTTATTTAATTTAGAATCCCCAATTTCTCTTATTTAATTAAATAACCCTAATTCATTTAATTAAATATTATATCACTTTACCCTTTTCATTAAATCATTTATTTAATGAATATCATTCAATTCCCCTAATCGACATAATTAAAACTTTATTTTAATTATCAATTACTAATAAATCTAATTCCCCCCACTTGTAAGGGAATATTCTTCCTTTGCACATTCCTCCAAAAGGAATATTTCGATGAAATATCCCTTCCCCTTTTGCATAATTAAACTTTGTTTTAATTTGCTAAATTATCTTTTTTTCCTCACCCACATGAGAATATTCTAAAGAATATTCTCTCTCCCCATTTGAAAAAGGGAATATTCTTACTTAGCTTCATATGCAAGTTAACTGAAAACTTCTTGTGCAAGTTAACTTGTGACCGAGCTTGTACAGGTCAAAAATGTGTTTTTTTGAAGGAATATTAACCCTTTATTAAAATCTCATCTTTCATTCTCATCCATAGATGAGAATCCATGATCTATGCATCCAACTTATTCCATCCTTGACCATTGATTATACTTTTTGATCTCAACCCTCGATTTCTCATTTGCTCTCCTATAAATAGGTCACTATTTGGAGACAAATGGATCCATCTTTGAAAAACAAACTTATGTTGTTGAAATCACTCATACTCACACTCATATTTAGCACACATTTAGCATCCTTTAGTTAATTTTAATTTATTATGTAATTAATGGCTTCCATGATCACATAATGCATCCATTTAGCTTATTTATTAATTAGGGTTTGAATATTTTATCTTAGAATCCATTTACATTAGCTTTGTAATTTCATATCTAGATCACTTTTAGCATAAAATAATATTAAACTAGCTTGAATCATGCTCATTTACACTAAAATAATGTTTTCATACACATCTCACAACCATTCCATCAGTTTTCTTCAATAAAACTAACTAGAACAAGGTCATTGATCAACGGGATTGGGAAAGGGTCACGTTCCACATCAATACGACACCACTCCCACAATGGGATAAGTTTCAAATAGATTAGAGTAGAAATTTTAATGCTTTCATAGTTTAGAATGCTTTGTTTTGACAAATTTTTAGTTTAATTTACATTTTCCTGATCCTATTGAGATTGACGTTAGTGGCTTCATTATTCTTTGATTCTTCATGGATCAAGCGTAATTGGCCCATACTAATCCATTGGTCACAATGCTAAACAAGAAAATAAATACTAAGTTGTTTACAATGGTTGTTCACATCACATGACTAGTGATAAGAGTAAGTTTGTTAAACTTGAAAAATATGATGGAGGCTTAGTTAAATTTGGAGATGATACTAGTGCTAAAATTTGTGGGATAGGTTCAGTCAATTTTGATGGCAAGCATAACACTGATGATGTCTACTATGTTAAGTGTTTAAGGCATAATCTCTTGAGTGTTCTATAGATGTGTAGTAAAGAATATAATCTTGTATTTCAAGATGAGAGATGTGAAATCATGAAAGGATCCAGAATAGTGATTGTTGCTGGTACGAAGTCTGAAGGAAATATTTATCAACTTAAGGGTGTTGATAGGTGTTTCTTTATGACTCATATTAATGATAGTTGGTTATAGAATCAAATAATGTGTCACATGAATGTTGATAATATGGTAAGAATTAGTGCAGTACAAGTTGTGAGATATTTACCGAGGATTGCAAAGCCTGTTAATGCTATTTGCAAGAATTGTAAATTTGGAAAGAAAGCTAGAAAAAAATTCAAGTTGAAGGAACAATCTACTATCGGACTACTAGATTTGATTCATACAGATCTGTGTGGTGCTACAAGAGTGAAAATTCTACAACATGACATGTACTTTGTGCTTTTGATTGATGATTACTCTAGATATACATGGGTTGCTTTTCTTAGAGAGAAATTTTATGCATTAGATAGATTCAATACATTTAAGGCTATGGTTGAGAATGAAGCAAATTTGAGAATAAAATGTGTGAGGTCTAACAGAGGTGGTGAATTCACCTCCAATGAGTTTAACATGTTTTGTGAAGTTCATGGAATAAAAATATAGTTATCTACTCCTATAGCTCATCAACATAATGGAGTTATTGAATAGAGTTATTGAAAGAAAGAACAGAACGATTCAAGAAGCTGCTAGATAAATGATTATAGAGGCATGTCTACCAGAATTTTACTAGAGAGAATTTATTCACACTATTGTTTATGTGTTCAATCGAGTTCAAGAAATAGCTAACAGTACTAAGACCCCCTATGAGCTATGGTGTGGAATAATTCTTATTGTCAAGTGTTTCAAAGTATTTAGAAGAAAATGTTATATCGGAAGGGATGAAGAAAATATAGGGAAGTTTGATGCTATATGTGATGAAGGTATCTGACTTGGATAATCTACTACAAGAAAAGATTATAGATGTTTCAACAAAAGACTGAGAAATATTGTAGAGAGCACAAATGTTAAGGTTGATGGATCATTGAAGAATTCAATTGAAGTTGATGGATATGTATCTGATAAACCTGATTACATAAGAGTAGAAGAAGTTGTGGAAGAAAAGGAGAAGAAGAATGAATATGAAGAAGCTTCTATGGTGTCCTCAAAGACACCTAAATATGTGTAGAAAAATCATTCAGAAAGTCAAATCATTGGAGACAAGAGGAAAGGTGAATTGACAAGAAGCAGAGTTGTTGTTGATGATGAAATAAATTTGTGCTTACTTTTTGAAGTTGAATTGAAGACTGTGAGTGAAGCATGTAATGATGAGCATTGGATGAAAGCTATGAAAGAAGAAATTATGTAGATTGAGAAGACTTAAACTTGTAAATCGCACTGTACAACGATCCAAAAACCCAAATATTGGATATAGCATCTTCCAACAACCATGAACAATACCTCAGATCCTTACCAACATAGCAATAAATCTTAGAGAAAACATTGAACACCTACGACCTTTATTTATTACAATTTTATTAATATCCTTAACACAAGCAGCCAATAACCAACATTCATGACATCATGACAACAACAACCAGTTGGAAACCAGATAACCAATTGACATCAATGAAAACACCTTCATACATGCAAAAATATCCCCCTTTTTCATTGATGGAAAAACATGATGTGAAAAACCATCAAAGATAACAGAGCAGCTCTGAACACACTTTCTCTTGATTTTTCTTTCTACCCCTTACTAGATAACATTTTTCATATGGTACTTTCTCCCCCTTTGACATCAATGGAAAAGGAAAAAAAAATTACATTGATTTCCCCTTTGAAATTAAGAACAAAATACTCTTTCAATGACTAACACATGACACTAACTACTCCCCTTGAGAGGTATCCACCAACATCTGTCCAAAAAAGAGATAGATACATAAATCCACTAGACTGGTGCATCTCCATATGCATCTATTTCAAGAATGGAGGGGAAATAACCCCCAACTTTTCCCAAAGATACTCAAAAGTAACCTTAGGAAGGGCCTTAGTAAATATATTAGAAATTTAATCCTGATAGATATATGCCTTGACCTTAAATGTATCACTAGATTCTTTGAAATATTAATTTCACTTGTATTACCATAGAAGATAGATATAGCTTTGTCATATACAACTTTTATATCCTTCAATGTTTTCCTCATCCATAATACCTATGTATAACATGATACTACAAATGCCAAGAACATTCAGATAGCTTCCATTCTAGCCACAAGAGAAAAATTCTCCTCAATAGCTATACCTTCTACTTGTGAGTAACCCTTACACACAAGTCTTTCCTTGATTCTTACTACTTCTCCATTCTTAGTCAACTTGTTCCTGAATACCCATTTAGTTTCAATTATGTTTTTTTTTTTCCAATCTAGGGACCAATTCCCAAGTCTGATTTTTTTTATTTACACAAGTTCTTCTTCCGTTTCCTTCATTCAATGCTCATCTTTACATGTTTCGCTCATTGATTTAGGTTCAACTTTAGAAAGTAAACACAAATTTACCTCAACTTCAAAAGCTTTTCTTCTTATCAATAGACCTTTCCTCTTATCTCCAATGATCTGATCTTCAGAATGATTCTTTTGCACATACTTAAGGGTTTTAGGGGTCTTCTTTGAAGCTTATTCCTCTTCATTCTACACTTCTTTTTCATCAACCTTTTCTTCTACTTCTCTACAATCAGGTTTATCTGACACATATCCATCTACTGCAATAGAATTCTTCATGTTTTCATCAACTTTAACATTTTTACTTTCAACTATCTTTCTCAACCTTTTGTTGTAACATTTGTAAGCTTTTCTTCTAATATAATATCCAAGGAAGATACCTTCATTAGCCCTTGCATCAAAATTTCCTAAGTTTTATTCCTCTTTTGATGTAACATTTGCTTCCAAACACTCTAAAGTACTTCACAGTGGTAATCCTTCCATACCATAGCTCATAAGGAGTCTTTGTGCTATTAGATTTAGCTTGAACTCTATTAAATATGTAAAAAATAGTATGAATAGATTCTCTCTAGAATAATTGCAGTATATTTTCCTCTTTCATCATAGTCCTTGCAGCTTCTTAAATAGTTTTATTTTTCCTTTCAACAACTCCATTCTACTGAGGAGTTCTAGGGGAAAAAAATGCCTCTTTATTCCATAAACTTCACAAAACATGTTAAACTCATTGGAGGTGAATTCACCACCTCTTTCAAACCTCAAGAATTTAATTTTGAAATCCATTTCATTCTCAATCATAGATTTAAATGTCTTGAATTATCTAATGAATCATATTCCTCTCTAAGAAAAGTAACCCATGTCATTCTAGAATAATCATCAATCAAAAGCATAAAGTAATTTTCACCCTGTAGACTTCTCACTCTTGTAGGACCACTAAGATCTGTATGCACTAATTCCAAGGTAGCAGATTATTCTTTTCCCTTAAAGCTATTCATTTTTTTTTCAAATTGACAACTCTCTCAAATAGCATTGATAGGTTTTGTGATTCTCAGTAAGTCTCTCATAGTATGAACTAGACTAGTTATTTCCAAGTTATCAAAATTCATGTGTGACACATCCTCTAGTTTCATAACCATCTATCATTAATCTAAGACATAAAGCAATGACCATCAACACCCTTAAGCTGGTAGATTTTTCCATATGTTCTCTTACTAGTAGCAATCATAGTTCCAAACCCTTTTTGGATCTCACATGCTTTATCCTTAAACACAAGATCATACCCTTTGGTACACACTTTTCCAACACTCAAGAGATTATATCTTAATCCCTTAACATAGTCAAAATTATCAGTATTATGCTTTCCATCGAAACTGATTGAACCTATTCCAAAAATCTTAGCTCCAAAATCATCTCCAAATTTAACTAACCCTCCATCATAATTTTTAGTTTTAACAAAATTACTTTTATCTCCGATCATATGATTAGAGTAGTCATTATCAACAACCTAGTGAGTATTATCCTCCTTGACATAAAAAAGAAGATTCCAAAGTACCTTCAACCTTATCCTTTATCTCCAAAATACTTTCCTTCACACAAATTTTAGAGTTAGTAGAATCAAATTCTTCTTTTATAGCCAAAAATAGACATTCATTATCATCAAAATCTCCATAATTAGATTCTTCATCAAAAATACCATCTTCTTTCACATAGTAATATTTCTTAATCGTTTTCCCTTTATTTTCCTTGTTCTTATTGTTTAGAGCTATTTTTAGACATCTAGAAGCATAATGACATATCTCACCATAGCTAAAACATTTGAAAGGTAATTTACCTTTGTACTTACCGGTGCCCTTTTTCTTCTTCCTCACAAAGTTAGCTTCCAAATCATCAAGATATTCATCACTTGAATCTTCAACCTTCTCTAATTTACTAGCCTTGAAAAGAAATCTCTACTTTTGTACCTTTCTTCATTTTTCTCATTTTAAATTCAGTCAAAAGTACCAATCAATTGATCTCTAGAATAATTATCAAAATCACCTTTTTCCTCAATAGTAGATACATTTTCACTCTAACAATCCGAAAGAGATCTGATAAAATTCTTCACCACTTTATATTCTTTAATTATTGCACCAAGGCCTCTCATATCACTAACCAATTAATCAACTCTTTGTATATAGCCTTTAATTAATTCATCTTCAGACATATGTGTTGATGGGTGTTTTTGCACTTTTCTCAACACGGGTAATGCATAGGTGCATCACCTCTCTTGAAAGGATACCTTCAACAACAAGTGCTAAAAATTACCCCAAGGTCTCTCGGGTGTCAGGTAATGACATGCATGGAATGTCTCAGTTGTTTTAGATGTGATCTTGCTGGTAATCATAGGGCAGACTTATGCAAGTTAATATGGGAGGAATTGATTTGTTTAATGGTTTTTCGAGATGGGAATTTTTTTGCACATTTTTGTAGGTTCGAACAACAGTCTAAAACTCCTATTTCAGCTTCAGATTTGGCTTTACAATATGCAATGGACCTTGTTCAAAGTCACTATAAAAAAAGGAAAAAGAGGTAGGGAAGAGAAGAGGTTCCTGGATCTTAAACTAGCACTGAACAATGATAATGGAGGTTTCTATAGTGGGCCAACCTTCCCAATACTTAGTTCCACTTAACCAAGAAAGCCTACAGTATCATGAAACTAAAGCAATCTTCTAGGGATTGCAGATTTCAGCTTTTCATTCACAATAAACATGAATAAAGAGATGATTTTTCAGTGCAGCAATAACATAAAGTTCAGACTAAATTTACAAGCTATATACCATCAATATTTAGCCAAAATTATGAACTAAGAAGAGGTCAACACCATAGCAATCTCTAGCATCAATGGACAACATTTAACTAATCTACTAAAGCAATCTTAAATACATAAAACAACAAATTAAATAAACTCAAATTCACTAACTAAGAGGAGAAGAATCATGAAACATGCAAAGGAACTCAAGAATTCACCAAAGTCAATGAATTTCTATTAATATTCCAACAACATGTCTTTACAACAACTCAAATCTCTCTTGAAAATGAGAGGAAATCCCCTATTTATAGTTTTCAAAAAGTGAAATGAATGGTCAAGATTTACTTTCATTGTGTGGCCCAGATTCATTTTACATTGCGGTTTCACCTACCCCCAAATATATAGGAATTTAAAATACAACTCTGTCTTATTCCTATTTTGTCTTCTTGTGACAACACTATAGCTCTTTTGTCCTTTAGCAAATTATTTTTTCCCTATTGGTTGTAGCTATAGAGTGAGAAACTCATCATCTATAATAGGCTTTCCAGCCTCCTTTTGTAATATAGTGTATTCCACAAATTTTCTGATCAAAGTATGAAGCTTGTCCCATTCCAAAATCTCGGATTGAAGCACCTAGAAGTTCAATTTTTTGGATCGACAGGTGAGTGTGTCCCAATATTTGTCACATTTGGTTGTATTATGCAGTACTTGTTCTAACTGGGCGAAGGCATGAGCAACAAAACCCATGAAATCTAATGTGAGTTCGCCCGTGGTTCCTTTTTCCATCTTCTTATGGAAGTAGGGTCTCATCTTCTTTGGATCCATCTCAATGACATGCATGTCAAAATATGTCATTAACTTAAGGTACTCTTCACATGTCATTCTAATCTCCTTAACCCAATCAATATCTTGCTCTACTTCATGGACCACCCACTCTAAGATTTCTTTCTTGTGATAGAGGCCTAATTTATAGTTTTTCACAAGCCTGAAATCACCCTCCACAAGAGCAAGCTCTTTTGTCATCGTTTTCTTGGGCATCTTGAGGATCGCTTCAATTTTAGGATACGTAACCTATATATGTCTGGGAAGTCAGTACATATTTTCCTTATATCCCCAAGATACTTTTTTACTTCCAAAAATTTGTTTTTTGTCCTAACAACACTTCCAATGCCCATGTTCCCATTGTAGAGGACATGCCAAAAACAATCTTCAGTAGCCTTGGTCCAGCTTTCTCTCTTTTCAAGCATGTTAATATACTCCTTCGATACTAGCAATGGGGTATTCATTGATGTGGTAGGGAGCTCCTCAGCTAAAGACCATTGTTGAATATATGTTGTCAGATCTGCCACTTGTGCCTTTAATTCCTCCTTGGAAGTCTTATCCTTGTTCATTTGGTGCACAATGGTGGTGAAAAATCCCTCAAAATGGTCAATATTTTTCCCTCTTGTGGTCATCTTGAGGTCAATGGTAGAGATATTGTAGCTAGCCCCTTCCTCACCCATTACCGAGGTGGCAATTTATACCATTCTTGATTCGGATGCATCCATGGTCAGCTAATATCTGACCTTCTTTTTTATTTTTCTTCTTGGTGTTGATTTGGGCTCGAGCCAAGATGGCTTCCAGCCTTGCCTTTGGGTCCATTTGGGTTGGGGTCTTATTTTCTAGTTGCCTCTCAAGCCATTTGGGCATCTGAGCTTCCCTTTCTGATGATTCATGATTCCTGGTTCAGAAGTTTTTTCTTCTTCTTCTTCATGTTCATGCTCTTCATAATGTTCTATTGGGCTTCTTTTTATTTCAGCCTCTTCCTTAGGCTTGTCCTCTTCTTTCTTTTCTTTCTTTCCCTCTTCTTGCTCTTTTGGAAGAGGCATCTCTTCATCATATTTGGATCCTTGATCTTGCTCCCTTGTTCAAGGTTCAATGTCCTCCATTTCTTCGTCAGCACCTTTTTCTTCGATAGAAAGCAACCTTTTAGCTTCTTCCTCCTCAACATCTTTGAGCTACCAAGCCAAGTCCACCTCAAGGTCAAGATCAAAGGTTTCCATGATATACTTTGGCTCATCATTGTCTTCCTTGGAAGATTATGCTTCCTCTTCCACATGGATGACCTCATCAGTTACTAGATGCTGATGTGGAGGATGCTCATGATAATCATCTATTTGTTCATCCAATCTCTTGGCTACTTCCCTTTGTTTCTTGTCCAATTCTTCAGAAATTTGAATTGTCACCTCCATCGTAGGAGGTTTTGTAGGAGGTTCTATAGGAGGAGGAGAGATAGGGAGACCAATTATGGCATCATCTAAAGCAGCCTGCACTGTGGGATTTGTAAACATTCCAAAGATCTCAAAGGGCATGTTTTGCATGTATTTAGTGAAATATTTTAGGAGGACGAGAGTGGGAATCATCGTTGCTATAGTGGAATGTAGAGGAGACAATGTGGGAGACATGGATAAGGAAGAGAGCGGGGAAGTAGTGGCATATGAGGAATCCACAGTTATCACCTGGGCCACAGGAGAGGTGTAGGCAAGATGGACTAAATAGTCCACCACGGGCGGAGAGGTGGCAACCATTGCTTGTGAGATAGGTGGGGGAGTAACAATAGTGGCAGTTGTTGTAGCCTAGACAACAAGTGTAATAGGTGGGGACTTTGGTTTCTCTTCTCCCTCATGGAGCGGATCCTCTTGGATAGTGGGCATCCCTATGAAACTGCCTGAGTTCTTTGAATTCTTTGAAGTTCCAACCTCTAGATCCTTCCCTAAAGACTCTTTAGATTTATCTTGATGCCCAACAACCTTTTTTCTCTTCTTTGATTGTGTGTTTGGGGGATACGTCGAGGCAACATCTGAGGCACTATCATTTTCACCCTCCATTGACTGTTAGAGCTCCCCATATGTCAAGGTTACTCCTTCCTACTTTAATTGGGAAATTTTTCTATCAATCCATTGTCTAGGTCTTGCCTCAATAGGCTTTGTAATGATGTTGAGGTCATTGACCTCCTCTTCATTCCAGTCTATTAATGGCAGTGGCAAGCTGGCGATAGCATCATACCTTGCGTCCACCAGTGCGCCCTCTTCTTTGACCACTTCCTCTAGTATAGGAAATAGTTCAACCACCTTGATGAAGTAGGTCATCATCCGCATGTACTGTTGCATACACACCTCCTTGTTGTCCTTGCAATTAGCCCAAAAATATTCAACATTGTGTAGGTTGGAATATTCCAATCCAACAATTTTCTTCATCTTTCCATATGGATCCATCCGCGGCCGAGTAGTGTGAAACTTCAAGTTGTATTCATTCAGCTCCTTGTCAAAAGATTTTGCACATTGGGAGGTATGGAGCTCATACATTCCTTGGCCGAAGGAGAGGGGATAAGGAATCCCTGCTTGATGCTTGTCACTCAAGAGGGTGTGCACTTGGTGTAGTTGTTGTGAGAGTTCAAGCAATACTATCTGATCGTTCAAGTACCAGGGCAGCTTATATGGTTTATCAAAAAAACCCTCAACTCAGATGTAGGTGAATTTTGAGAATTGTATAAGTAGAAATTTGAACTAGTGGATGAAGTAATTTTTATTGTGTGAGACTCTCCTTTCGGGATCACCCCCAAGTATTCTAATGATGTGACCTATGAAGGCATCGTTGACTCTATAGTATTCCCTCTTGAAGTTTTCGTATTGAAGTTGAGGGTACTTATCATACACATTTAGTTCCCTTTCTAGAGTTGGATTTGGCGTCACAAATAATCCCCTATATTGGGAATGGTCGGCAAGCAAGTAGACAAGATACGACCTCATGTAAAAAAATTAAGTTTTCTTCACTGCCACAAACTCCTCATGCAAGCAGTCACTAATCATTCCCACCCAATAGAATTTGGCATTTCCTCGGATTATTTCCTCTATGAAATACAACATCCATTCTTGGAAGAAAGCCACAGTTAGAAGGCCCATAACGTTTCTCAAAAGAGTTACCAAGTCATGGTAATCTTCGTAGAAGTTACTTCAGAACAGCTCATGAGATACCTTATTGGTTTTTCCACTCTTCTCCTTCAACCAATATTGATTGATGAGCTTCTTTCATTTAAGGGGATCAGTGTCCCATTATTTTTTACCATATTCCTTGGGTGTTTGCTCTATTTCGTTGAAGGTAGGGATGTGAAAGGTCCTCCCTATTGACTTGGCAGACAAGTCAGCCAATATGTTCCCATCTCTATCAACTATTGTTCTAGGGTCTCCTTGGAATGCCTCCCTATAGGCCATCACAATTTTGGCGGCTATGAGAGCTCATTCAGAAGCCTTGGCCAATCCACTGGCTCTCATTTTTTCAAGCATTTTTTTTTGTGCGATTGAGCCTGACCCTTTGTTTGAATTCATAATGTTGATGTGTCCCAAATTAATGTATGACATCTCCTTCCATGTTGTGGTGACCTTTGCGTTGATGGGCTCCCCTTGGAATTTGTACCTCATTTGATCCTTATCCTCTTTGCCTCAAGGTATTTTTTTAATTTTCTTCCCTTTGTCTTTCTCTGCAGCCGCCCTCGAGGATCCCATACCGGGTTCCATATATCCTGCAACCAAAGAAGCAGTAAATGATTCGAGCATAATAATACGAGGATGTCAGCTACAATCCTACAAAACAATGTTAGATCAGACAATTCATGCATTAAAGATCATAAAAATCATCTTCATCTTTCATTCGGAGGAAATTGGGCAATGTCATCCTAGGGGTGTGGACTTCGCTAGGCTGCCAGCTATTTTGAGGGCTATACCCTTTAAAATGGCACTAGCAGGGTGGCATCCCGCAAATGGAGTCCCACAATGCAGGGCCCATAGGATCAGAGGATGACAGACATATGCAGGCAGGAAGATGTGGAACGACACAGGAGGTCGATCATTTGGAATGGTAGTGATGGGATGGCGGTCCGACATGGGAGGCCCGCATAGTCAGAACCGTAGAAGGAATCGGTCATCCATCTTCATTTGATCTTGCTTTAATATTTTGGTGATGAGGAAGACATCGGGTTCCGCAACACAGGGAGATGGAGACTGAAGGTCATTTGGAATAGTGAAATCCAAACGGAGTCCCACAGATGGAATTTCGTAGGACTCTGCTCACACGCCCAAGCCTTAATCATTTTTCATGTATTTTGGACAGTGCTCTCAATCATGGGACCTGATTGATGGAGGGATGTAATGTGACAACTTTCTAAAATTATGGGAACCAAACAAAGATATGTGGATGGTGGCATGTGACTGCTGGCTTGAGAGGTTCGAGTGTCATTCTTTAAACTTGTGAATTTTGCAAGTTTTTCTTGAACGACGGTCACCAGGGTGGGGCCCGGTCGGTGGGAGGATGAGTAATGGAGGTTGTTTGGAATAGCTGAGCCTATGAGAAATCTATAGGTAGAAGCCCACATGGTCAGACCCGACAGGATTGGTGGGCATTCCCTTTGAACTTGTGAAACTTTCAAAGTTTGAGCTTGTCGACCGCAGAGGCGAGACCTGCGCACTCGGAGAGCGGAATCAAAAATTTGTTTCAAGATGGCGGTGCTAAAAGGAAAATTGCATTTGGAGGAGTGCATTTGTGGACCCAGAGAGGTTGGAGGGTCTTCCCTTGGACTTGTGAAATTTGGAAAGGTTTAGAACGGCCAAGAGGAGGGGGTATTTCGAGAAGGCGGGCCCAACAGGAGTGGAAGTCATTTTCAAAAAGTTAGCATTTGTGTGGGAATGGGATGGTTGAGAAGGTGATGTAGGTCCGAAAGGGAATGGCCACCCCACTCAAGAATAGCGGTGAGGGCGACTAGTTCCAAAGGGTTCCAGATCATTTTTTTCTAAGCTTTTTCGGGTTTCTAACTTGTGGGTTTTGTAGTGAGGTATTTTGTTTACCTAGATTCACCATTTATTGAGCAAACAATTTAATCATTTTTCAATTCTAGAAGAAATGAAGATTGTGAGGAGCAATGGTGAACTCACCTTTGACTCCTACACTAGATAATGATGAACAAACCTCGAACGATGCTTGAATTGGCCAAGAAAGTTTGCGGGCGCAACAATAGCAATGGTTGCGGGCTCTGACACTTCTTCTGCACAAGAATATTGTGAAAATGAAAACTCGAGAGGGGTATTGATATAAAATATGGCATTTAATTCCCTCATTGAATTATTGTAAGGTGGCATAGAAACTTGGTGAACAATCACTTCAAAATGGCGTCAGGGATGGCAAAGTCTGCCTAGCAGACGACGGTCAAGCACTGGCCGTCTGGAATGGCAGGCAGTGAAAAATAGAAAAGGCGAGTGTGGATCCCACGAGAGGACACCCTGGAACCACCATTCAGAATGGCACCAGTAGGAAGGAAACTTGCATAGGGCAGCTTGAAAAATAGGGGGCACGCCAAATGAAGCAGGGAAAAAGAAACCCAGCACAAGAAAAAAGAGAGGGTCCCCATTTTGAATGGGGCATGTGTGCTACGGGCACAACAAATGGAGACTTTGTTGGGGAGGAATCTCTTGGTGTTCTAAGGATAAATATTCATTCAGAACCCAGAATCTCTGGTTTCACAAGTTGAGGATGGGATCCTTGGTTGAATCATGTTATGGGATCATCATGGAAGTGTGTGAGAGGTGAGTTCATTTCCTTTCCTCGGGAATTGTGCAGACGACTGTTGATTGGGCAAGGAAAAGCTGCGTAAATTGTCTGACCCCAAAAGTAACCTATACATTACTCTACTGCCAGTTAGGCATCCATAGCCCCGATGGAGTTATCATTATGACCCCACAAATATAGCTCTACTGCCAGCTAGGAATCCATAGCCACGGTAGAGTTATTCATACACCCATTCAGTTGCATGATTTGATTTCCTTGTTTTCTTTTCCTTTTGATGTTTCTTTGCAGTCCTTTTTTTTTTGCTCAACTATGTAAGCATTGAAGCTCACAATGGGTTTGGGAATCACAGTGATCACTGGAGTAGACTTAAGATTTTTCACTTGTCTGACCTTCCTAGTAGTTACCACCCAATTCTTTAGAAACATTAAAAGTGTGTTTTGTGTATGATCCATGACAAGCATAAAAAGATTCAAACAAGGATGGAATCTTAGGTTAGTTTAGAGTTCAAAGAAGGAAACCAACTCCCATAAGCGTTCAAAAATAGATAGTGTGGAATGAAGGCTTATTTAGAGAACAAACAAGAGTGGGCAGAAAAATGAACCGTTCGTCGAACTGAGCATGGCCACTGCATCAGGACTAAAGGACACCCTCAACAAATAAAAATAGTTGAGGAATGGGCACAACAAAAGTGGGAGCAAAACAACAAAGCAACGGAAAACTAACCTAGCCTATGTAAAAATATTTACAAGGGATGAGTTGTAATAGCTCAAGGGAGGAAATAATGCTTAAGGTGTTTCCCATTGAGAAGCAATGGAACATATTCACCAATTAAGGTCTTTAAATGAAAAGCATTATCCCCCAGGATTTCACCAATCTGAAAGGGGCCAAGCCATAGCTTGCCAAATTTTTCATGTCCCCCTTTCTTCTCATGGGCCTTGTCCTAGCATAGTACTAGATCAGCAATTCAAAATACCTTCACTTTGGCTAGTTGATCAAACCAGCTTTTGACTATGCCCTGATGGTTGATGATATTTTCAATGGCACAGTCTTGTACTTCTTCCAAGTGGAGTAGCTCGGCTAAGCGATCCACCCTTTGATCCCCTTCTTCATAAAAACTATTGATGAATTAGAGGGTGGGGATCTTTAGGTGAATCAGGAACATAGGATCAAGGCCATAGATGAGGTGAAATGGGGAATCCCCCAACGTGGCCTTGTGACGTGTATGATCTGAACAAAGGGAAAAATGGAGTTGGGTGTGTGAATCCTTGGGATTCCTATCAAGCAGCTTCTTAATGGCAGTGATTAAATTCTTATTGGTTGATTCAACAAGGCCATATCCTTGGGGTAGTAGTTGGATGAGAATTTAAAGGCAATACCATGATCGAAGGCCCAACTAGCAAATCTTAAGGAGGAAAAATCAGCACCATTGTCATCAGATGAGAGCATAGGGGCAACCGAAATGATTTACAATAAAACTTACAAGGAAATCAATAACTACCTATGTAGTAAATCGCCTACATGAAATAGCTTATGTTCATCTATTACAATAATCAAAGGTGGTTAGAATGTACCTATGACCCATAGACGATGGTGGTCTTACCAGATTGATGAAGTCGAGACCCCATTCCATGAATGGTCTTACCTCCAAGATGGGATGCAACGGGACAACAATGTTCCTCTCTCTAGTTGCACTGGTCTGGAAAACATGGCATGTCTGAACATGATTATGGGTATCCTTGAACACCAAGGGACAATAGTATCCTACTCATAGGATTTGATGACCAATAGAGGGAACCGATCCATGGCCAATACCAAATTTTTCATGGAACTCCTTCAACATACGCATTGCTTCTTCCTTACCCAAGCATCTAAGATATATCCCTTCATGATTTTTCTTATAAAGTATGGAAACCTATAGCATATAACTATTGCTCTTTAGCCTAAGGGCATGTTTCTGGACTCCTTGCAAGTGGGGCGGACATCTGTGGTTCAACAAATAGTAGACGATATCGTCGTACCACTCCCTTGGGGAGACATCTTCAAGTTGATATTGCTGAACTATAAGCTCAGGCCCCACACTAGCCACTACTTCAACTATTGTTTGGGTGAGTACTTTCCCTCTAACCAATTTCACTGGCTGGATTTCCATTTCATATTCTTGCAGCAAGGTGACCCATTTTTCTCATCTTTCTCCTAGTTCATTTTGCATTAGCAGCATCTTCACTGTCGGGTCAAGCACTATGGAAAATACCTTGTTTCGCAGGATGTAGTGTCTGAACTTCTTAACTCTTCTGAAAAGAGCATATGCTTTCTTTTCCACATTGTGATACCTCAACTTAGCATCCTTTAATGGAGCACTCATGAAGGCGATTCGGTGCTCATTTCCTTCATCATCTTTCTAGGTTAATATGCTAGCGCACGAATGATCTGAAGCAAAGGAATAACTGTAGAAAGGCTTCAGATAATCTAGACTAGATAGCATAGGGGCATCAACAATTTCCTTTTTGATTTCTTCAAAGGCCTACTTCACTTCTAATGTCCACTCGATCTTGGCATCTTTCTTTAGCATCATGTTGAATGGCTTGACGATTTCACCAAAGCCTTTGATGAACTTTCAAACAAAGTTTATCTTTTTGAAGAAATATTTCAATTCCTTTTTCCTCCCCAACAACTGGATCTTCAAAAGAGACTAGATGCACTTGGGATCTATGGAGATTCCTCATTTTAAAATAACATGCCCGAGCAGCTTACCTTTTGTAACTCCAAAGATGCATTTCTTTGGATTCAAGGATATGTCGAATTCCCTGTACCTTTGGAAGACCTTACATAGATCAGAGACATGGTCTCCCCTATTCTTGAAAAATTCCATAATATTTTCTATATAGATAATGATACATTTTCTGATTATTCCCTTTAAGGCGATGTCCATCGCATGCTGGAAGGTGGTGCCTGTGTTGATCAACCTAAAAGGCATTCTTCTGTATGCAAAGGTTCCCACTTAGTGGTGAACTCCATTTTATGCCTATCCTTGTACTGCACCATCACTTGATTGTACCCAAAGTACCCATCCAGGAGGGACATCATTTGAGATCCATTAACTACTTGCAATACCTCATCCAGTGAAGGTACCAAATAGTCATCATTTTCTGAATCTTTGTTCAAATTAAAGAAATCAACACACAACCTAATTTCACCATTCTCCTTCCTAACCGAAAATAGATTGGCCACCCATGTAGAGTGTTTGACAGGAAATATTATTCTAGTGGATAGCATCTTTTGTACCTCTTTGTAAATAATTGGTTCTAGCAACATGTTGACAAGGTGATGTCATTGTCGAAATGGTTTAACATCTAGTCTAAGAGGAATAGTGTGTGTGATGATTGATGTGTCATATGTTTTCAAATCCTTGTAACTCCAAAAAACTACATCATGATATTTCCACAAGGCATCAATGACTCCTTTCATTTCCTCTGGTGTGCACACCTTACCAATGAATACATTCTTAGCTTCCTCAGTTGTTTTGAGATTATGAGTATCACACTAGTTGCTAATGGAGCCTTTCTTTGCCTATTGATCCTAGTCCCTGATCTGATCCAAATCAAATATCTGCTCCAATTGGACCATACCTCTTAGAATGGTGTTGGACTTGAGGTTGATGACCCCTTCTATATCTAGCTTGACCTCTTCAAGCTCAGCTTCATTGATTATTTGGGGCGCAAACAAATCGGAACTGGTGATAAAATCCAAGATGTGTTTATCATCATTGAACACTTGAAAGTTGGCCACATCGTCTGGAATAGAAGGAATAGAGGTGACCTCAACAGTGAATCTCTTGAGGCCAGATAATGAAAAGGGTTGTAGAGTACTGGCCGCCTGGGCCAAAGCATTAGCAGTGTAATTCAGAGAGCATGGGATCAATTGAATGTTAAATGCATCTAGACTCTCTAGAAGATACCATACCCTATGCCTATAGTTGGTTAGTCTTTTTTCATAGCAGGAGTAGAGTTTTCTTAATTTTTTCATGAATAACTATGAGTCACCAAAGACTTATAAGATCTTCACCTTTTTCTTTAATGTCATTAGGAGGCCAAGGACTAACACCTCATATTTTGCCACATTATTCATGCAATAAAACTGAAGTTTCTGGGAAGAAAATTATGACTTACCCATGGGGCTAATCAATTTGAAGCCAACTCTAGCTCCTTGTTTAGATTTGGATCCATCAAAATGCAGGGTCCAAAACATGGAAGAATCCTTGACCTTGGAATCAACAAACCTGATTTTTTCTTTTGACGGCATCTTAGTTTTAGCAGCCTTAGGAGGTGGCACAGGTCCAATGTAGCCTTCATCTGGTCATACCAGTTGAGCCTCCTTTTTAGGGGCGACTTTTCCTTTCATGTGCTCAATTTATTTTTGGCAAATGCAGCACTCAAATTCAGAGAGGGCAACATTGTCTACCCTACACCAGCTGGGCAACAGGAGCTCCTTAAAATTCATTCTTGACCCCAAACTAAGTTGGTCTTGTACACACTTTTCAACGAAATCTTGGAAGCCCTCTAGAAATCCAAGGTTACCATCTTCATAAAAATCCTCGTCATCTGATTCAACCAACATTTATGTGCTCTGAGGCATGCGGGTCAAACCGAAAGGCAGGCTGCATAACACAAGGAGGACTTCCACAGTTGCCTCCTCCTCATAGCATTCTAGTTCATCTGAATATGACACAGGACAATAATTCTCCAGCTCTGTTTCAGCAAACAACACCTCATTCATGTTGTTGTATTTCGTGATCATGAATTTTAAACATGGTTCCCAATCTATACGGATCTAATTTGGCAACCCCTTCCATGGCAGCCATAGGTGAGAATAGTCTATGGAAGCATATCCATTCAGTGCCCATGTGAAATACTTGCCCAAGATAATACCATAGGTATCCGGGATATCATCAACCCGAATGTCAATCGTCTGTTGTATCCCTGGATTAGTAGCAATTTGTATAGGGATCCTAATGATTTTTCCGACTATGCTAATCTCAATTATTTCAAGTTGTGTCACCTTGCACCAGGAGGGAGTCGTAACTATTCCCAAAGATTTGCACACTGGTAGGGGCATGACATTAACGGAGGCTCCCGAGTCAAGAAAAAAAATGTGAAGATATTTCCCAAATATTCTAATGGTGGTCAAGAAGGGAGGGGTTTCCAACTTTCCTTGAAATAGTCCCCTAGAGATGTCCACTTGGGCTACCTGACCTTTGTCTTTATCATTGCCTTTGTTTTGGGTTTGGGTCTAATCTGGTTCCTTGGTAGGTTGTTTGTTGGTTTATTGGTTTGAAGGTGAATCTACTTTCTTATTGAAAACATGTTGGATGATAGGCTCATTTTGTGAATCATCAAAGGAGACCCTTTTGGAAAGTGCTTCTTGGGTTGACTTGGATGAAGGAGTCTCATTGATCATTTTGAATAAGGCATTCCTAACTACTGTAACTTTGATCAATTCAAAGGTAGAAAAACTTATCCTAACCTTCTCAAATTCCTCAACCACATATTCCCCCATTTGTTAAATTTCAGCTTCGAAAGGAGCATTCTAGGAGGGACCAGCAAGCTAGTTTTGATTCTGACCTTGCTACCTATTTCTATTAAAGTATCTATTAGGTACATGTGGGTAGCTTGGATTGTTGCTAGCATTTGGGTCAGGATGGGTGCTAAGGTTGTTAGGTGGGGTTCAGGTAGTGAAAGGACGACCATCTTGACCACCCGCCTACCTATTCCTTAGATCATACGGGGTAGTCCTTTGGTGAAACATTTGAAGTTCATATTCTCTCATCTCTTCCTCATCTACTAGAACATTATCTACTAAATTGAAAAGTTGAGCCAAAGGACTTTCGTTACTTACCTCATATGTCTTATCATCGCTTAAAGCAGCAACAGTCTCCTTCTCAAACACATTACTCTCAACCTTCAGGAAAGGGGCCTGGTTGACCACTAGCACCGAGGAATCATATGGTCCAGATAGAATGATGTCTCTACATCCCAAAATGTCAACCACGTTGTGGACCTCTATCTACAAAATTTCAGCAGTCGTCTGGAATTCTGGACAATCCAATTCAAAATGTTGGCTCATCTTATGGATGCGGCACCAACTGGACAAGGTAGCCTCAGCCAGTTATATCCCACTCGTGGTTATTTTTTTGTTGTTGGGATGGTCAAATGGAATTGGAACACAACCATTGTTCACCCTTGTGTTCCATGTCCCGTTTTATCTCTCGGAAGGTCTTCTATTGAAGTTCTACCCTGAATTCTAGTTTCTTTCATAGTTATGTCTGGAAGAGGCACCAACGTCATGGTTGTCTCGGCTATCACGGTTATCTTGATTAAGATTGGCCTAGATGCTTCACTTAGACACTTTCAATTGGTTGTTCTGGTTCCTTAAATGTGTCATCTTGGTTGAAATCTTCTTGATAATTTTTTTTAATTTATCAATTCAGCCCTTTTCTATTTTGCTTGGTTGTGAAGCTGAATTCTAAAGGAAGACTAGTTGCATCACCGGCTGATTTTGATGGGCAGGAACTCAGAAGCTTGAAGGCATTCCAACACTTGGGGTGACTAAGCATGAACTTGTTGTTGTCGGGGCTATAATAAATGAGGCATGGGGGCATCAGATTCAATGGTTGTCCCAGATGAGGCACCATCAGAAGCTACGAAATTGAGTTCATCAAGGGTGTTTGTTATGCCAAAGCTTTTGTAATCCCTTGGACTTGATATGGATGGGAAACTATCCCCAATGATGGTAGTGGACCAGCAATGTGTTGTCCTAGATCTATACTTGCCTTAACTTCTTTTGCATAGGCCTCCATCAATTGTCCAGATGGTGGGGTCATTCTTTTCACCAAGGTGGAATCGAGGTTGTCCAGGGCTGCATAATACACCAAGTGGGCGGAAGCATCATCAACCACTTAGGGAATCTGCAGTCTCATGTAGGCCATATGAAATATGTCATTAAAAGAGATAATTGGCTCATTAATCTCCCTCTGAATTTCCATGAGCTATTGGTATAACTCTGAGGGACTAATGTAGATCTTGAACTTTTGCAAGAAAGCATCCTTCAAAAGGTCCCACGTGTTGGTGGATCCTGTCGGCAAGTGGATGTATCAGTAGAAGGCCTCCTCTCCCAAGGAATAAGGGAAGAGTCAGCATGCCACATCTTCATGTATGATCTGCATATCGTTCAAGGCTATTTGAAAGATATTTAGGTGTTCCTCTGTTGTCCTTTGAAAATCCTAAAGATTGAAATTTGTGCAAAATCCCTTCAAGTTCTTCAGCATATCATGGTAGATGTTGAAGAACAGGGGAGATGGATTGTTACCTAGCCATGCCATGGGAGGTGGAGGTGGAGTAGGTTGCACCAGATTGACCTAAGGTCATAGTGGAGGGGCAGCAGTCAATGAGATAGCACCCAAGAATGGGGGTGCATTGGGTTGGAAGGTAGCACCTAGGCTGTCGAAGGTGGCAACCTCGAAGGCTGTTTGGAGCGGTTGAGAGGAGAGATATGTTGCCAAAGGTTAAGGGGAATGTGGAGGCGAGTGAATGGAAGGAGAGGATGAGGATTAAGGTGAAGTGGGTTGATTGGGTACGCTAGACATGGATGCTTCCCCTTTTCTTGCTCTTCTATCTCGGGTGGGGGGAGGTAGCTCTTGAAATTCCCCTTTGTTTGGTGTTTATCTTAGGACTCTATAAAATATCTCAAGGGAGAATGAATCGATTTGATCCAGCTTAGCATGAATAAGGCCCTCCTTCAAGCACTAGTTCTATTGATGGGTTTTTTTTGCACTTTCTCAACACAAGTAATGCATAGGTGTATCAACTCTCTTGAAAGGAAACCTTCAACAACAAGTGCTTAAAATTACCCCAAGGTCTCTTGGGTGTCAGCTCATGACGTGCATGGAATATCTTGATTGTTTTAGATGTGATCTTGCTAGTAATCACAAGAAAAAATTACATGAGTTAAGCTAGGAGGAATTGGTTCATTTGATGGAGTTTCGAAATGGGAATTTTTTTGCAAATTTGTTGTAGGTTTGAACAGTAGTCTAAAACTCCTATTTCAACTTAAAATTTGGCTTTACAATGTGCAATAAACCTTGTTCAACGTCACTATAAAAAAAGGAAAAAGAGGCAACGAAGTGAAGAGGTTCCTCGATTTGAAACTAGAGGTAAATCATGAAAATGGAGGTTGCTATAGCGGGCCAACCTTCCCAAGACTTAGTTCCACTTAACCAAGAAAACCTACAGTATCATGAAACTAGTGCAATCTTCTAGGGACTGCAGATTTCAGCTTTTCATTCACCATAAACATGAATAAAGAGATGAGTTCAAAGTGCAGAAATAACATAAAGTTTAGACTAACTTTACACAGATGTATATCACCAATATGTAGCCAAAAGTATGAACTAAGAAGAGGTCAACACCATAGCAATCTCTAGCATCAATGGACAACATTTAACTAATCTACTGAAGCAATCTTAAATACATAAAATAACAAAGTAAATAAACTCAAATTCACTAAGAGGAGAAGAATCATGAAACATGCAAAGGAACTCAAGAATTCATTAAATTCAATGAATTTCTTTTAATATTGCAACAGCATGTCTTTACAACAACTCAACTCTCTCTTGAAAATGAGAGCATATCCCCTATTTATAGTTTTCA